>VXBA01005132.1:171758-228400 GCA_013399895.1 Serilophus lunatus | reverse complement strand
CGGGTTTGGGGTGAGGGCGGAGGGCAGGGGAGGGAAGGGGGCGTTTTTTGGGGTGTCTGTGCGGGGCCGCTCCCGGGGGTTGCCCTGGAGGTGTCCCGGCCTTCCCAGTTCCAGGCGCTGGAACGTCACATCACATCTCCTTGTTCTTTTCGCGGCTCTGTCAGGAGCCCTGTTAGATTGAAAACCCCTCTTATTTTTGCATCGATTACACCCCTGACAGCGCTTTTCCTCGGCTGCGTTTTGTGCCGGTGTCTCCTGTTTGCTCTGTGTTCAAACTTCCTGAAGCGATGGCATTTAACAGAACACAAATATTAGCCCGTGTTTCTGTATGGTGAGTCCCGAGGCTTTGAAACTTTGGCCCTCTCTGGACGTGGTGAGTCAGTGTTTGAGGACTGATAGGAGCTGGGACAGCAAACTGCAGATATTGAGCAGCCACGGGCTGTGCACTGCTGGGGTTCAGTCATTCTGGCAGTCTCATGAAAAGAAATAATCTTGAGGTGTTGCTGATTCCAGCTGGATGAAGAGAGGGAACCCAGTAGAGATTCTGGTGCTGACACTTGTGTTGCTGGGTTGGAACAGCCCCGAAACTAATTTGAGTTGTGTCATCGCATTCCTGTTTTCAGGAGACAAAAGCAAGTCCAAAAAGTGCCTGAAACCTCCGTGGCTGTGTTTGCATTCAGCAAAATTTCCAGTGGGAAGTCTGCTGGCTGGGGGGGGCTTTGAGCCCCATGGAGTGTCTCTCCCTCCTTGCACAACCGAGCCCCTTCTCCTGGAATGTTCTGGTTGTACAGCTGCTGTTCTTGTTGGGAAAGCAAGTCCTTGTTTCCTGCTAGGGGTGTGTAAGGCTGATAGCCTGCTCCTGCCTTCGGGTGATTCGTTAGCAGGTGTTCTCAGCTTAAGGAGCAGTAGGTGGTCAGGGGGATTGTTGTGTTGCTGTATTCTTAGCCTGCTGTTGGAGGAAAAAAATCAGGCACCTATTGCATGTTATTGAAGGAATGTCGTGATCAGGTAACTTGTTGGAATAATGCACTTGTTCTGTAAATCTCTGGCAACCTCTGTGTTCCTCTTGGGTTTGTTTGGCAGGAAAATTAAGTAGGTTTTTTTTCTCCCCTCTTCAAAAGAGATTGCTTTTTTTCCAGGCAGTATCTTAACTGGTCCCCGAGTTTGCACTGGAGTATCCCAAACCTTTTGAAATTTAAAAATGGTTCAGATTGTGCTCACTCTGCTCTTGGTTTGGAGCCAGTGGATTAATTTAAAGGTTGAGGGCTGCAGCTCCAGTCCCCTGCTCTGCTGCCCAAACATAAATTCACATTAGAGACTTTAAAACCCTCTGTCTGCAGGATGGCTTTGGGACTCGTTTTCATTTCCGTGCTGGAGTTGGAACTGGAAAGTCCTGCAGTCCCTTGGTGGTTGCTGGGCTGTGTAAGGTGCTAAATTGTGATGGATTTAACTTTCCACTCAGAGGAAAATCAGCACCTTTATTCACATCAGAGTTGAGAGGCTTCGAGTAGCAAAGGGAAGGCTTTGTGCTATAAATGTTGGCTTTTGAAGTTTAGTTGTCTTGAAATGTAGTTTTCAGAGGAGTCAGTGAAAAGTGTAGTGGTCATTGGGTGATCAAGTGGAAGCCAAAAAGGCAGGGAAAAAACCCCAGGACAAAACAGGCTGAAAGAACACTCAGGACTGTTTGGACTCCCTTATCTTCTGTTTTCACCTGGGCTTGATTTTACTCTTGGGTAGGTGCTGCTTCTTTCTCTGAAACTGAGCTTAAAACAGGAATTTTGACATCCAAGGCAATGTGATGCTCTGGGGTGTGGGAGGGCAGGGTCAGAGTCACCCACCCCTGAGGCTCTGACAGTCCTGAGGCAGCTCCAGAAGTGTGGGGGGCCTGCATGGCTGGGGGGGGTAAATGCTTTTGGTGGAGCTCTGAAAATAATGGGCATCTGTGCAGGCTGGAGTTGTGGCTGTGCCTGACAAAGGGCTCCTGCTGTCCTGAAATGGCAGAGATTGGCTCAGGGCTTCAGCTCATCCCTTTGTGTGAGTGATCACAAACATAACATTAAAATACACATTTCAACTTGCAGTGCTTTGTAGTTTGACAACCCACAGAGCTGAGTAAGTGGAGTAGATTGAGGAGCTTGTAGGAGACCAGTGCTGTCAGAAGTGAGAGCAGCTGGGGCAGTTGGAAGAGTAACCTGCCCGAGTTGTTCTGGCATCAGCTTTGCCCCCCACAGGCTGCACTCCCCGCGTGGTGGCTGTGAGTCCAACAAAGATACCCCGTCTGTGGGAATTGATCTTCCTGTCTCAGGAAGTTCATTGCCATGTTCTGGCCACCTTGGCTTTTATGAACTCCGTGTACAAGCACATTGGAAGGGTGTGGACCTTGATACTGTTTTTTATTCCCACCTATAAACTTGCAATGAGAGGAAATATTTCTAGTTTGGGGTTTTTTGAAGGTGTGCTTGTTGAAAGCTGTAAAGCAAGAGGAGCTCTGGGGAGAAGGTGTGGTGACAACCCTGGGGTTTCTGGTGCTCTGCTCCTGCACAGGTGGAAGCTGTGCAACCCTCCTGGGGCATCACAGGAGGGGAGGCTTTGCTAATTCAACGTTTATTGGCCTCATTATTGACTTCTGGCTTAAACCTTGAGCTTCCATCTGTTAATGACAGAAAGGTGGGCTTGGGGAGCAGAGGCTCAATGTGCTTTTTGTAGGAATCCTCTCTGCAGCAGGGGGTTCCCCAATGATCTGGGTACAACTGTTGGTGTAACTCAGCTTGCAGTGGGGCCCCATTTTATCTGGTGATTCTCCTCTTCTGTACTTAAAACTCTTCAGAGATTTATCAGGAGACTGACACTAAAATAAGCATTTTATAGCAGGAAGAAGAGTGATTTGGGCACTGTTCATGTAACCAAAACTGCTGCCCCAGGCATCTGATTTCAGAATGGAAAGTGTGCTCCTAGGTGTGGGGTACCTTGTTGGGAAGGGCCACTGCTCTGCAGTCAAGGCTGGGACAAAAAGCTGCCTGGAGCTCTTGGCCTCCTAAAAATGAAACTTGAATCTGCCCAACTGCTCAGGTTGAAGGTGCTGTGTGTGAACAGGGGCTCTGGTGTCTCATGCAAACAGACGCTTGGCTCAATCAATATTTACCTTCTGAAATGAGTTGAGAATCAGTGAACTGCTTTCATGCAGTGTCTTCTGAAAGATTTGTCCTGGAAACTTCAAGTGTGGTTGTTTGTTATGCAAATGGGGTCACTGGAGTGGCCTCTGCCCCATCAGAGGTTGCTCTGTTCTTCTTTGAGACCCTGCCTGTTGCAAATGTGCCTCCCTTGAGCACTCAATTGGAACTTTTTCTGAAATGGCTTTCCCTAACCTGCTCTTTTTCACTTTGATGCTCTTACTACTGTGTGAGGCTTTTACAGAATGGTTTTTTTGGGTTTTCCTGCCTTTAGTTTTAATTACTGATTAGCTTTTGGTAAATTGTGCGCTTCTTGCAAGAGGAGGACATACAATGTCTGTTAAGTCAGGTAACTTAGAACTGTAAATCTAAAAACTTGCTGGTAGTTGCTGGTGAAAATACCGAGCTGATATAACAGACAGGCTCATCCCAAAGCTGGACCTTTGGCTTGGGTGAGTAGAAATGTTGATATGAATGACAAACTGGATTGGAATATTAATAAAAGGTTCCAGCAGTTGAAGAATCAGTTTAAGGTGCTCAAAAGAATGGCAATGACTCGGCTGAGTTTTGGAGTGGCAATCAGGATATTGCTGGAATCTTTTAAAGAAGCTTATTAAAAGTACATTGTAGAGTGTCTGGGGGTCAGGTGGTAGGAGCTTTGCAATGATCCAGGGGGAAATTCCTGGTAACATTCCCCTCCTTGTCCCTCTGTCCACCTGCTGCCCTTCCAGGGGGGTTTTAGCACAAGGAGTTGGTGCAGAGCAGCTGTTGGTTCTGTGCCTGCAAAGACAAGCTCATGAATTTAAGCCATGAGGGAATTCTCCAAAGGTGTGTCAGTCAGACATCACTTCAGTCTCTAACAGCCTGAATCAGTGCGTGGCTGTTGTGCTCCTTTCCTGCAGTCTCGTGGTTGGTATCAGGTTTTACTGTTCTTTTCCCCCAAATTAACTGGAGTTTGGCAGTGCAGGGAGGTTCTCCTCATCTTCAGGATTACACTAGTTTATTTGCAAGGATCACTAGGAAATGTCCATCCCTTTGAGAGCTTCCAGGTGGGCACCTTTTGAGGGCCAAGGTTTGTGACCTGTGCCTGAAATAGGGCACGTGGGTGCTGCTTTGGAGGAAGAAGAGGTTTGTGTCAGTGAATTGCAACATGTATTTGATGTTTGTGGTTGTCTGTTAGGGGCGCTGCGTCCAAACTGCACAATCAGATCCTGTGAGGGGCTCTTATCTCAGCAGCTTTCCCTCAGAGGGGAGGAGGGTGGCACAGGAAGAAAGGAATGAAGTCGGTTTCTGTTGTTAACTCGGGACAACAGTGGACAGTCCTGCACCAACAGTGTGATCTCCCTCTGTCCTTTTGGATTTGGGATCTGGGCATGCCTTGGCTCAAAGCTGACTGTGTCCCCCTCAGGACTCACTGGTGTGGATCCACAGCCTCAGGGTGAGGTCAGACCTGTGTGGCTGAAGGTGGGATGCAGGGCTGCCCTCCCAGGCAGTAAATCAGTGGGATCTGATAGAGCAGATGGTGCTGCTGGAACCTCCTTTTGCTAATGCATTTAAAATGCTCAGAGCCCTATTTTAAACTAATGGTTGGAATCTCATTGTCTGAAGCTGTGGAATTCAGTGTTGTCAGAAGCATCTTTGTCTTTGGCTGCTCTGAGCAAGTGAAGGAGCTGTTTGGGGAGCACATTCTTTGCAGAGCGTGGGCAAGATATTAAAAACTTAATTGCAAAGTGCAGTGGATTGGGGAAGGACTTTCAGAAAAGCTCCAATTTCAGTTATTTTGGGTCTGTTTTTTTTGAGTCGAGTTAGTGGTAGGAATTGAGGTGATATCAGTGCCCTGCTGCCAATATCTTTGCTTGGTTTAGATCTGTAGTTTTCAGCCTTTTTCCTCCCTTAAAGGTCCATCATAACTCCTGAAATTATCTTAGTAATGTGCTCTGCTCTTCTGTGGTAAAAAATGGCTTCTAAATGATTGGTGTGTTCTCTGCTTTGCTTTGTTTGGAGTTTTTTTACCGGGTGTTAGGGAAGATTAATGGTTCTTCATTGCATTTATCAACTTGTGTTTCCACTTCACCTGGAGGAGTGAGTGTGCTGTCTGGGGAGATGGTGCTACAGCAGCCAGTGCCTTGCAACCAGCTTTTGTCCTGTGCCTGTTAAAATCCTAAAAGCCTGGTCTTGATTTTTCCAAGAGGAAATGGTCTGTAACCCCCTTTAAATACAAGCCCCCCTGGCTGGACTGTTGTGAGCAAAAGGGTGATTCCATTCAGTTGCTGGGAGAGGGTGAGGGTTCCCTGCCTTTGTTTCTCTTGTGCTGCCAGTGGCTGGAGGGCAGGTTACTGCTGACTGCAGAGTTTGGTGGTGGATCTGCTGAGCTCCTCATTCTTGCAGAGCATTTGCGACAATTGGCTGGTGACAGAGACCTGTAGGACTTGTACAGAGCAAAAGGTGTTTTCCTGCTTTCCTTGTCCTTCTCACAGCTTTTCTCATTTGAACCTGTTGGTAACACGACCCTCTGAGAGGTGCAGGGGAAGTCTGTGGTGGTCTGGGGAGAGACTTTTCCCTGTGCCTGCAAGGAGGGCTTGGAATGTGTGCACTGGTGATACCCTCCTTTTATTTTCCTTGGCTTAAATTGCTCTGTCTTGCAGGTGTCAAATGTAAACTGTTTTGAGCTGCTTCACTCTCCAGGGTCCAGAAATGGCTCTTGTTTGTGGAGAATTTATGGAATTAATCATTTAGAGGGCAGATGTTTGAACTGAAGCTGTGGCACTGTCAGCATTGTACGAAGCCTTTGGAAGATAAAGCCTAGGCTGGTTTTCTCTGGGAAGATCAAATTGTGGAAAAACTTTTCTTACCTGCGTGTTTTGCTAAATTGGATATTTTTTGTCAGCTGTAATTTGTGTGATTAATTCTTCTTAGCAGTTGTTTGCTTTCTGCTTGACTTGTATGCCTGTGCAAACAGTCCTCAGTGCCTTCGCTATCTCTGACAGTCTCCTGCAGCTCCTTCACAATTCCTTAGAGTTGGAGCCAAATTAGAGCTGGATGGACTTCACATGGAACCCACCCTGCCGTTGCAGAAGCACCTGCACTGTTGAATTTCAGGGTGTTCCCTTTGCAGAGCAGAGCAACCCTCAGCAGAGCGTGGCCGATTGGTGCAGCAGAGGGTGCCCTGAGCCCTTCACGGGGGGGTGAGCAGCATTTCTGCCTCAGTGGGCAACCACAGGGTGGGGAAAGCCAAGATTCCCCCCTCCTCTCTCCTGCTTTGTCTGGGCCTGTAGTATTTGCTGTGGGGTTTGTGCACATCAAGCTGAAAAATTCAAGGCATATTAAAGAAAATGGCTTTTAAGCTCCAATTAATTGTAGTAGTAAGAGTCGTGCTTAAGTTTCTTTGTTCTTGATGAGGTCTAATAGCAGGTGGTACTTTGAGTCATACCTATAAAAATGGAACTATTAAAAACTTGTGTATCCATGTAAGTCACTAACTGTGGGTTATGTGTTTGGAACAACGTCTTCCTTTGAAGATCTGCCTTGTACCTGGGACAGGATATGCAGTGACTCATCTCCAGCACTGCTTGGCCATTGGGTCTCCTTGTTCCTGAGTCAACATTCAGGGGCTGCTTCTGGGCCAGGAGGAAGGGAAGGCTGGATTTGTGTGTGCAGAAGCTGCTCTGCTTCCACTGGATGTACCCTGCAAGTTCATTGAACTCAAGGGGAATTCTGTTCTTTGTCAGTTAAAAGTTGGATTCTCGTGTTTGTTGACTTGCTGCATTTAGAGTAACACCCAACAGGGGTGGCTGTGCCATTGGGCAAATTGGTTTTGTTAGGAGCTCTGTCCTTTACCAGCCTGTGCCTAAAGGAGCCTGTTGAATTAATGTGCAGAATGCTGCAGTTCAGAAGAGGAAAAAAAGCTGGTGGTGGCCTTGATAAGGTGATTAATTTGACTTCTGACAGCCCGGCAGTGCTCACGTGGATTTGTGTCCTTAATGCTCAGTCGGAGCGTGGTGGCAGCAGTGGAGTGATAGGTCCTGTGAGCTGCAGGAGGCTCAGCCTGTCCTGTGGGTGCAGGCACACAGGCACAAAAGGGGGTCTGGGGCCCCTCCCTTGCTTAGAGGGATTTGGAGAGACTTGAGGCATCATGTTGGACTTGGGGAGTAGACCAGGAAGAACTTTGGAAAATGAACAGATCAGACACTGGACACAGAGTGTCAGAATAGCTTAAATGTGAGCTGCCAGACTGCATTCCTGTGAAAGCTGTGTTGGTGCCCTAATTAAGCTGCATTTGTTGCACAAAACCTCTCAGTACATTAAGGCAAGAAATGTGTGCCTGTCATGCCGAGTGCTTTTCATGAGTGCAAGTACTGCAGTAGTTATTAATGCATTTGTGAACATACACCTTGGGTTTTGAAGTGCTGATTCACAGCCTGTGATACTTTTCCTTTCCTGTGTTGAGGGTCCTGCTGTTGTTCTGTGCAGCTCACCAGAGGTGACCCCTTTAGGGGAAGCACAAGATGAAATGGGTGTGTGCATGTGTAGTGAAGGGGTGGGATGAGCTACAGTCTGTTCTGTAGGATTTTTGATCTCTGTATTGTATTTTTTATGAAGAACCAGGGAGTCATTGTATCTGGAAGGAGACACCAGAGGTACTGGAATTAAGAGCACGAGAATTTCACCGTGAAGTGATTGAAACCAATTTTCAGAAATGGCTCAAAGCATTTACATAACTGATTTTTCCAAGTGAGAGTTGGGTAGTGAGGCCATAAAAGCCTGGTCAGAGAAGGAATGAAATGTTAAATGTGCATCCTGTTCTTAGGATTAGACAGAGGTTTGATGGAAAACAAGTAGCTACAAGATGGAAAGGGAATTTAAGATGTGTGAGAAGCACCTGCCTCATTCTCAGCTGAGATGTGAGACTTTGTACCTGCTACAGTAGGTGGCTCTTAGTGTCTTCATACCCTTATTTTTAATTCTGTACTTTCCAGTAACTGCAGCTGCTTCTGTCTGACTCAAAGGCTTTCATTTAGTACAGAGAGAAGGTGCTACCTCAGAGAGAAATTACTGAAGTGCTCTGGGGCTGAGACAGACCTTATTTACCCAACTCCAGACTAGAATGTGTGCATATATATATATATATGTGTGTATAAGCATGAAACTATTTGTAACATAGTGGTCTGTGGTCTGTTGGTGCATGGGTTCCTCTTTGGTGGAGGAGTCTGTGCTGCATCTACTTCCCTATAAAGTTAAGAAAGGTGGTAAATTCATGTTCTCAGCACTAGAATGATCCCAGCTGTGTAAGCAAATCATGGCCACTAATAATCTTACTGTTGTGACTAATGTAAAGGCTATGTTTTAGTTCTCAAACCATTTTCAGCAGGTTGCTGTATCCACATTTTTCATGCTGTAGACCTGTGTCCTGTGAGGAGAAGGTGGCCCTTTTCTTCAGGGTGCAAAGTGATGTTTGTATGGATTCACAGGGGGTGGTTCTGACCTCCTGGCTGTTACCTACACAGTGTTTCCTGGATGAAAATACATGTCTTTCAAGTGGCAGGGGACTGATGTTCCAGAATTGTTGAGAATTCCACTAAAACCTCCCTTTGCCAGTGTCTTGCTGGACTGAGTTGAAGTCAGAGTGAAGGCCTTGGGCCCCCCAAGCCAAATGGTTTCTGTGCAGGTGCTGGCCAAGGTTTGGAGGCACATGGACTATCTGGCAGCAGAAGCTGCTGTTCTGATACCATGTTATTTCCCTCAGTGTGGTTGGTGGTGCTGACTGTGCAGAATGCTCCCAGGTGAGGTGTGTGCAGGGAAACGAGGAGCTTTCTCTCTTTGCTTAGCAAGAGTCATTGCTAAAAATAGTCCTTTGCTGTGTGACAAAGGATAGAGTGGATTCAAATTGTTTCTAAGTTGCAGCAGCTTAACTAATCTGTGTCAGCTTCCACTTTGTGCTCGATAACACTCCAGTCACTGCTTTGCTAATGCTTCTGTTTTGGAGGGAGGACATTTGGGGTGTTTTCTGTCGCTAATTTCTCCAAGTTCTACACAGGATTTTGTAAATGAGTGTCCATGAACTGCACCTGCATATTCTTCAGACTCCTCATGGGAACAGCTGGAAAAAGGTTGAGGGAGACAATGCTGAGGGAATTGTAAAATATCATTCATTCCTTTTAAATCCAGATTTTTTTTTACTTCTTTTAATAGGCTTCCTGTTTGGAATGTCTTGTGTAAAGACAGTCTTTCCTCAGCAGTGCAATTTGCTTCAGGTGACTCCTGTGCCCTGGCCAACGATGGTGGGACTTTCCAGGAAAAGGTATGCTGAGTGCATGGTGTTAGTTACTTACTCAGGCTGACTTGATATTGAATTTGTGTAAATGATTCATGCACTTGATTCACAGGGTCTTCTTGGCCAGAATATTTTATCAACTCAGTTTTTGTTTTCCTTCATTTGTTGCAATTATGCAACAACACAGGTGAACAATTTGGGGTGGGAGAGGGAAGGAAATAGTTAAGCTTGTATTCATGGCATGAGGTTTTTTATTTTGGGTGCCAGATGTTAGAAAAATTGGGCATCAGGAGAGTATGAGGCTCTGCAGAAACCGCTGTAAGAGGTGGTGGCCTGGATAAGTCTAGACCATGGGAGGCCAGTGACATCTGTGTTTAAAAACAGTGCAGGCATATCTGCTATCCTAAATAGAAGGCTTAAGATTAATTGTTTTAAGTCAGTGTTTAGCACTTTGTTTTCTCTCTGTTTAATAAAAATTAACAAAGCTAAAATATGAATGTGAAAAGTATAATAAACCAGATGTGATCCCTTTCTTTTTTACATTACTCAGCACTTCAGGGGAAGTTGAGTGTGATGGTCCCACCCTGATTAACTCATTGCAAGTTTCTACGTCTTGTACTTGTGTAGTGAGTTCCCAAGCTGTTGAGTCACATCAGAAAGTCAGAGTCGTTTATTTTATTTATTTATTTACTCAGGTTAAAGAATCAGTCCTGTGATAAACATGGGTAGTATTGATGTATTGGGTTTTCCATTTCCTCCAGCAATCTCTGGCAGTGTTAATCATGGTCCTCATTCCAAGAAAGCTTTCATATGCCACTTCCAACTTGAAAATGTGTGTTGAGCATTGTAGTTGACTCAAGTAGAAAGCTGCCTGAGCCTAAAAGCAACCCCTTCAAATATTGTAGGGTTCTTAATCATTTCATCAAGTAAGGTAGCTGTATTTTTTTCATTCAGTCCTGTTCTTCTGGCTGCCTGACAAAGTTCTGCATGGAGTTAATGGCTGATGTAACAGAACTGGGAAGATCCAGCAAGCTTTGAGAGTGGGAAGAAGCCACTGTTTGTTTTCCTACTTTTTTGCAACATTATTCCTTTCAGTCTGTTAACGTGGCTGCCTTGTAAAGCAGATTTCTGAGCTTAAACCCACAGATGTGAAAACTCAAACATTACACTGTTCTTTCTACCCATTAAAGGAAACCTCCTGGGTGTGTGAGAAGTCTCCAGCATGTGTCTGTTGCTCCCACTGAGGCTGCTGGAGCTGTCCTGCTCCAAGAGAGCAGTTCTGCAGCCCTTGATCAGCTTTCCTTAGATCCATTGTCTCAGCAGTGGCTTGAAGTTGTTGCATCTTGGGGATTGGGATGTGAGATGATAATATTTTGGGAAAAATGTTGCTTAGCTGCTGTCTCTGAGAGTTGCTGCTCTTCCTCTGGATGCCTTAACTCTCTCAAATTAATGTCATTTAATGTTGTGTAGCACAGCAGCCCATTTTGGATCTGAACAGCAGCACTTTGAGTATTGGACTCAGGGTTTGAAACAGCCCTTATAAAACAAGGAAGGTGTAAATTTCTATCAGATTTCTTGCTGTATTTTAAAGTATTGCTTAAAAATAAGTTGCAGTCAACTTAAAAAAAAGTCTGAAGGGAAAGTATAAATTCTTGTTAATTTTAGTCTGGTGGTTTTAACTTCTTTCCCTCAAGCATGCATTTTTTTTTTTCCTCTGTGAATTCACTGCACTTGATTGTAAGCTTTTAGCTGTAAAAGAGGAGGTTGCTTGAAAAGGCTCCAGCAGACTTGTGCAGTTCCTCTGGTTCTGCTGATAAGACTGCCACAACTGAAATGTGCCACGTGTTACTTTTTAATGGTTGCCTGTTGCAAGTCGTCTCAGGATTTTTTTTCCTTCCTCCTTTTAGGCAGCAAGGACTTAGGATGGATTTGTCAACATGGGAAGTCACAGCAGAATGATGAACTTCCCTTGGCAGACAAACCTAATGATTAAGACAATGCTGAAATGGTCCTTTCAGTGAATTCCTAACTGAATTGTTTTAACTTGCTGTAGTTTTTGTGCAGAGGAGATTTTAAATATTCATAGGCAGTGGTTCTGCAGATTAATGTAGCCTAACTTTTCGTTGGTGGAAAAGTCGGTATTATTTGTCTGATCCCCTCACTGATAGCAGAAGGCCTGTGTTACTGTGTCCTTACTGTTGTTTTCCCTGTTTATCCCAGGGGGAAGAGGCTGCTCCCAGACTGGAGCCTGAGCACACAGTCTCAAGTACTCCAAGTTATTCTATGGAAGAGCTGCTCAATGACTTTACAAAATCTGACCAGGCAAGACTTTTGTTTTCATTCCCTGTCTCTGTACACTCTTCAAATGCTGCTTGGATTTCAGTCTTTCATTTTGGTTATCTCAAGCTCATGGTAACCATCTATCTCATTTCACCTGCACACAGGGCTGCTGTCAGACTCATGTTTCCAGTGAAGGAGAAAATGTGTGAGCTGGCAGACCTTGCTTTTCCCATGTGCATAAGTAATAGGAGTAATTTAGTATTTGAAGGTACTGACTGAATACAACTTTCCAAGAGAAATGAAAGTTGGATGTTACAGGTGTGGATATCTGTTTATAAATAAATCATGAAAAACCTCCTCACTGGGGTATTTTTATATAGCTCAGACTTGGTGATCATAGCAGTCCATTTTAGCTTTGATGCCTCATGGCTTCTGTCAGTTTAATTTCTTTTGTTAAAATGGAAAAAGGGTTCTGTTTCAGATGTATGTGCCATTAATACTGCTGAGTCAGTGCTTGGTGTTAAATGTTACAAAGCCCACTGTTAAAGATGATTTATTTGATTATATATTTCTGTTTTATAGATTACAAGACAATATACATAGGACATAATTGAGAGAACATATTGCATGAGGTTTTGATGTGTAATTCTGTAGTAAAACCTTCCAGACCCCTTCATGTTCAGTTAGATGACTTGGAGTAGCCTAGCCATTGACAAGAGGCTTTTGCTTAATGTTTTTTATTGCTGTCAGAGTTAATCTGACCTGTTCCAGTGGTTATATGCTCTTCCAGATTTGCTAAGCCTTATTTTGAGTGTGCTGTGCAAGGACTTATGAGACAGAGAATAAATGAGACCCAAGACTACCAGACTCTTGGAAGTGATAAATGACTTCTCTCTTTATTCAGTTACATCAAAGAACAGACATCTAAATCCTTTTGGACCTCCAGTGGAGTGACAAAATTGAAAGCCTTCTCCAAAATTCAGTTTAGGATCAAAATAATAGATCTTATTGTAACAGAGCATGCAAATATAGAACCATTTAATTTGATTGCTGCAATTTTCAAACTGATTTTCTCTTGCTGTCTCTAGAGGAAGGCATGGTTGAGGAAGCTGTTGCACAGGCCTGCTCCAATTGATATTTTTACATGATTATTGGAGACTGCAGAACTGTTGCAGCTCTCAGAGCAGCACAGAATACCACCTGGGTTAAGGAAGCAAGAAAATGAATTTCTGACAGAAATCTGAACTGCTCTAACTCCATCCTGGATGTTACTGTGCCAATGCTTTTCCAGTGGAGGTTTTGGGTGTTCACCTCTCGTGTTTTCACAGGCAACAGAAATAAGTGAAACAAGCCAGCCTGAAGCTGCCAGTCCACCCTCAGCAGATGTAAATGAAGCTTCCTCCAGCATAGTTGCAAGCACTGAAAACACTTCCAGTTCACCTACCTCAGAGATACCTCCAGTCTCACAGCCTGAGTAAGCTCCTTGAATTTCGTTGGGTTTGTCTTTGAGGGAATATCACTAACTGATGTTGTTAAAAGGCTTAGTAGGGATAAACCTGGGCTGCTGTACACAATTGTTTGCTGGTTTATGGTGTCAATGCAGATGGAGGGTCACAATTTACTGGGTGTGTTGGGAAACAGTTGTGTACTTGCATAAGTGGAATACTACTGCCATTATCAGCTTCTAAGCTGCTGCTTTGAGAGGAAGCCCACGTGCTTGGATAATCTGTACTATCAAAGCCCTCAGGCCTTTGCCGTTAGGATTTCTGCCCTTCACGGATGTGCTTTCACATCTGTGACAGCAAGCATTGAGGCTGCTTCAGCAGTGGCCTCTGCTTGCAGTTAATGAAAAACTCCTCAGAATTTTAATTTGGAACTTAGAGCAGTCTGAAATAATAGCAGATTTTCCTATAAATGCTCTCGAGACCATTTGTAGTTCTAGTACTTAATGTATTGTGGAGCTGCCTGTGCTGCAGGCAGCCTTGTGGAGCTCATGTGGTTTCCCTTCTTTTGTGGAGTGCTGTGCTATCAAATGTGAACTGGAGTGTGGAAATGCCTGTGTGTGTATTTCTAAGTAGTTTCACAGTGCTCTGCTGAGCTAAGGGAAATGCATTTTTCTGATCACTGATAAACAGGGAATATCTTGGTAGAAAGAAACTCAACACATTAACAATTAAATAGGACCTGTCTTTGGTGTTTTAGGTTTTTCTGCTTTAGCAAGTTTAGTTTCTTTACTGTAGGCAAGGTATGGAAGTCTTGTTTGCTGACTGATCTTGCCACTTCAGCACATTTTGGTACTTTTATCTGTGTCTTTAATTGCAAGTCTTCAAAAATTTGCAGTTTTTATAAAGCAAAACTGGAATGTAATTTCAGCCTGTTCTTTTTATAGCTTTTGTTGACTACTGCACTGATTGCTTTGTGTAACATGTTGTAAATCCTACTGTTGTCAGGCCCCAGAAGGGGACGGGATGTTATTTTCTTTTAAACATTCAGCTTGGTATCTGGTAGTTGTTGAAAACTGTCTGGCTGTCATAGTGAAGAATACTACAGGGGTGAACTGTAAAGACTAAAACTATGAAACAACTGGAAATGGAAACTTGTTTTGGAGCACCTGATACATTAGTTAATGCTGAGCAGGAGTGTTCTGACACCAGCACCATTTACAGGAAGAAAGGGCAGAATTAGAATAGGAGAGATACATATTTCAAACTGCACTTCAGCTTTAAATAGTAATAGGTGGTCTCTTATGGTACAGATTAATATTCTAAACAGCTGTAGTCCAATTCCATACTTAAACAAGGTCTTTAAAGAGACACAGTTGCATTTGTTATCCCCAGACAGCATTTTTCCTGTTTTAGTTGCTGATGCCTGCCAGTGTAACAAAGTGCAGCTCCCTCAGGTGTTACATATTTCAGCAGAAGCTCTTAGTCAAAATATTCTGAAAGTAATTTTATTCCAAACTATTTTTACCCTGCAATGAATCCATTTTTAGGACAGCGCTGCCTGCAACTTTTCTACTCAGGCCGAATCTGAGGAAAATTTACTGAAAAATAATCTGAGACAAGTGCTGTGCAAAGTGAGCTTGGTTAGTGCACTTGAGAAGTTAAAGCAAAGCTACAAACCAGCCAAGGTACCCAGAGGAGAGGGAGCCTTCTGCCAAAGTTACTTACTTGAGGCCAGTCAGGTACATCCTGAGATCAAGGGGATTACATTCATACTTGTCCCATACTTTATTCAGTTGATAATTATTCGTACTCACCTGTACACTGAGAATTCTGTGAGGAGCTTTTCAGTTTTAAGTGTAGTGGTCCACCTTATTCAGTCAGCAAAGTGTTACATGCAGAGTCAAACACTGTGCACCTCAGACACAGACATTTTGGGGTGTTCAGAGAAGCTACTCCCTGTCTGTAGCTAATAGGTTCTTGTATTCATAATGTTTGTTAGAGTTTGCTGCATAGCAAAAGGTCTTGAATCATCTCTTGAGTTTTTTGTTTTGTGCTGTTGGAACTTTATCTTATGAAAGGTACTAAAGTTGTCTCCCTGGGTTGGTTGCAGTTGCCTCTGTTGATGATTGTGGCAGTCAGGGAACCAGAAAGATCCCCTTTTGAGTTGCTGACATGCTGTTTGTGTTTTGGCAGCTCTGTCGTGGTATTGGATTAACCCAGTTTGGTGCTGACATTAAAGAAAGCTTATGTTGAATTTTGGAAGGCAGAATAAAGCTTTTACTCAGATGTGGGTATAGCCTTGATCAGTGTGAAAGTCATTCTTGTACTGGAGAAGAGAGGACAGTTAGAAGTTACCAACTGGAAGTTATTTTGTGTCTGTTGTCTTCTCCCCATCCATTTTATCATTCCTGAAGAGCATGTGGGGAGAATTTGTTTTCAGTTTTTGCCTCTGGATTTGTCTGTTCTGTGCTCAGCCTTTCTGGGAGAGAGGAGGTAAAGCAGTGGGCACAAACTAGTGAGCTACTTTGGGCTTGTTGGTACAGCTTGGAAAATGGTCTGCTGGGTTACCCGATTTTTATTGCACTAGAAAAAAAATAAATCTAGTGGAAAGGGAGTCTGCCTGGCTCTACTGTGTATTGTTATGGCACCCCTTTCCTCCTCTGGTTTTAGCAAAGTTCTGTTCTGACTTGGGAACATGAGGAGCTTTTAGTGAGGGAACTCAGTCTTGTGTTTCTTTCCTTTGTTGACAGGGAAATGAAAATTGCTGGCAGCCAGATAACTATGAACCTGTTGTTAGTATGCGATGATGATGGGAAGAATTATCCATTGCAGTGTTTGGTAAAATGTTAGATGAGAGTTCTGGGAGATGAGAATCTCATTTTGAGTTCCTTTCTGGGACAAACAAGCTAGAAAAGGAACCTGTTCTTGTGTGGGTATAGCTGAGAATGCAATTCCACCAGTAGGGCTTACTTCATTCTTCTTTTCTTAATTATTTCTGTGAGACTGTTGCTTTATTAAACTTTGAAATATCTTTAGTGGTTGATTATCAAGGCTACTTGTATCATCAGAAGGCTAAAAAGCATGTTGTTTCTTTCCCTTCAGTGCAATAGAGAATTCCCGTGCTGATATCCCTGTAGTCAGCTCTAGCGAAGCTGAGCAGTCAGAACCTGACTGTGATATGGGTGGGACACTTGAGGCTGACCCTCAGAGTGAGCCTTCCTCTTTTGTCAGTCCACCAGAGAGGTGAGTATCCAAGCAGGTTGTGAGTCTGAAGAGTTGAAAGCTACTTGTTCTTTTCTGTCCTGGCTTGGCTACAAACGTTTGCATGTGCTTGCTTATCTACATATTTGTGTGTTGAGTGTGTTTACTATTGCATGTGCTGTGTCATTTCATAGGTCCTAATACTCTGTAAACTTTCAGCCTTGCAGGTCAACATATCGAGAACATATCATCTTCACATGGCAAGGGGAAGAAGACAAAATCTGAGTTTGAGCCGAAAGTTTCAGCAGCTGAAAAGGGGGCAGATGAGCAAAAATCTGCTCTGAATGCCTCAGAGAACTTAAAAAGAGAGGTAAGCAGTGCTGGCATCCACTCAGTACACACAGGAGCCTAATACCCTGTGGTAGGTTATCACCACTGATAAGGATATCCATAACTTTCCTGATTGCCAGTGTGTAACTGCACAGCCCTCCCACTTTGGCCACTGTGCAGTTCTGGTATTCCCATCTCAAGAAGTGTAATAAAACAGGGAGAAAAGGGGAGCAAGGTTGATCTGTTGGCACTCAGGTTTTTTGAGTTAATACATCTTTTCAAGTACAAGGCTCGGGGCAAGCAAAGAAAGCTATCTGAAGCAGAATGCAGAAGAACATGTACAGGTAGTTAAGCTGAGACATCCTGCAAGATGCTGTAGATGCTGAATTTTTTTCTTCATAAGTTTCATGGTCCAGGTGAGCTTGTAGAAAAGAAGGCTGAGGATTGACTCCTAATTCAGTCAGGAAGTTCCCCCTGTTAAAGGGGGATACTTAGCTAGACAGGTCTTTTTTACTTAACTGTATGACTTTTGTTTCACGCTCTCACTGTGACTCTCACTGTGAGGCACTTCCCAGGGTTTGATTTTTGAATAGCTAAAGAATGACCAAGGCTGTGGCAGTACCTTTTTTGCTATTTTAGGATCACATTTGAACTGTCATTAATATCTTGGGAACTCTCTTGAAAACATTCTCTACCAAATAACCTCTACTCTTGAAATGTGAAGCCAGAGCTTTTCGTGCTGGTGGTGTGCTGGAAGTATGTTTGTACAAAGGAGCAGTTAAGACTTGAAATTCCATTTAACAGGGCTGTTGCTTTGTCAGGCAAGTCCAAAATATTATTTATTGGATTAAACATTAAGGAAACCATTTTTAAGTAATACCTAGTTCTGCTGTTTTTGAAATGTTCAGAAATTCCAGGGAACCTGTGGAATTCTGTCATGACCAACGTTTATGTTTGAAGACTTTTGCTACAGGGAAACCTTTCTTCATTAGGAGGAGGAAAAGCAAAAAATATTAAAGAAAAAGCAGGCGTTTGAGATGGAATGCTTACATTTTAGTTAAAATGTATTAGTTTGGCCACAAAAATGGCCAGCATGTCAGTGAAAGAATCTGTAATTCTGGGAGGAAGTCATCACATGTGTTTTCTGGCTTGTAAGCTTGCTTATCTTGGCACTAGGTTTTTGACACGGGTGCAAATGATGTGTCTGCTCTAGACTTGATGAGAGCCTGCTTTGTTTTTTGAAGTTCATTTTTGTTTTCATTGTTGGTACTGAAAAATATTCACAATTGGTTGCTCTTTCTTCTGCAGAAAGACTTTAAGAAAACAGGAGAAATTGACCCTACATCAGTAATAACTCCAAAGGACCCTGGAGACATTCCAACATTTGATGAATGGAAGAAGAAAGTCATGGAAGTGGAGAAAGAAAAGAGTAAGTTCAGGATTCATTGGTTTGCTCTAAATAGAGACCACTTTCATCTTGTACTAGATTTGAATAGAGAAACTGTCTCAATTTGGAATGCAGCCTGGAGCTTCATTTTTCTGCTAGAATTCCATAATTAATAGCCTTCATTATATAAAAGCAGTGAGCAGAAGCTTTCTGACAGAGAAAATACTGTTTGTTGGTGTGGTTTGTTATACTAGCAATATTTTCTTGTTCCTAGGTCAGTCAATGCACCCTTCTGCTGTTGGTGGGCAGCATTCCACTAAAAAGGTCCAGAAAAATAGAAATAACTATGCCTCTGTAGAGTGTGGTGCCAAAATTTTGGCAGCGAATCCAGAGGCAAAGGTAAGCAATTACTAATTATCAGTGTGCATTATTTTAATGTGCTGTTATGCAAGAAGTAGTATGAAGTACATTAAAAACTGAAGACTGATTTGTGAAGTAACGTTTTATTCTGGTGTTTGTGTTTATTGGGATTTTAACTTATAAAAATGGGACGTGCTTTTTTTAAGAGGGATTGCTATAGAGGACTTGATGTCTTTTTAAATGAATTCAGGAGGGGGAGCAGAGTCCTCATGACAGAAAATAAACAACTGAACCAAGTTGTGTTAAACAACTGGCCATAGTAAATAATCTGTGATTGATTGCCTCAAAGTAGCATGACATACTGTCCTGTAAATTATCTTGCTTAGAATGTTGTGAGACTTGATTATTAGTCTGCATACATATTATGAGTTACTTTGGGAAAGCAGGAAGAAATCCCTGATGCTGTGTTGGTGTCTACCATGCATTTTGAAATACTGATTCTTTCCTTTATACAGAGCACTTCAGCTATTTTGATGGAAAACATGGACCTTTATATGCTCAATCCCTGCAGTACTAAGATCTGGTAGGTTACTGAGGTTGGCTCATGTGACAGGAGTGATTACAATTTTCCATTGCAGTGGGACTGTGTGTCCTGTGGGACTGACTTGACCTTGGTGTGCTGCTGCTTGGAATGAGCCTGTAAGGAACTTTGACAGAATTAGAACAAGATGCTTTATTATGTCTCTCATGGAAATCCATCTCTGGTATTGAGAAGTAATATTAAGGTGGTGTTTTTTAATTACCTTACCATTCGTAGTTTTTGCATAATTACAATCTTATCCTCAGTGCTTTACCTTCCATTCAAGCAGAAAATACCACTGGTGATTCTGAAGGGAGCAACAAGTGTTGCCTTCCTGTTTATAGCATTTTGTAGCAGTAAGGAGGTACAGGGGTGAGCACTGTAATTGTGTCCTTTTTTATAATATTTCCTTTTTGTCTTCAAGGTTTGTTGTTGAGCTCTGTGAACCAGTCCAAGTAAAGCAGTTTGACATTGCCAATCATGAGTTATTCTCTTCTACTCCTAAAGACTTTCTGGTGTCAATTAGTGACAGGTATGTTATCTAAATTTACCCTTCTGAATAAAAAGTGAAATAATTATTAGATGCAACGTTCATAAAACGTGGTCTGTGTAGGCCTGTTATTAAACAAAGTGTAAAGTATTTTGAAATTACACAGATTTATTTGTGTGTGTATATTTCCAATTGCTGGAATTAGCAATTATAATTAGAAGAAAAAATTTTTTTACAAGTAGCAATGAAGGAGCAGAACTTAGACAGTAGCTAGGTAGTGGATGTGAGATTATAAAATGAACACCCATTAACAGAATGCTACTGACATTGTGGGCTGTCTCCTCCCTTGTCATTCAGACCATTTTCATATGGTTTAGGCTGTCTTCAGTGCTGAACTCTGTAAAAAAATAACCAACCCAAACACATTATTTAAAAGGAAAAACAGCACACAACTGAGGAATTGGAAGGGGTAAAAAATAGCACAGGTTAACCAAATGGCTGTTGAAAGGGTGGCTTTATGATGTTTTAGGCAGTGTTGAGCCCCCACTGCTTTCCTGCAGTGAGGAGGTAATTCTGGTCTATGGAAGAGCCAGACATTCACACAGGGCATCAGAAAAAGCTCACTTTCTTTTTGGGTGCATAAAGCACATAGGTTGTGACTTTCAGCACTTGATCTGTTTTGTAGTTTGAACTCTGTTTTGCTCAGTTTTTCACTCCTTGCTTATAATGATATTTACAACCTGTCACCTCTTCCTGTGAGGTGGCATTTTTCAGCTCCAGGTAGACTGGCTGAACTTCTCTAGTTGGATCAAGTGTAGGGTTTGTCTTTCAAGGGCTTTCACACTGTTTTAACTATGTGAAGAGGTACTTTATCTTAACAGCTCTTTCTGTAAAAAAACATGGCTGTTACCTTGCAACTGGAAAGAAAAATTTATTTTCTCTCTAGAAAAGAGTTTGGGGAAGCTTCAGCAAATGTCTGTAACCCTTGTGTTCCTGGATTTCATTAGCTGACTCCATTGTTTCCTTTCTAGGTACCCAACAAACAAGTGGATTAAATTAGGTACTTTTCATGCCAGAGATGAGAGAAATGTCCAAAGCTTTCCTCTGGATGAACAGATGTATGCAAAATATGTTAAGGTAACTTGATACTGCCAAAGCATCCGCACTCCTCAGGGAAGGAAGGGGCTGCTGGGCTTACCCTGTGTAACAGCATCCAGAGAAATGTGCTAGCCAAGCCTGCCTTGCCATTAATTGCCCTTGGATCATTAGTGACCTCAGTGGGATTGGCCATGCACTAAACCCCTGTCACAGTCACAAGACCTTCCTCTCAGTGATGACTGAGAGGATCCTGGGAAGCACCTATTGCTTTGTGCCAGGTGCACACTTAGTTGATACCTGAATTAAGAAGAGTCCAGACAATGTCCTATTCTATTTGACTTAACCAATTGTCTCCTGAATGTGTCATGAGAAGAATGTCAGCCTATTTTATCTGTTGGCTGTACCTGCTTTATATATATATACCCGTACTCTCACTCCTTAGAGCACAGATCAGAATATGTGTATTTCCTGATATTTTTGTACTGTATTCTGCTGTATAGTTTTAAGTGTTTGAATCTTGGTTCTCGTCAATAGCCTCAAATGCAGTTTTGCAGTTAATCATAATCCTGAGTCAGGCAAATTCTTGAGGCTCACTGCTACTGGAGCATTGCCATGATATCTCCACCTTCAAAATAGCTTGCATTTACTCAGGAGACTCAGAGAATGAAACTCCATAAATAATTAATGGGATACTTGGACTGGCATAAAAGATTTTGTGAAAATATTTGGATGTAGTGAAGTTTTAAATTCAAGTAAAATACAGACCTTTTAGGTCATCTCCAGTGATATGTTATCTTCCAATCGTAGCACTGCCAAAAAAATAAAAATAAGTTTGTGCTACTGAATTATGCTTTGTGCTTTCATGCAGCAGTAGCTCTGAATGATAGTTGTCTAACTTCTCTACTCAGAGATTCTGCGTGACTCAGAGTAAAGGTTTCATTTATTTTTAATTCTGTTTTCTGGCTGAATTAATGCCTTAAG
Source organism: Serilophus lunatus (assembly GCA_013399895.1). NCBI lineage: Eukaryota > Metazoa > Chordata > Aves > Passeriformes > Eurylaimidae > Serilophus > Serilophus lunatus. The sequence continues at coordinate 206,807 of VXBA01005132.1, read as the reverse complement.
GTGGCTGGAATCTTGCTTGTCACTGAAGTTCCAAAATTCTAGTAGATAGTTCAGCAGTCAATCTCTTAGTGGATACAGTGCTCTGCCTTGAATAATACAGTATGGTAAAATTTTCAAAGGTTTATTCCTGTAATGTTTTCACTTTATAGTACAAAAAGTAAGCAAGTTCAAAGTGTGTCTAGTCTACTGAAGAAGGGTCCTAAAATTTTTCAAAAAGTTTAATTTTTTTGAAGTGGCTTCCTGAAGTTATGTCAAAAATGATGGAATATATTTTGTAAGAGTGCTTTCTTGGGAATAGTTATCTTGGTCTCACTTGCAGGGTATGAGTCCTTCAGTGAGAATATCTGTGTAGAGGTTTAATAGAAGTATTATAAGCTTGCAAATTAATTCAGATTAAATAAATACCAGTGAGTAGCCAAGGTGGCACTAGGAATACAGAGGTGGCTGAAGCCTCCAAGTCTGTCCTCAGATGCTCTGTTTCTCCAGTGGTGCTTCCATAAATTGAAGCACATTTTACTGAACTTGTAGCAGCAGCAGTACACAGAATGCATGCTATGTGGGGTTATTTTTCCTTGAGTCACTTTCTGTAATCTGTACTCTTTAAGGCAAAAAACATACTTAGTACATTTAACACACTTCAGTATTCTGTCTGCAATCATGCTGCCCTGAAAAACGGAGTAATTTCAGTTCATTAATAAAACTCTAGTTGCATGTAACCTTCAATCTGCAGGGTACAAGGGCTAAAAGAAATCTCGCCACCCAAGGCAGATGAAGTAGTATTGCAACTTAATCCTTCATAGCTTGTCATTTTAGGCATTTATAGTACTGAATTAAAACCAGCCAAACTCTGTAGTTGCCTGTGGCATGTGTTCAGCCTTTGTACTGACATCTTTTTTTTTTTTTTTCTCCTTTCCCTTCTCTCGCTTCAGATGTTCATCAAGTACATAAAGGTTAGCAACCTCTTCTTTTGGAATGATGAATGCATGGGGCTTGGGGTGTTCTCTGCTGCAACTCAGCACTTTAATGCATGGCAAGAATAAATCTTTTGGTCTTTTCTGCTATGGGCAATCTGCAGATCCCTTGAGTAAACAAAACTTGGTATTTCAAGATTGAATATGTGTTAAGTGAACTCTTGACCTCTGTGTGCCTTTAGAGTTTTATTTTAAATACCTCTTACTCTTTTAGGTGGAGTTGATATCACACTTTGGATCAGAGCATTTTTGTCCTTTAAGTCTTATAAGGTAATATTTTATGTCTTTTGCTTTATCTTTTCACTTCCTTGCAGTGAAGATTAGTCTTTTTGAGTAGTGGTTGGGCAACAAATTGTAGTTTTCAATTTAAGTTATTTGCAAGTTGTGTGAATTGAAGTAGTTGCCTAACTTACCTGTGCTTCATGTCTGTTTAAAGAAACTTTGAATATTTTTATTTGGTTCTTCAGTATGTAAGAAATAGTTTATATTTGGGGGAGAGCGTGTGAGAGAACAGGAACAGGAGCTTTTCAGGGCTGACCAAGCAAAACAGGGAACAAATGATGAGCTAAAAAGAGCAGGTGTGGTAAATGTTTTTGGGAAGCTGCTGTGGTTTTTTGGCACCACAAGTACATGCAGTTAGTAATGCTGAGAGTACCCAAGTAGAAACACCTGTGTTTGTAGTTCAGAGAACCATCAGCCTCTGTACTGCTCCTAAAAAAACCAGGTTTTGAACCTGGAAACTCTGAAGTCAAACCATGTTTTCACTTGGACTGTTCTAAATTACATTGATTTGATTCCATTTTGGCAGAACAAGTGGAAGAGAATGTAATATGCAAAGTGAGGTAGTTATGAATAGATAGTCAAAGGTGAGGGTGAAGAGGAGGTGTTAGAGGAGCTTAAGACAAGGAAATCTAGGTATGAGTTGAAGTTAAAAAGGAGGAAAAGACTCTCTGGAATTAGTAGAATGAAAAACAGAATCTTGTTCAAGGCTTGAAAGCCTGCAGTGGACTTTGTGGGTACAACTTTGAGAAAATAAACACAGCTGCTGCTTGATCTTGGTTGACTGAATGCAACTGCTGTGTCTCCAATTTATTTGCTGTGTAATGTTAATATGACTTTATCATTACATGGCTAATAGACTAATACTAGGTTTTATTTTAAAACTTTATTCACAGAGTATTTGGTACCAGCATGGTTGAGGAGTATGAAGAAATAGCTGATTCTCAGTATCAGTCTGAACGACAGGAACTCTTTGATGAAGATTATGGTAAGTAAATATTTTAGGCTTTTTTAACCATTTAGGTATCTCTTGTGCTAGTGTGGTGGCTTGTTCTTTGCTGCATATGATGAAAGATGTGACTGTTAAATTTACTGTTTGCCTTGCTGACAGTGTTTCAGCGTGTCTGAGCTTTTCCAACAATCCTTTAAGTTTTAAACCACGTGTTTAAATGTCACTCTGTGGAAGGTTGTTTTAAAATGCTGGTCATAATTCTCTATTTCACTTGGCAATAACTTCTTCATGTGCCGAAGTAGTAAAGGAATTACTAAAATAATCAAGGTTGCTCAGATGAAACAGTTTGATTCTTGGTGTTCACAGTCCCTTTCCTTTGGTTGTTTGTATGATGAATGCTTCCAGCAATTGGGGAGGGGCTTGTTTTGGCTGCAGCATTGATGTTTAACTAAAAATTATGAAAGCATCTACCTCCAGCCTCTGTGAAGCAGAATGAGTTGTATGCTGCATTTATCTTGTGATTCCCAGGGAATCCCTTAATTGATTCTGGTTTCTGGTTGCTTGGAGCTTGATATTTCAGTTTGTATTCTGACTTTTACCTTTATTTCTGTAGTTTTATTTTCACACTGTCAGACTGACACAATTGAATGACATGTTGAATCTTAATGTTTATATTCTTTGCCCATGACACACTTGATTTTGATAGTCACAAGTGTTCTTCTTTATGCACAGATTATCTATTGGATTATAACACCGGGGAAGAAAAATCTTCAAAAAATCTTCTTGGTTCTGCTACAAGTGAGTATTGAGTTATTAGAAGAACTATTGCTGTCCCAAAACAAGATGAGCTAATGGAAAGTGGAATGGCATTTTGTCCTGCAACATCTACAACTTCCATGTTCTTCTGCCAAAGCCGTTTATTGCAATTGAACCTTAATTATTCAGAGCTTGAAAATCTGTGCTTGACTTACATGCTGTGTTTATAGGAGGCAAAATAGAGATTTACATTGTCCAGCTTGAAAGGGAGGGATGGAGAATGCTCTTTCTGAGGAGGCTTTATGTAAATATTGTAGCTTATGTTTTTCATAAGGGCTTTGATTGGAAAGCCTCCCAGGTGTAGGGTTTGTTTGGCTAAGAATACTTGAATATTCATTTTTAATGGTATTCTTAACTGCTGAATTATTCAGGATAGTATCATCTCCAAACAACTTTTTCTAAGGAGCTCTTACACTGTCACTCTTCCTTCTGTCTCAGTGAAGGAAGACTTGTTACTGTGGTGTAAATTTGCACTTAGTGATGTTTGGGCTCAGGTTTTCCTTTCATCCCATAGTGGATCAGAGCTTACAGAATCCTTTGATACTATTTCCTAGCACATAGTTGTCTCCTGAGAATAAGAAGGTCACGACTGGGAATATTCACAGCTTAGAATGGTTTTCAAAGGGAAATGTATAGTGGAAAAAGCAATTTATTTCTAAATGGTAGCATCTCACAGATAAGAGAAACCAGTAAATTCTTCCCTGACGCTGCTTATCTCTTGTCTGTGACTTTCAAACTTTGTATCTTCAAGCTGTCTTGATGATGGATATTCACATGACCTGTCTGAAAGGGCAGTATTGCAGGTTGGTGTTCACTGTCTGAAAATGCAGTGACTTTTCTTAGTTTTTGTAGTTACTAAAGCTATGAGAAGATTGGAAACACCTGTTGCTGATGGTGCTCAGCTGTTTCTAATGCACTTGAAGGTTGTACTGATCATTATTTAGTGCTGGCTGGTGGATCTTATTATTTAAACCTTCTCTCTCTGACAGGGTAGTCAGTGCATCCAGTGTAATAGAATGACCAAGTTTTTTTTTGTGTCCTCACGCTATGATTCACTTCAAGCAAGTGCTGCAGAATAGCAGATTGCTCAGTGCTGATCTCAGCCCTCTGAGTTGCTGAGCAGTTGTTGTCTCTTTTAGATGCTATCCTGAGCATGGTGAACATTGCTGCTAATATGCTTGGAGCCAAAACTGAAGAGTCTACTGAAACTGAAGGTATTTTATTGTGTTGTTTTTTGTTGGTTTTTTTTTAATGAAAAAGCATCTGGGAAGCTTTAATTCCTTTTGTTTAATTTTTTTTTTTGTGTGAGGAGTTAGATGATGTATTTTAAATTACTTTTTTCAGCTTTTATGGCATATCTGATTAGTGCCATAGAATTCTTATCCTACTTACTGTGAAAAGTGGAACTAAGATGCCAAATTTGCAGAGAAGGGAACTGATATGAAGATGATAGATAAAGCTGAACAAGCCTATTTGGAGAACTTTACTCTTTGTGTTACCCAGCTGAAGTTGTAAAGTCTTCTTTCTGGAAGTATTTTGAGACTGTTCACAACATCATAAACTGTCAGCAGCACTTCCATCTTTGAATGGAATCAGTAATCAATTGGGTAGTGCAGTAATGAATAATCAAAAAACCCCCCAAACCCAACAACCAAGTCAAACCTCAGAATCTGGTGAAAACAAAGATGGTTCTAGAACTCTAGTGTTGACGTTTTCCTCCTTCCTGCAGCAGGGAACAAAAGTGTGCCTGAAAACATCACTGCCACCCCTGCCACTTCAACAGCTGCACCAAGGCTGCCTGAACCAACACCTGTTCCTTCACCAGAGTAAGTGGTTGGTGTTGGGGTTTATGGAATGTGTCCCTAGCAGAGACTAAGGTGCCGGTCTGCAATCTTGGGTAGTACAATGTTGAGATTTGACATAAAGACATAAACAAGTGAAAAGGGAAGTATTTGGTGAAATCTGCAGTATGGTGATGTTATTAACTAGGGAAATTAATTGTTTCTGTTACTGTTTATAGGTGTTTCTGTTTTGTTTTGACACAGAAACTTAATATTCATCCATGTTTTGCAGTTTTCTCCTACAGGGGAGACTAATTAGGAATTAAATTGTGTTGCTGAAACTTCAGTCAAGTTATATTGACAGAAATGCTTGTTTAGAAGCTTATACTTTTGATAGACTTTCCTTAATGAAAATATTCATGCAAGCTTACAGAGTTAGGTTGGGAAGGTTTTTTTTTTGTTTAGTTACAATAGTTGAGAATCGATTTGGCTCCTTAGAGCCAAGACTGTACCTCTTAAATGTTATTTGTGCTGTATTTAGTGGTTTTTCTGGCACTGTGGTGTTGAGAGACTGAGGAAGGTCAGTGGGAACGTTGCAATTCTTGCATTTGAAGATTGCAGCAGCAGAGTAAGAGTTTGCTATGTAAGAATTTAGCAGTATTTGAACTGGTGACTCTTCAGGAATGGGGGAAGGGGCAGTATCTGAGGAGGCTTCTGTTTCAGAAACAAGGGTCGAAATAATTTGTTTGAAAATTGGGACTGAAAAAATGTCAGAAGAAATACTATAATTAATGGAATTTGACTTTATCCAAACTGACCTTTGTTCACTAGAGTAAGGTGTGCTAATTTTCTAAGAGATCCTACTTTTGCAGTCTTCCCAGCAGGCATGTAAAACTGCTGAGTTAACATCCTGTCCTTACCTCTTCCATTTTAGACTTGTTACTACAGATATTCCACAGATAGATAAAGAGCAATTAGTGGTGGATTTGACTAAAGAAAGTCCCATTGTTCAGCTCGTACAAGAGTATGAAGAAGACACAAGCCAGTCCACAGTAACCTTGCTGTCCAGTGATGATCAGGAAGAAGAAGCATCAGCATGGTTTGAACTGGAGACAGAGAAGTACTGCTGTGACATGGCAGCAGTGTGCTGCATTTCCACGTTTTCAGAATACGTGTTCAGGTGGTGCTCGGTTGCAGTGGCCATGCACCGGCAGCACAGTAAATCTGGGGGCAGACAGGGGCCAGGTCACCCCACTGATGTGCAGCAGCCACAGGTGGCTCCCACCGAGTCTGTCCATGTGTCAGTCAATGAGCCTCTGCCTGAGCAACTGGACAGCAAAGCTGAGAGACCATCTGGATCTCTCGTTGCAGTTGACTTGAGCAGTGTGGTCCATGAGGAGATCAGTAATGAGACCACAGAGTCAATTGAACTGGAGCCAAGCCATCCTCAGACTGTCTCTCAGTCCCTCCTCTTGGAAGTCACTTCAGAAGTTAAGCCATTGCCAACAACAGACGTGGTGTTGGAGCCTGTAAAAGAAGACACAGGCCAGGTAGCACCAGGGGGGACTCCCCAGATGGATGTACCTGAGGTCAGTGCTGAAATGGAAAAGGCTGAAAGCTCAGCTGTAGAAGAAAGCCCTGTACCTTCTGAGACCATTGTGGCCACTGAGGTAATGGAGATAAGCACAAGAGAGACTATGGCTACTCCAGTGACTTCAAAGCCTACAGAGACCATTCTGCAGCCTGAAAACACAGTGGATGTTGTAGCCAGTGATGCTGGGGAAGGAAAGGAGAGCACTCCAGAAGTGCAGAAACCTGTTTTGCCTCCTGTTGAGTCTCCTGCACCTCCCGAAACAAAGGAGGACGATCAGGCAGCTGAAGAAGCTTTAATGGCAATTCCAGTCTCTGGAGGAGCGCAGAGAACAGCCACAGACTTCTATGCTGAATTGCAGAATTCCACAGACCTGGGCTATGCCAATGGGAACCTGGTTCACGGATCCAATCAGAAGGAGTCCGTCTTCATGCGCCTCAATAACCGCATAAAGGCCCTGGAAGTCAACATGTCTCTGAGCAGCCGTTACTTGGAAGAGCTCAGTCAGAGGTGAGTCTGAGTCCTGCACGTGCAGACGTGGTCTTAGCCATTGATACAAAGAACATACAGCATGGAAAGTGGTATAGGGCAAGTTGAGTGTAGTGTAAATCACAGTGTAAAGCTTTACAGGAAACTGAGAAAAGCACCTAAGCCTAGGTAGCTGCTGGAGACCCAGATGTTCATGTGTGGCAGAGATTCCTTCTTTGTATTTCATTTTGTTTTGAGGGATATTGCTGTGGGTTTTTTAAAAGGATGGTGTTGCCAGGTTGTAGGCACTAATCCTGTCCCTAATCCTTTCAACAGAAGGGCACATCCTTCTGTTGCTCTTAAACTGAATGCCACAGACCTACAATGCCTTCTTTATTGAATTGTTTCCACTTAAATTACGCTGTTATCCATCTGTAATGACTCTTCTTGAATAAGTCAGTGTAGAGAGGGGACTGAGAGGTTTCTGTGAGGGATGTGTCTATATTGGTGTTTGTGTGGTGCTCCTTAGCCACAGGAGAGTGGGGAAATGTACCAATTTCAGAACTGGTTCTAAGGAAGGGGGATCTTTGTTACATTTACTGTTGTGTTGTCCATCTTGGCAAGTCAGTGTTTGCTGAGTGAATTCCAGTAAACTGGCATTAAGCTCAAAGGTGTTGAAATAGATTTGATTTTAACCTTGGAAACAAACAAGGAAACAAAAAAACCCCTAGAAATAGATACATCTATGTGTGAAGCTTAAAAGCAAATACCACTCCTTTAAATGAAATTTCATAGGGCAAAAAACCCCTTTTCTGCTATGATAGTCATGTTTTCTGAAGACAAGCCAAGGCTGAGGGTTTTTATGCACTAGTATTTCACATTTTTGTGCTCTTTGTTTTAGATACCGAAAACAAATGGAAGAAATGCAGAAGGCTTTCAATAAAACAATAATAAAACTTCAGAACACTTCAAGAATAGCTGAAGAGCAGGTATGGATTGGTGGAGTATTTAAATGTTTTATTAATTAGGAAAGTTTACTTTTAATGAAAAATTGCAAGGAGGTGCAGAAATCCTATTTCAATTGAGCTGAATAGCTGCCCTTTAAAAGCATCCATTTGCTTCCCTATTTCTTCTACATAAAGTTTTTAGGCATGTTCTCTGTACTTTTAAAATAAAACCATTTCCAGATGTGTTTTCTGATTTTGTAGTTGAGGAAAAAAATCACTTGTCAGCTGGTATGGGCTAAAACTCATCAGTGTCTTTGTCAATGAGAAAGTTATCTAGGTCAGCTCCAACCCCTTTTTCTTGGTTGTAGCTGCACCCAGAACAATTTTTTTAACTTTGTTGTTTTTTTGTAACTGATTTAAAGCATAGATAGGCTCTGCTGCTGCTGAAGAGACCTGGCCTATGGAAAGGCAGAGGGATACAGTAATGGTTTAGGCCAAATTTGCATTTGAAAGTGTAGTGCATGTAACAAAAGCTTTAGTTGTTCTTTCAAACATGTGTGTCCCTGCTCTGCCATCCTGGCTTTCCTGAGCAGCTGTGCAATACAGGGTGTACTGCCTGCTGAATATTCACTAAAGCAGCTCTGCCTGTGACACAGCAGGCTTGGTCCCAAACTGTCTGAAAGTTTCTGAAGTGCAGTTCCCAGGCCTGTAGTTTGCTCATACATCAACAGGGAAGAAAATGGCAACTTCATATGTTTTCTTTTCTGCTTGTTTTTTTTTTTTTAAACTTTGAATAATATCAGTGCTGGTCAGTCTCCTCTTGGTTATCTGCTCACCTTTCTTAGTTTCTCATAGGATTAAGAATCCTGTAAGGGCTCTTTCTGGGGAGCAGCTGCAAAGCTGTTGTTTCTGGCTAGCTGGGGCTCCTGTCATTAAGTGACTGGCTGCCTGATCCCAGAACAACACCTCTGGTCAGCCCTTAGACTGGAGCTCTGCCTGGTCATGTGCATGTGTTTTCTGTAATGTGGCAGTGCCTGCCTGGAGCTGGCTGCTTACTCTGCCTGTAATGAGGGCAGCACAAGTCACTGCAAAGAAATGCACTTGGCATAGTGTTGGGAAATGTTATTTGAAAAGTAAAAATGTTGTATGTTGAAAACAATGCTGGATAGGCCACGTGGCTGCAGAGTGCCCAGCTGTGTCAGACAGAAAACACTGAGTGTACACGAGTGCATATGACAGTGGGAACATGACAACTAACAGCATGACCATGACTCTCTCTAACACAGGATCAGCGTCAGACAGAAGCAATCCAGCTGTTACAAGCACAGCTCACCAACATGACACAGCTGGCTTCTAATCTGTCAGCAACTGTGGCAGAACTAAAACGGGAGGTAATTATAACTCAGCAGCATGGCATGAGAACTCAAAGGAGACAGATGTGTAAACAGATCTCTATTTGAAGAGTCTGGAGGCTTTGAATTGTCTTTAGTGTTGCTTTCAGCTTCTTTATTCTAAGCTTTTAGCTACAAGTCTGAGTAGCTTGAGCTGTCTTGTGCAAAGCAAAATTGTTAATAATTACTACAGCCCTACTAGCCCCATGGTTGTAGTCTGATCTAAGGCACCCTTCTCCTTCCCCCACTGGTTATTGTCATCCTTTGAGATTAGGGGCGTATTGGCAACAATATTGGAAATGTTTTGTCTCAACTGTTCTCCTGCCTGGGATTTCAAGCAGTACCATAAACATGAACTTTTCAATTTTATGTGTATTGCCAAAGACATCCTTTGAGGTGTTTTCTAACACTCGGTGAGGCTTCTTCTTTGATGCCTGGCTGGCTAAGCTCCTGTTAGTAGTTAGTTCTGCTTGTTTGAATCAAGTGATTATAATGGTATTCTCTGAAGTACTGCAGTGTCAGCTGATGGAAAGCATCACTGAGATTTCCAATAGTATTGTATCCATGTCAGCTGTAAACCAGAGTACTTACTTTCTGAGCACACTTTTTTATGGGAAGTACATTGCTTTCAGGTAGGTTTGAATGCTCTTTACAATGGGTGGCAGCTTCTCTAATCATGGTGGCACTGTAGGCAGTGAAATCTTGTCCTGTGTTGGCAGGTAGTGGGATTAGACTGCATCAAACCTCTGAAAAATTACTCCAACTTGAACAAGTGTTAAGTGAAGCTGGAGGACAGTGACTTGAGCACGTTATGTCTTTTAAAGTTTAAAACACTAAAATAGCAGTATCATGAAATTATTCTGTATTCCATAATTGCATCAAATTCCTGCAGGTTTCTGATCGACAAACTTACCTGGTGATTTCGCTGGTTCTTTGTCTCATCCTGGGCTTGGTGCTTTTCGTGCAGCGGTGCAGAAGCCCTTCTCAGTTCTGTGAAGATTACCTCTCAAAAATTCCCAAAAGCAATCACTACCCTAGCCCCAAAAGGTAATGTATTTATATTGGAAACTTAATTGTTCTTGCAGCTTGTTGATATTTCCCAAGTCTGGCACATCTGCTTTAATTCTGAGTCTTCTTTCTGCACACTCAAACTTGATAACAAAGAGCCATTACTGCTTTGTAGTAACACTCTCCTAGAAGCATTTTGGGGCTACTACACTAAATGTGCCTTGATAAATTGTTGCAGATACAGTATTCTTGTCTGTTTGCCAGGCTTTCTTGGGCACCTCAGCAGATAATTCTATCTTTCTGCCAAAAATGCTTTTTAATTAGAAATGCATATGACAGAAGTACTGAGAGAATTCTGTTAAAAAAACTTTCTGAAATTTCCTAGGTGTTTTTCCTCCTATGATGATATGAATTTGAAAAGAAGAACTTCTCTTCCACTGGTCAGATCACAGTCTTTTCAGCTAGCTGGCAAAGAAGGTACTGTCCATATTGTTGTACATTTAGCCTCTAGTGTTACTGTTGTGCTGCACAATGTCTGTGTACTTCATGTATATGTTCTGTGGGACAAGATGATTTGTGAACAAATTACCAGATATTCATAGAACTGTGCTGAATTGTGCTAAAACCTTAAATGCAGTTTTTGACTTTAATTATAATTAGTATAATTATATAAGCAGATGCTTTGCTTGTAGCAGGCCATGCAGGTACTCAGGTCTGCAAAGCTGTGAAGCTTGCTGAGAGTAGGTTTTTTCCTTGTAAGTGCCAGACGTGGGAAGTCTTAAGTGCCCTATTTTTCAGGAGTCCTGATAGCCTGTGTTTGAAACTTGGCAAGTATTTGGGATTCAAGTTTAGCAACTTCAGTAAGAAATTTAGACCATTTATCTTGGCTTGGGTATGAGGAATGATCTGGTCTTTTCAGTATTCATGTTAGACTTCAGACAACTGAGTTTTTGGTTTCTTAGGCCATCATTGTCATGCAAAACCAAGTGTTGCAGATTATAGTAACTCCCAAGTCTGCAGCTGACACTGCTTTTCTGGGTGCAGCAAATTTGCTTCACAGATTTTTGTGCTATGAATAAAACTGCATGAAAACTGTTACATTGAGTTGGGAGTGCTAGCAAAGGCCTAGACTATTTTTTTTCCAAAACCACATTTCTCCTGAATTGTCTCCTGCTTCATCTTGGAAGAATGATTTCCAAAGCCCTGGTGGGAAGAATGCCAGACTGGTCTTATGTCAGTCTGAACCTCTGTCCTTGATAGGTGTGTGTGCTTTGCCCTGTCAGGGACAGGCTGTATGTTAAATACTGTTGTACTTTTGCTGTCTCCTGCTCCCTTTCTCCAAAGGATGTTCTCTGCGCTTCTCCCATGGCCTAATTTATCAGAAAGCCAAGTGTTTTCAAGTGTGTGCCACTGACAGTTGCCATGACAGCACAGGGGAAACTCCTCTGTGTGCTGACTTCGCTTCCAATGTTTGTGTTGTGCCCCCCTTAACTTCCAAAGGGAGGAAAAATGCCTCAATAGTGGACTATTTTGTCATTCTGTTGTTTCCTTAGGATTGTGTGGCTGTAGAGCTGGCAGTGTCAGGATTGCTAAGCGTATGTTTCCTCTTTTGCAGTGGATCCAGAGGATCTGTACATTGTAGAACCCCTGAAGTTTTCCCCAGAGAAGAAGGTACTGTAGTGAGGGGAGAGAGGGTTGGTGGGGCTGAGGTGTTTGTGCTGGCAGGTGCTGCGTGTCTTGGCTGTTCTCCCTGCCGGTTCCTAGGCTTGACTGTAACCTCACTGTTTCTTTTTTTCACTTGTGGTTTCAGAAAAAGCGTTGCAAATACAAAAGTGAAAAGCCAGAGACTATTAAGCCGACAACAGAGCCTCTGCATCCCATTGCCAATGGGGAAATTAAAGGAAGGAAGCCCTTCACAAACCAGAGGGACTTCTCTAACATTGGGGAAGTTTATCACTCTTCCTATAAAGGCCCTCCGTCCGAAGGAAGCTCCGAAACATCGTCGCAGTCTGAAGAGTCCTATTTTTGTGGCATTTCAGCATGTACGAGTCTGTGCAATGGACAGACCCAAAAGACAAAAACTGAGAAGAGGGCTATAAAACGAAGAAGGTCTAAAGTTTCAGACCAAGGGAAGCTCATAAAAACTCTAATACAGACTAAGTCGGGGTCAATGCCAAGCCTGCATGACATAATCAAAGGAAACAAAGATATTACAGTGGGAACACTTGGTGTCACGACAGTTTCTGGACACATCTAAAAGTAGCTGAACTTCTCAAACAGGAGAGTGTTTGTTCATTTGAGAACAGTCTGTGGTATTCTGTGGGAGGATAGTGGGAGACAAAGAGCTCAACTAATTGGAAAGTATTCAGAAATTTGGTTTCTGCCTTTTTAAATAGATGGGATTGTGTCAATCTTGGTGATAAGCTGCAGCTTTACAAGGCTGATAATTTCCTATGAGAACAGCTTGGGGGGGAGGGAGGGCAGGGTTCATTTTATAAAGGTTTTTTTTCACAGTTCCTGGGACAGAGATTTTTTGAAACCCAGTTTGTTGGGTGGAATAGGGATAAAAGCCTAATCCTCTTCCTTTAGCTTTGTTCCTATTTCTTGCACCTTCCCATATTTATGTGCCTTTTGTCTATTTATAATGCCACTGGAAGAGGGGAGATACAATTGTTTGTCATTTGATTTATTTTGTAATTTCTCTAGCTTTTTTTGAAGATGCAACACTACAGTGCTGTAAAGGGACATGTGTTGGCCTTCAGCTGGACTCGGTAATGTGGACTGGATACTGTAAAAATACCAATAGATGGACTTGCCTGACTAGGTTCTGGTTTTGCAAACTCTGAAGAAAATGTCTCACCGGGGATGGTAACTGTTCATTTGCAGCTTCAGTCACAACTGTGAGCTGTAGTCTGGTGTGTGAAATCAGTGACGGTGGCTCATTAGGATTTCCTGTGTGCGGTGGAGTCTGAGGCTGATGGATGCCTTTGTCATCTCACTGGCCTGCTGCAGTTCTCTGGAGGGAGTGGATGAGGAATGCTCACCGTGGTTGTGCCGAGTGGAGGGAAGGCTCAGCTGAAGAACAGGAGGTGCTGGTGCAGCTGGGCCCTCGTCTGAGCCGGCTCTGGGGGCGTTGAGTTTGCAAAGCCTTGAGGTCTGAGCAGTCGGGCTGGTTCACTGCGGGTATTTCCATAACGTTTGCTTTTGTATTGGCTAACAAATGTGCAGTGTTGGTATGGTTGGTATTTCATATTCAAGTGTTTTTTTATTTTGACTGTGATTGTACATTTGGATACTATAGGATGTGTGATTGCTAAAATGTTGAGTGTGATTCTGAGTGAATGGAGCAAAAGGTTATTCCTTTTGACAGGTGTTACAGGTTCACGTTGTACAAAATAAGTTAACTTATTGAGCACTTTTAGTGGTACCCTTTTTAACAGATCTAATGCCTTTCCTGGGTATTGTATGTAATGTGACTTATTTAAAGCCTTTGTTTTTTTGCTGCTTTCTTGTTAGTTTATGAATACTTTACAGTGATGTACTTTCAGAGTTGATCTGCACAATTAGCCAGTCAGAGCACATGAACCAGACTTGTTGAACCTGGATTCAGAAGGATGTCAAAGCTGGATTAGGAAAATACATATACCACCAGAGTGCAGCATCCAGTGTTGTGGAACAAGAGTATGTAACTACAGAGCTGTAGTGCCATTAGAAACTGTGAATTTCCAAATAAAACTGAACACTTTGTCTTTCATTTACTGGTATTTTTCCTTTGAAAATGAAGCTTGTGGCTTAAATCCTTTGACAAGAACTAGTTTTTAAATTTCAGTTCAGGACTAGGACTTGGGGGTCCTTTGGGCCCCAGTAAGGCATTCATAAACTCATCAGCCTGGGTGTTTTTTCTTCTTAAAACAAGAAAATGCTGAGTGGTGGTTTGTCTGAAAGTTCAGGAATCATGTCACTGTGAAACTGCTGGAGAAGTTTCTAGCAAGTCACTTCACACCTTGCCCTGGGGGTTCCTGCACGAAATGATCTCCTGGGACTCGGCACTGAGGTTTGTGAAGGATATAGAAGGCCACAAAAGGAAAACATTAGTCATTTACTACTTCAGTTTTCAGCTTGGTTTCCCCTGACTGGTCCCTCCCTTCTAACTTCTATCAAGCACAGCAGCACTGTGCAGCCAGATGGTGAATTTACAGGCTGTCCAGCATCTACTTGTCAAAAGAGACCTCCCCAGCACTGATTTTTTCACTTGAAGTGTCTCAAGACTGTGCCTCATCATTGCACTGTCATTTAAAAAGCAATTGCATGGGGGGTTTGCTGAGAGGGGTGGGGTGGGGAGACTCCCGGTTGTTTTTTGGGAGGGTGAGTGTGGACTTCTTTAATTTACTCCTCCCTCTTGATATGTCACGTGTAGGAAGTGTGTGTACCTTCACTGCCCAGACAACCACTGGGCTCTTCAGTAAGAACCACCTGAAGCTGGGCATGACTGAATTCTTAAAACAGCCCATCATGCTCTCTAGCTATGAACCAAAGGCTGACAGATCTGTACTACACTGATAAATGTAGAATGAGGCTGCATGTTGAAATTCCAAGCACATGTTCAAATTTCCAAGTTAACAATTTCAGATGTGGAAACAAAGGACTGTTCTAGAAGGCATTTATAATACCCTGCTGTCTACATACATTTTGAAACAACTTAGATCTAAGGAGTTGCTGCATTCTGTGCAGAAGTATCAGTAATAAAGCTTGTCCTGGAATGAACATATAGGGAGTGTGCCACGGGAATAATACATCTGAAGGAACCTGCAGAGCAGACTGTGCTTTTGCAGACTTTGAGTGTGTGTTCTGACTGGAGACTGAACCACAGCTTCCACCTTCTGCCATCCTATTTTTAATTACCTGAAACCACTTTTTTTTTTTTTAAAGGCTTGTGATACCAGGTTCATATTGCTTAATGTTGTCCTTTCATGTGGGCTCTTGAGTCATTTTTTGCTTTCAGTTTTATTCATGTCACTCAATCTAGCTTTCAAAATTTGATTCTTTGGTAGAATCAAGTCTCTCCTAAATTAGTTACATATATTCTTGATATAGAGATGATAGTTTCCAATGAATACAGTCTATGAATCTCAACAAATTCCTGTGGTGGTGTGGATACTTAAATGGGGGGGCCTAGTCCATCTTGTGATACTACATACTGAGATTGGACAGTGAGTGTAAAATACCAACAAGACAGTGCATGTCTCACAGTGAGGATGGTGTCCTTCAGTCCTTGGGCAAGTCTGGAGCCCAAGGTCAAAAAATAAGCAATGCAAAGATGTCCACGTGAGGATGGATAGTCACAAATGTACCCCTTGTGTAAGTGGATTACCCATCATGTTTCCTGAAATAAGGTATTTAGGCTATATACATTAAGTATCAAAGTGGAAATCAGTATTTTTTAAGTGTGTAAACTCTATTAGCTGTGTGGTGCTCTAGAGAAAAGTCTAAGGTGTCTTTGTGTGGCTTCTGCTTTTGCCAAGTTACAGTGCAAGATGAAACAAGATGGAACAGCTTATCATGCTCAGCTTGAGTGGGTTCAAACATGTTCCACTCCATTTGGAACAGTTAAAGTGTAGAGCCCTGACCACAAACTGCTGTGGGCAGGCACTGTGTGGCTCATCTGGAAACCCTGAGTATCAAACAGCCCCAGGTGCTGCTGGTGACATCGCTGGGGTTTGTGGCAGCTTGAGAAATCTGTGTTCCCAGAGCTTGTTAGATAAAATGTGTTAGTTTAGGAAAGGGTACTGAAATGAATCTTTTACTCATCCCTTCTCTAATTTAAGTATAGTAACTTTGAAAGAATCTTCCAAGGAGCTTTCTGCTGCCTTGCTGTTGTCTCGCATTGGGCAAGTGGTCTGGAACCTGCAACTGGTCTCACCTGTGCTGCTTTCCATTGGACTCTCCCATTAACTCCCAGATCAGCAGCACAGCTCTTGGTAGGGAGTGGAGAGGAAGGTGATGTTTTCCAGGGCAAAGGCTGGCTTTGTGCTGAGAGTCTGGGACAGGGCATGGACCCTGCTGAACAGCTTGTGAATGCAGTTCTCGATTGTCACTGTGGATGAGACGGGAAATCAACGTCTCGATGTTCTCCACAGTCTTCCTCTCAATCTCTGAGCAGCCACAGCACCTTGTTCCATTTTCTCCCATGACTAAGCTATGACATGAAATGACCTGCTGCCATTTCTCAGAATAGATCCCATTACCTCATAACTACTCTACCTCATTTCCCTGCTCTTAGTACAGATACAAAGGAAATGAAAGCAGCAGAGTAATAGTTTAATTATTCCTCCTTTTTTTCAGCTGCTCTGGCTCCTTGGGTTCTCTTCCCCATGTACCTCTTCTGATGAATTCAGGGCTGCTGTCTCTTTATTGGAATCATGGGGGAGAGCCCCTTGCTCCACTGGATGAGGAACACAATAAGCACTGCAATACCAGGCCTGAGCTGTTAGTAATGGATTTTGAATATCTGAATGTCTGCCCTGTAAGCTGCTGGCACCAAGACGTGCCTTTACATGTGCTACAACTGCTTTTAGTGAGAAGGGCAATTGTTGAGGAAATGAAAAGTATCACCATCATTCGGGAAACCAAACTGTTAAACGTGCACTTAAGAAATGACACAAAGACGTCAGCATTAACTGCAAAGATTGGGCAAGTTCGAGTGTCTTCCACACCCCTCCAGGGCTTCAGGGGGGGGGGAGATCCTCTCCCTTTGGAGGCAGCTCTCACAAGTATCCATGCTACCGTTCAGTCAAAAATCCATGCCTTTTTTGTTTGAACTCCTTCAGCTTTGGCTCCCAATTAGTAGCTCCCTGAGAAGGTTTTTATCCTGTGAGATACAAGACTGCTCTGCTGGAANAGATAGAGTTGAGCTCTTTTGCTATCCAGAAGTTACTGTAACTTTTTCCAGAGCCTCTCTGAAGTTGAACATAGACTTGGGACGTGGGTTCCAGGATTGTCTGTAGCCGTCTAGTGCTGTATGTGAGCTCTCATGGGAACCCGTGGGCTTTGCCTGCTGGAAGCTCATGTCCATCTCAGGACCCGCTCAGTTTCAGAATTGATTTCTTTCTAGTATGTTAAGTTCTACCTAAAGAGCTTGATTTGCAGTCTTTGTTTCTATATGTGTTTTCTTCTGATGCAATTCTCTGTCCTAATGGTTCTGAATCCTGTTTTTTTTAATGTGAATGATTCTCAACTTCCTCAGTTCTTGGGTATAATTGATACAGGTCTGTGGGCTTTCAAGAGTTGCTTTTGAGCATTTCCACTAGTCATTAGTGTAATAGGAAATACTTGTTAATCACTTTCAGGCAAACTGTCCAAAACACGATGAGAGCCTCTCCTACACAGAGGTTCACACTTAACCTGGTTTTGGTTTATTTTCTGTCAAGTACTAGATCTGGATCATTGTTCAAGTCCTGCTTTCTTCAGGATATTTCAGGCAGGTTGTCCTTTCGTCCCCAAGTCTGCTGATACAAACTTTTAGCTGGAGGCTCTTGATCTGAGCAGTCAAGAGTAGACACAACTGAAATGGCTTTAGTTAGTTTCATAGTCTGTCCCTCTCACCTCCCCATTAAAAAAGCATCTTTGTGAAAATAGGAAGCAGTGGGTGAGAGATAAGGACACTTCTGACATTTTGGGGAGACTGCTACTGTGCCCTCAATCTCACCATGATAAGCTGTCAACATTAAACACTGTGTCAGGAAAAACTTGGGAGCAGATCCTCTCCAGGGAGTGGGATTGATTGTGGGAGTGGATGGGGACCTGTCGTTGGGCTGGCTGTGGAACACTCTTCTGGGATGGAGAGAGGAGGGCTGAGAGAGGGCAGGCATGACCCAGCTTGAGCTATTGGATTTATGTTGCTTTTGTGTCTTTTGCATCAGAAACCTAGAAGTGTGAGGAAGACCAGATGGGGTTGTTGAAACCTCTGGCCCTGCAGATTGCTGCTGCTGCAGCAAAGGGCTGTGGTGAACGTCTTCAAAAAGCAGTGGGGTGTCTGACGGTGCAGGCAAGGCTTTGACGACACGTCTGGCTTATTGGTGTGGTTGGAGGCAGAGCTGAGCCCTTGATTTGGAGAAACAAGTGTACTTAGGTTGCGCAAGTGTGCTCTTCTGAGATCCCAGTTTTGATGTTCAAGATCAAAGCTCGTGTATTGGGACTGCTTCTTCAGCCACAGAGGTGACAAATCTCCAGTTTAATCTTGTATTAAGCATTTTGTGTTTTTTAACACTACTCCATACAAATACACGCTTCAATATAGTTCTGTAAAATGCTGTTTATAATCACTTGTGTGCACCTATAAATCTCTGGGACGATCTCACTGTCACCACTTAGAAATCTGCAGTCAATGAGGAATGAAAATTGAGGAATGGAAATGTTCCACTCTCTTCATTAGGATTTTCTAATGAGCTATTATGGGTACTGGTTCTTGCAACATGGTCTAGGTCCTGGATGCTTTTTTGTAAGGCAAGAGAAATCCTACTAAGATGAGTAACACTGTGTCTGTTCCTGGCGTTAATCACAAGTTACCCAGCCAGGATCAATCCTGGTGCAGCGCTCAGCACTGACCTGGGGAGATGATAAAAAAGTCCTTCCCTCTCTAAGGCTTCTTCAGGTTAGAAGAGGACTGCGGGATGGAGATAATATTTGCAAAGGCAGGAGGGGCGGCAGAAGCTGCCAGAAGAGCCCGCCTGTGCCCCGAGGCGCTGTGTGTTCACACATGACAGCACACCCTGGTTCGGTGAGTCAGGAGGAACGAAGGCAGCCCACCGAGCTCTGCTCAGGCTGCAGCACTCAGTGTCTTCCTCTTCTCACAGACTGTTTTTTATTACAGCGGGGCGGTGTCTGTGACCGGTGTTCTGTGAAGCAGCCAAGGAAAAGGTGGAATGCAAATCGGACAATGGTAAGGAATTTGTGCTTTGCGAAATGAAGTGATTCCCCAGCACCAACAGCTGTGCTCGGCATTGGTTCTTCACCCTTCTGTCTGCACCCTCTGGTGCAGGATGCCAGAAGCTTTGTCATTCCTTTTGCTCTGCTCGTGGTCTAGGACACCGCAGTGGAAAACCAGCCGCCTCTGTCCGAGTGGGCTGCTGGAAAGGTGGGTATCAGCTGATTACTCAGCCCCGTGCTCGTAACCCTCCAGCCCGTGGCTGCGGAGCGCACCCGCTTCCCGAGCCCCGGTGGGAGGAGCAGGAGGGAGCCCCGGGCCGAGGGCGGAAGCCCTTTGGGGTTTGGTGTCGATGCTTGAGGCTTTCAGAGTCGCAGCATCTGAGCTGAGCGATCGCCGCTGCGGGGATGCAGGCGTTTAAAGGCAGAGCCGGGTCTTCTCCCAGGGCTCAGACTGGGACAACCCCGGCAGTTTTTGGCTGCCATAGGGAGGATCACACCAAGCATGTCCAGCCCATCCCTCTCCCGGCCATGAAGCAGAACTTGAACTACGCGTACCCCCAGATTTTTTGGGTGGACGGCTGTGCTGATGCAAGTACTTCCTGCCACTCGGCACCCCCTGTTGCTCCTTTCCCACCGCCAGTACCCGACCGGAGGAGAAAGCCACGGAACAGCAGGGAAAGGAGGAGCTTCGGCTTCCTGGTGATCTCCTTGCTGCTCCTGCTGGCCCTCACTGGAGTGGGGCTGAGCATGTTTCAGATTTTTCACCTGGAGAAGGAACTGGCTGAACTCAAAGAGGTGAGTTGTGCCTGCCTGGTCACAGGTCCCTAGGGAAACAGGGAAAAGAAAAAACTTGTAATCATGTCTGAGATGCTCAGGTGATGCAAAGCTTCCCAAGGGGCAGGTTGGTACCATTTCAGTGTCTGTTGTGACGGAGTAAGTGAGATTCCTTACTATTGCGAGGGACTGCTGTATCTGACTGGTGTATCTGGATGTCTTCGTGTTCCTGAGTGCTGCAAGGTCTCTCCCTGTATGTTTCGTAGCACTTTACAGCTCCCCTCCAGCACCCGGAATTAGCCACTGTCAAAGACAGTCCTTGTCTGTTCATGCTCTCAGACAGTGTCACTCTTCTCTTTTGACAGTCTGCCAGTGCTGAAGACATCCCTCCAGCTTTGGAGAAACTCATAGGTGAGTCGATGTACTTGGAGGTGTGAGTGCCCCTGTCGAGCTCTTCCCTCTCCTCATCAGGGGTCACTGCTTTGGGAGTGCTGATTTCACTCGCTTGGCTGGACAAAGATCTTGATCTCCAGAATGTGAGGATGTGGTCCTGCAACGTCCCTGCTGGACTGCTCAGAGGTGTCAACCACTGGTTCCTGGGGCCTCCCATTCCCGGTGGGACAATGGTACTGGGAGTACCCTGCTGTGAAAGGGAGAATCCGGCTGTCCTGATGTAGAGCAACGACATGAATGGAAGGAGGAGAAGGGAAATGGGCACTGCATGTGTTACTTCTTTCTCTTCTTATTTTTAAAAGATTTTGGAAGGATGCAGCGTGCTCTTGTTTGCTTTGGAGTGAGGGATTAACTCCCACCCTTGAGATCACACCTTATTTTTTTGTAAATTCTTTTGGTATAAAGCTAGTCGAGACAAATCTGATCATATGTGAGAGTTTTTCTCTCAGAAGTGTAATTTCAGTGAAATCGAAACTTTCCACAAGAACCTGTCAATTTTTCTAGATTTCATTTAGGAAAAAAAGAAAAGAGTTTCAATTCGAATGGAAAAATTTTACAATTGTATTTTGAACTTTCAAACTATTATCTTTCATTGGCATTTCATATTAATGTTATCAGTGAGGATATCCTTTTTAAAAATGGCCATGTCGGAAAGAAATTTTCATCTCTCTTGACAATTTTTGCTAGATCTGTAAAGTTTTACTTTTTTCTCCCCTTGAGGATTTTGGTTAGGAGGAAAGTTACTTTATTTTCAAATTTGTTCTGATACTGAATGAAAAAACAATCTAGGAAATAGCAAAATCCTCTGGAAAGGGCAGTCCTAGTTCCCATAACTCCCATATCAATAAAATTTTCCCTTTAGGGGAAGGAGAACTCCCATTTTAGCTGGATGCTCAGTGCTCTGATCACAGGCTTCTTTAGCAGAAGCTGAACATAAATAGTAATCCTGAATTTCTTGAGGGGGATGTATAAATAAATAGAAACAGGGAAGTAGTGTAAAAGAGAAGAGGGAAAGGAGGGGAAAATTTAATTGGCTCGAGAAAAGAAAAGGCTACTTCTAAAATTAGAGGATATGAAGGAGATTCTGAGAAGAAGGGAAGGATGAAGTGGAATGGGATCCCAATACTGAGTTGGTATAATTGCTGCATCTCTCCAAGGGGAGCCAAGCCCTCCAGGAAAGCAGAGTTTTCCTATCTGTGCTCTGCCTCCCTGGGGACAAGGTCTGTCTGGCCAGCGGGGTGGTTTGCAGGATCTCAAGTGTCAGCTTTGTGGTTGGCTCCCTCCTGCTCTCTGTGCTGAATTTTCCAAGGAGCACATGGCTAATGTCTTCCCTATTTTTGTGCAGGGCAGAAGGAGTCAATGAAAAAGGAAGAAAGAAAGGCAGCACACTTAACAGGTATGTGCTGAGGAACCAGCAGGATTCGGCAGCAGAGGGTAGGGTGGATGTGATTGGGGTGAGAGGGTGGCATGATGGCGGTTGTGAGGAGCCCACCTCACAGAGGCTTTCCCATTTCCCTTGGGAAATGCGTGTGCTCTGACAGTGGAAAGTTGCCCCACAGATAAAATCTCCCCCTCAGTGAGATTTCTCAGTGAGATCTGTTTTTGTCTCGAGTTTTGTTTTGCCCCTGGGGTGTGTGGGGCAGAAGCTGTTACAGGGGGCTGGTGAGGTGTGAGGTCAGGGCAGACTTTCCATGCTGCAGACGAGGGCTTGGAAAACAGTTGGCTTGTGACGTGGGCTGTGACTTGAGGGAAAAAAACCAGCCCACACAACTGATGTACTTACCACCCTTTGTTTTCTTGTTTTGGCTTCCAGGGAGCCCGTCCCAGCGGGGCCTGCCTCTAGAGTGGGAGCCCATCTCCGGCCATGCCTACACCAGTGGAATTCAGTACCGTGACCGGGGGCTCGTTGTCAACGAGACCGGCCTGTACTTCGTGTACTCCAACGTGCTCTTCCGGGGCAGTGTCTGCGATGGCCAGGTGCTGACACACGTTGTCTACAAGAAAAACCCAACCTCTCCAGGCAGCCACGTGCTGATGGAGGACAAAGGCATCAACTACTGCACGGGTCAGAGAACGTGGGCCCGGAAAAGCTACCTGGGGGCTCTGTTCAGTCTCAGGAAGATGGACAGTTTGCACGTCAACGTCTCCAAAATCTCTCTGGTTAATTTTGAGGAATCTAAGACTTTCTTCGGCTTGTTTAAGCTTTGAAATGGGGCTGATGGAGTTTGGCCAGCAGTTCCTCCTAAACACACACACATGCATGGATATGTGAGGGGTGAGTGCTGCTTGAGTGCAGTGGCCCAGCCAGGGTCTCACACTGCAAAGCCCACCAAGAAGTGTGAGAGGGTGCAAGCAACTGGTGAAGGCTGGAAATAAGACACCTGGGAAGCACCAGAGCTGTACTGTGTCAACCTGAAGAGAATTGCACATATTCTCCTTACAAAAAGCAATTCTCCTTGCAACAAACTCAAAATGTAGTGTGCTGAGGATGCTGTTGAAACTCACTACTTGCTGCCTGAGAAGATGCTGGGTTGTGCAGCCTCACATGGTGTCATAGCCCTGGTGGTCTTGGGACAGCTGGTGGGTGTTATGAAGTCCCTTGAGCCAGGACTCCAGGTGCCTGGGTCATATATGGGAACAAATAATGTCAATAACTGCTCACTCTGAGCCATGGCCCTGCCCAGGTACTTGGCACTGTGACTGATGTACAACCGGCACCTGCCTGCTAGCTGGGCTGATATGTTAACTTTGTGTTAAATTATCGACCACTTCCATCCCAGAAAATGCTTCCCAACCCCTTTATTTAACTCATCCCAACCACCTTGCAAGGAATGTGCCACAAGTGGCAGTGTCATGAGAGGGGCCCCACCTCTGGAGTGGAACCATTACCACATTGTGGTGGTGGGACTGGTGGGGAGGCCACGTGCTCTGCTGACAGGATCTGAACAGCAAAGAGTGGAAGGCAGTGGGGCTTGAAGTGAAAGCAACATTTCCAGCCCCGCTCCTGCCCTTTCAACACATGAGGATCCTCCATGGAGAGCTGGTCTGCCACAGTCTTCATGATGCATGTGGTGACATGCTGGCCACTTGTCTTGAGATGTTCTCTTCTGAGCAAAACACAGATGGTAAATAAAAATATATTTTTCTAGTAAGTGATACTGTCCTCTCCTCATTTGGTGCAACAGGCTTCTGCAATGGCCAAAGCACTGAGTAGGCCTTTTGTGATCAGGAGCCAGCACCTTGTTCCTTCTCCACCAGCATGGCAGAAATCTGGGAGCCTCATCCCACTTCACTGCCTGCTTGGCAGTGCACAGGATCCCTTCTAGGGGGCTTTGGGGCTCCAGCATGGAAACATTACGATTTGGGGTCTGGGAAGATGTGGTCTGGGCAGCACATAGCAGGCAGCCCATGCCTGCTTTGGCCATCAGGAAGGGCCTGATCTCCACTCAAGCTCAAGTCTGTGTTTTAAGCTAGATGCTTTTTGCTGAGCCAAAGCACTGCTGTCCCCAAAGGCATTGTGCTCCTCTGTGTGATCCAGAAACACTTCTCATGGGGTAGCCTCTGAAGGGCAAGGGAAGGAAGTGGTGTAAAAAAAAGGTCTTGATTGCTTACTCTGGTGTCTGGTCCATGGTGTTCTAACCCCAGGTCTGTCACATTACCACCAGGCAGGACAAAAGCTGCGTTACACCATCACCTTTGCCTGTAGTCCTGCCTTCTTGCAGCTCTGATACTGATCTTGGTGAACACGGCTCTTCAGCAGCCTACAGCATTTATTTCCTTTTCCACCCTGCTGCTCTCAGCTTGGTGGTGTGTCGTGTGTGGTTTGCTGTTGGTTGCTTCAGGGAAGCTTATTTCTTTGAAATTTGTCAGTGGTCTGGCTACTGGTGTGGCCAGTGTGAAGGGAACACTGCACCTCTGCTCACACAGCAGTTTCCACTGCATTTCTCAGGATGGAAAATACCTCAGAAGGAGGACGTTCAAGGAAGTTTTGGCTCGACTGATTCTTTCTTACTGCCCTACCCCTGCTAATATCAGAGGGACAAACCACACACTGCAGAGGTGGAGGTGCTGGATTCAGACCTGGCAGGAAAGGCTGGAAGGTGCCATCCTCTTCTGACTGCTACTTGTGCTGTGTTGCTCTCCGCTTGGTGAGACATACAAGTAGGGAGTGTATATCTGTATGTACATGTGCCTGCAAGCTTTTCAGCTGTTTCTGTACTAGCCAAGCACATCACATGCTTCCCTTCTTTACTGGTGAGCAGCTTGGAGAAAGGCAGAGTATTCTGTGCCCAGAGGAAGTCTCACTGAGGTATGGTGTTGGAAGGGCTGGAAAGCAGGATAAAACTTGGTGCTGCTAGGCTTGCTCCAGAGTCAGAGAGGGCTGTGGCTGTGCGGAGTCAGCAGCACAGATGCCAGTAAGATGTGTTTCTGCTTTGTGATCCCTTCCTCAAATATCTGTCTAAATTGCCCACAGCAAATCTGCTACTTAGCTTGTGGGCTCTGACTAAAGACTCCAAGTAAGGTCATGACAGGATTATGAAACTTCAAACGACACAGAGTCAATTCATAGGCTGTTTGTGCCATCTATTTATCTAGCTAATGACCTGTTCATTTAGTGAAATGCTCACTTATTGTTGCCATTAAATACTTAATGAATATTTAATGCTGACATTAAACTCTGAAGGAATTGGGGTTGTTCAGCCTGGATAAAAGAAGGTTCCAGGGAGAGTTTGGAGCTCCCTTGGAGTCCCTAACCCTAAAGTGGCTCTCAGAGAGCTGGAGAGGGACTTGTGACAAGGGCATGGAGTGACAGGACAGGTGAGAATGGTTTTAAACTGACAGAAAGCAGGGTTAGATAGGATGCTAGGAAGAAGTTCTTTACCGTGAGGGTTGTGAGGCACTGCAACAGGTTGCCCAGGGAAGCTGTGGATGCTCCATCCCTGGAAGTGTTCAAGGTCAGGTTGGATGGGGCTTTGAGCAACCTGGGATAGTGGAAGGTGACCACAGACAGCTCTCGTAGGCAGCTGAGCCCTTCCCAGGAGATGCCCTTGTGTTTGGATGTGCAACTGGCTGGATCAGGGCTCTGCACAGCAAACATTTGTGCTGCTGTATAGCCAAGCACACTTTGCTGCTTGATAGAGATATATCCTCTTCTGTGGTTGATGTGTACCAGATGCTGCACCCTGTTTACATGCTTTGGTGGAGAAAAGGGGGAGAGCAGGATGCCGGTGTCTTGAAAACCTTGTGTAGTAAACAAAGTGACAGAAGAGGCTGCATTATAGGAACAGCAAAAGCACAGTGAAAGCAAATGAAATCCTGGTCAGAGAGGGAGAAATATTCCCTGGATGGCTATGACCAGCATCCCTCCTACCAATACTACATGTTGCATCCTTGTATCCTGACTCTTTACCAGTCTGTGGTTACTCATGATGGAGTGGAAGGTGACTGGTGCACAGTAAAGGTAAAGCAAAAGCAGAAGGAGCAGTTGCTGATCTCTAGAGTGAGGTTTATATCAACAGAGGTAAAAGATTTCAGAAAAAAAAGGCATCAGAGAGAAACGCTTGTCTCCTAATAAGGTTTCTGCATGGAGAACAGGTATCCAAGATTCAGCTTTCATTCAAGTCCTGAAAGAGAAATCTGAACCATGGAATATCAGAAAATGTTTTGCTTGAAACTCCTCACTTGCATTCTGTGGAGACCCTGCATGCTAGGCTAGAAGATGTGAGTCAGGCAATGCTGTTGATTGATAGGAAGAGGATGGTAGTTTCTTATTCAGTTTGAACCATCCTCAGGTACTGTGTCCCTGCCCTTGAAGTGTTTATTTTGTCACCATATGCATTTTATTCTGCATAGGGGTATCTTTAGTGGCAAGGCATGGTGTGATCCATCTGCCAGTTATGCATCCTCATAGTCTAGAGCCCTTCAAGTCTCAGATTAAGCATGTTTCAGAGCTGGTAGGATTGCAGTGCTACCACAGAAGTACCAGTGCTATGCACAGGCCCCCTGGAAAGGAACAAGCACCAACTGCACAGGTCCCTGCTGGAACCAGGCTCTTCGGGGTGGCTGTAGATGGCATTTGGTGCTGGGAGCTTCTGCCTCCAAGTGCTGATTCCTCTCTCATGTGGTACCTTCCCCTGAAAGTACTGACCAGTACTTCAGCCAGAATTGTTCCTCCCACTGCCATCCTTTGTCTTCATGCAGAAAAAGTAAGCCAAAACCCAGTCCTGTTGCTTGAAGGAGTCTGGAGGATACACTGAGGGGATGAAGTAAGAGAACATGGGGACATAGTAGCAGACTTCCAGACTGCTGTGTGGGAGTGCTGGGACTGAATGCAGAGCACACCTTCAGACATATAACCACTGAATTCTTTGAAAAATATCCTAAAATTGGCACTTGGTAGGAGCGCTTTCATTTCTCTGTGTTTCAGCTCATTGCCTGTAAACCCTCCTGGCACCCCCTTTTATAGGACACTGAGTCAGCTTGGTGATTTCCTGCAGTGCGTGTGTTGGGGTTCTGACCAGCACCAAAAGTGTGTAAGGAAATGGTGACAGGAGTGAGCCTCTCCTCTCCTCAGCCTGCAGCCAGGTCCAATTAGCACACCGAGCCCTCTGGAGAGAGAAAATTGTGTGATATGGCAGAAGGACAGGGCTTAGAGAAAAGAAACTAATGTTTGTTGTCTTAAACCATTTACTGTCCAGGAACTTCACTTAGACAGTATTTGTTGCTTCTTTGTACAGCCTTCTTTGGAAGTCTGACCTTTTTGCGTGACCAAATCGCTCTGCTTTGTTTTCTTGCAACTGTTTTCTAGCGGTTTGTACCCTCTGCGAGTCTGTTACCACTGTTGAACTCTTTGCTTTTGCTCTTAGGGTGTGAAAATCTCTTGCAGAACTGTTGAATCACCTGTTACCAGAATGCATCATAAAATTGGTTTGGAAATTCAGTCTTTCTTTAACCACTTTTTACTCATCACAGTCTTTACTTCTGATTTCCTCTGTGAAAAAAAAAAAAAAAGAGGAAAAAAATATGCTGCCCACCCCCCAGCCCTACTTTTAAAAAGTGCTGTTTCCTGTGGTCTTGAAGAGGACATTGAACAGAGAAATGTGAACCTGAAGTACCTCTGTGCTCTCTTGCTGAATGTAAAAGGGAGCAGGTAGGCAGAGAAACTCCCTGCTGACTTCTACTAAACCCCCAGCCTTGCACGGAGCTGCTGGGCCAGCTGGGCAGCATGTCTGTCAGAAATTCCTCCTTTTCCATGCTGCTGTATGGTCTCCAAAGTCCCTGCCGGGGCTGCAAACATGTTTCTGCCAGACATGCAGACAGAAATGTTTTTTCCCTCTCAGCATCCCTGTGTGCTGAACAGGGCCAGTGGCTTACGTGCCTCTCTGGGGCAAGCAGAGATAAGCCACGGGTAACATACTCAGGCTCTCACCTGGAATATGTTATAGAAGTGATACCTGCTAGATGGGTACACACACCCCTCAGTGCCTGAAATTTAAATTTTCCTGGGTACTTCTGGTGGGCTGGCCCCAACCAGCTCCCCAGTGGCCACCCAGCCACTCTCATTCCCCCTCCTCAACAGCGCCAAGGGGAGAAAATAAGTTGGAAAGGCTCATGGTTGGATAAATACAGGTAGATGAACCCTCAGCACCAAAACAGACTCAGATGGGGGAGACTAATTTATTGCCAGTTGAAAGAGATTTGGATGGTGAGAAACAAAGACAAAGCAACAACCTCCACACACCTCCACCTCGTTTTGTCCCCTTCGTGCCTTCATTCCCAGCTCCTCTAGCTCTCCCCTCCTCCTTCCCCAGGCAGTAGAGGGGGATTGGGAATGGGAGCTCCCCCTTGGCCATCCCTCCCTCCTCACGCTTTCCCCTGCCATGGCTGCAGCCCTACCCTGCTCTGCTGCGGTCTCCTGCAGCGCCTTTCCTTTCCTCTTCCTCCACGTTGTTTCTCGCATTTTCCCCTCACTGCCGGGCAGTGTTTTTCCCTTCCTTAAACATGTTTGCACCATCTTCGACGAGGGGCCGGCAGTGGGTGTGGGGCTGAGGTGTGTGTAGCCGGCTGTGCCTGGTGTGGGGCAGCCTCGGGCTCTCCTCACAGACACCCAGCGCCCGGGCACAGCCAGCCGCCCCCCTGCTCCGGGAATGCCGCAAAGTCTCGGGAAGCAGCGGCATCCCTGCGGGAAGGCAGTCAGGAGGAGGAAGGTGTTAAGGTAGGGCACACAAGAGGGTTTGGAAATGTCCGTGAAGGGGAAGAGTCAGGGCTGCGCAACGTGTGGCTGAGGCGTTAGAAATGGCCGCTGCCTCTGTGGGAAGCGAACGTCGTTGTGAATTAACAGGCACTCCCTGTGTCTGTAGGCAGGCATTTTCCCCCTCAAACCGAGCAAACCCACGCATAATACAATCTGCAGCCAGCCAGGGAGCAGGTCGAACTATCAGCACTTTAGAGGCAGGACCCTTGGAATGTGTTGTGTTCATCTTCGTAAAGAAACTGAATAGAATTGTATTGCAGTTGATGTAATGCTTTTATTTCCAAAGTTCCCTAATACCAGGTTTAAAACCTGAAGGCCTGGAGGACTCACGAGGTGAAATTCTGTTCATTTTGTGGGTCTGGCTGGAGCTACCTGAGATGTTGGAAATACATTGACCCAAGTCCTGTGTGTGGTGAGGACAGGGTGGTGGTCTGAAGTCTGTAAAAAAGTGCCAAGCTAGCATCTGGAAAAGAAAGCTTGAAAAGAAACTAAGAAACACCTGTGAGAGACAAATCAGAGCAAGGAGGGAGAACAAAACAGAAACAGTGCTTGGTCCGTGCAGCCCAAACTTCCCTCCAGCTCCCAATACACCCTTGCTGCCCTAGTGACATCTCTGTCACCCCCGAGGCTTGTCCTTCTACCACAGGACTCATTCCCTGTCCTCCCCACAAATTATGCCTGTGTCTGCAAGATTTCTGGGCCTGGCATAGAATGACTTGATGAGAAGCCAAGAAATGTGTTTGGGAAGTTTAAGACACAGAGGTACCACAAGAGGGTGGTGAGTGGTATCACAAGTGAGATACCAGTGAGTGGGAAATGTCCTGAGCTCCTGGTTTGAGATGGGAGCTGGGTGAGTATGGGGGCTGACAACACAGAAGATTAGGACTATATTAGAGCCCTTCAAACCTCACTTGCATGAGCAGAGGGTGCATCCTTTTACTTCATAAGGATATCAGATACACAGATCTGGTGTCCTTTGTCTCAGAGCCTGGTATTTTGAGGATGCTGGTCTGAACTGACTCTCAGTGTGCAGTTTGTGATTTTCAGCTGAAAGGGAGCAGAGCAAAGGTGTGGCCACACACATAAACCTTTCGATAAAGGCACACGCCCCCCTAACATTCAGGTAAGTTGCAGTCCCTGTGTCCTGCCTGTGTTCCTGCCACCCAGTGCTACCAGGAGAACTTGTGGTCTGTGACATCAGCACCCTCACCTGCCTGGGCAGCGTGGCACTGTGAGACAGTGGTGTTCCAAAACAGCCTGGAGACAGCAGGGCCCACAGGTGAATCATAAACATTTGCATTCTGCAAATGACTCCTCCACTGGTACGGGTGAGTCACAGCTGGTGGTGGTGAGAGCTTGGGGGGAGACAAGGACTGTCCTTCCACAATGGGTGGTGGAGCCTTCCCTGGCCCGAGAGCTCTGGCACCATGACCTGTGCTGGGCTGAGGACCTTCTGGATGCTCCTTCCTCCCCACTGCAGAGCAAGGTGCCTGCCCGATCCTGCAGCACTGCCTATTCCCTGGGACCAGGTGAATGCTTGGGATGGTTCTGAGGTAATCCAGGGGTGCTGCCTGGCACCCAAGGACTGGGTCCCCCCATGGAGCTGCAGGCCAGCGTATTCCCTGCTCTGGAGAGGACCTGCATCTTCTGCAGGGCTGTGCTGACAGCCTGTGCTGCCCTCCCAGGCGGATGGGAGGTGATGCTCAGAGGTTTCCATGATGCTGGGTGGTGGTGGGGGACAGGAAGCGAGGCTGATCTGAGCTGTGAGGAAACCTTCTTCCCTGAAATGGCTGGTGTCAGCCTTGGGTGGTCTGTGAGGCCCTGAATGTCTGACTGGCTAGCAGGCTTGTCATGGGTTTATCTTAATCCCAGAACTGAGGCTTCCCTGAGGCTGGGACAAAGAGACCATGGCTTGTGGCTACAGGAGGAGGCCTTTGCAAGACTGTGCATTCTCTCCAAAGCTTGCAGCCTCCCTTGGAGAGTGCCGAGCTCAGGAAGACACCCTTAGGAATAGATTCTGACTCCTCATGGGCCAGGAACTCAGTGACTGGGAACTAAAGGATGGGCTGACACCTGGCACCACCCTGGTCTACTTGTTAGCCTTGAACAAGAGGCTGGACAGGGACCCTTCAGAGAGCCTTTCCCATGTTCTTATCCTATGGCTTGATGCTAGAATTGTCCTTCCTCTGTGCACTGTCTTTGCATTCTGGGTGATAGTCTCACAGAGGAAAACCCTCCTTCAGCAGCCAGGGAGGAGGGGAGGATGTGCAGGAGGGAATGAACAGCTCCTCCTCATTCCAGACACCTGTGGGGTGACAGGCTTGTTCCAGCCGTAGTTTCTCCCAGTGGGCTGTCCCCGTGACAGCTCTCTGCCACCTGGAAGGGAGCAGATCAGCAGCAATTATGATAATAATTGCTGGGGGCTTATTAGAACAGCAGATGCAAACACAAAATGTTTCTTCTTTACTTTGTGAAAAGACAGCTACAGGAAATCAAGCCACCTTGGGCAGGAAGTGGAGGTTACCGAGGACAGGGACAGGGACAGCCAGCAGGGTTTTGTATGCTCCAAAAGATTGTCACCATCTGGATTTCCTGATGAGGTCTTTAGGAGCCTCAAAGGGCTTTAGTGAGGAGGAGCAGGGATGTCACACGTGTAGCCTGAGACAGTCTACTTTGCTATGCATCCTGTGCTTCCCAGCCATGGCTGGATGAGCACTCTCAGGAAACAGCTCTGCAGGGAAGGACCTGAAACCAGGACAGCCTATGAACTGTGAAATGTATGGAGGCCTTGAAGGCAGGGAGTTTAAAGGACACAATTTAAATCTGCAGATGTTTTGATGTGTCACTTCTGGATGCAGGTACCAGATATAACTCTCTGTGAAAACTGTTTTTGTGTTCTGTTTTTGTGTATGGTAAAATCATACATGGATTGCATTAAGAATGTTAGGTGGGAAGCTGAATTCAGAGTAATCTTAAAAGTAAATTCCCCAGGAGACTTGAAAGTAGATTAAGATCCAAATAAACATCCAATGAGTTCAAAGAAGTTAGAGGTGGCTGTTGCCAGTATTGTGGATTGAGACTATTCACCCCACTAGACACAGGAATGTTACTTCCAGCTGTACCCCTGAAGACCTTTAGACAAACAAGGTAGTATTAAACCTCTTTGGGACTGGAGCTTTCCCAGTTCTTTTGAAGATTTGTCACATAGGTCTCCTGGGACCAATGTGGGCTGACTGTGAGATGAAGTGTATCAAACTGAAAGTTTTAGGTTGGCTCAGCAGCAAAATGCTCAGTTTTGATGTGAAAGCAAAGGGCCTGAGCAACAGAAGATCAATCCTTCGATATCTCTTCACTGGATATGGTTTGTAGCCTTCCATTGCTCTTCCTCTGCCACTGATAACTTGTTTAACTGACATATCCTTAGTAAGAGATGGATCACTGCAGGATTCATGGCTTAGCATGCAAAAAGCATCTTGATCAAGGTTAGGCATTTGCAACTAAACTGTCTTAGGCTTGGAAAGGACTGTATTATTTGGGTAAGCAGGACTTGCTGGGAAAAGTGAAAAGATGTGAGAGGAGTATATTTGGTTTGTATGGCAAGGTTTTGGTAGAGGGGGAGGCTACAGGGATGGCTTCTGTGAGAAGATGCCAGAAGCTTCCCTCATCTCTGACAGAGCCAATGCCTGATGGCTCCAAGATGGATCAAAGATGCCAAAGCTGAGCCATCAGCAACAGTGGAACTGCCCCTGGGATAATGCCTAAGAAGGGGAAAAATCCTGCACACTGGCAGCTGGAGAAGAGAGGAGTGAGGTTATGTGAGAAACACAGCTTTGCAGACACCAAGCTCGGTGGAGAGGGGGGAGGAGGTGCCCCAGGTGCTGGAGCAGCGTGCAGACCATGGTGACTCAGGCTGGACCCCTGCAGCTCATGGAGGACCAGGTGGATGCCTAAAGGAGTCTGTGATCCTATAGGAAGCCTGTGCTGGAGAAAGGTCCTGGAAGGACCTGTAGAGAGAGGAGCTCATGCTGGAATGGGTTTGCTGGCACAGTCTGTGTCCTTGTGGGAACAGACTGCTCCTGAATGACTATACTCTGTGGAAGGGACCAATGCTTGAGCAGTTTGTGAAAAACTGCATCCTGTGGGAAGGCCCTATGTTAGAGAAATTTGTGGTGGACTGTCTCCCATGAGAGAGACCTCATGGTGGAGCAGGGGAGGAGTGTGAGGAGTCCAAACCCTGAGGAGGATTAAGCAGCAGAGACAGAATTGACCACAGCCCCCCATTCCCTTTGTTCCTATGCTGCTGGGGGGAGGAGGTAGAGCATTCAGGAAATTTGAATTTGTAGGATACAAAACCACTTTCATGGATGGAGTAAGCCTAGAGAAGCTTCTAGGATTGTCCTGGGAAACTCCTTGTGGCTCACCCATGGCAGGTGGCAGGAAAGTCCTTGGGCTAGTATAGGCAGAAGAGCAGAGACCAAAGGCAGCAGTGAGTGATTTTCATTTCTCCCACTCCTTAGCCAACTTTCCAGTATTTATCTTATAGTAAGACTACAGCTTAGCATTGAAAGATTTAAGGAATTGCTGAGAAGAAGTGAAATTCTAGCTCATAAGTACCATTCTTGGGGAAAAAGATAGAAAGCTTTTACCCTTAATACAGAAAAGCCTGAGATTCACTTGTGAAACGCAGGCTACTCTGGGTGAAATATGAAACACCTGCTGATCAATTAGCCTGAGGCATTGAATTCTCATTTGTGTCATCCTCCACACCTGTGTGGAGACCAACGCACAGCAAAGGTTAATTGTCCTAATTGGGCAAATTACTTAAAGCAGGGTCAGTGAACAGGAGCTAGTTCAGTTGTGCTGTGCTGGCTGAGAAGTGAGGCTGTATGTTCTTCCAGCTTTGTGCTTTAAATTCTGCAATTTGATGTTCTTGTCTAGGCCTGGGGCATTTTAAGGGCTTGGGTTTGCTGTGTTCGTGTGAAACTAATTCATCTCTGGTTGCTGAGAAAGTTCTTCAAAAGGAGACTTAGATTCTTAATAATCCATTAAATATCTGTTTCCAGGTAGTGCTAGAGGATTGGCAGAGGTTGTTGGGACCTTTTGTCTGACCTGGGAGCTGGTGATGTGCTGTGTGGTTATTACGTTCTCAGTGTAACTGCTTGGAATAATGTCTGCATGGCTCTTTGGGGCAGCTGGCGATACGGAGGCTGGACAAACTCTGAAGGCAGCAAAGTCCTGTTCAAGAAGGAATGTTCTGCTTTCTTCCTGTGTCACTGATAGCTGGACTGCAGAGCTGTGCCTTGACTCTTAAAATCTCCAGTCCTGTTTGTGCTGGCTACCTGCAGAAGTAGTGAAAGCTGCGCCTCCACGACTTGGCTACTGTGCAGCTCCATGTTGCCCTATTTGTGGACCTTTGGACTGCAAGACCTTGAGGACTGCAGCCACAAAAATATTCTTCTTTGGTCATAAACCAAGGTGTGAACCTTAAATCTCGCATGAGAGCGAGAGAGAGTCTGCTAACCAGCAGTCACACAGGGATCAAACAGTGTTTACAAGAAAGGAAGCCACCCAAGAAATCACTCTTGGTAATTTTACCTGGTGAGGTCTGTGCTCCCTTTCTGCGCCTCTGAGCACTGTCTCTCCCTTGAGTTGCTGCTAAACGTGTAAGGGCCAGAGTGACTAAACAGGCTCATGTGAGGCTGTGCCCAACAGAAGCACTTCAATCGGAGTGTTCCCACTGGTGCAGACAAGGATACTCTGGACTGGAGTGGAGCAACTGCAGGCACTGGATGGAGCTGACTGTAGATGCGGCTGTGGGAAGTAAGGGGGAAAAGGGACTCTGTGGCTGTATGGTGTGGAGGGGCTCCTGCTTCAGGGTGGGGTTGGGTGCTGTGCCTGGTGTGGTTTGAAAGTGGGAGCAGAGTTGGGGGGCATTTCTACACAGTTTGTCTCAAAGTCTCTCGGCACTGTTTGCTCAGAAGCAATGTAGTACAAGGGCTTCCCCTCTGAAAACTGATCTGGTGAGATAAAGTACTAGGTAGGCATTTCCATTAGACATAAAAGAAAATAACCCCTTTTCCACCACCACGCTGATTCCATGCCGGGGAGGAGGGAGATGAGGAGGCAGGAGGGATGGGTGGGTAGAGCTGAAGACCAGAGCTGACCCACGGTCTAGCAGCAACCCGGGACTTCTCTGTACTTGAGTAGCCTGCACAGGAAATGGAGCAGCAGCAGCTGTCAGAAGGAATGGGTGTCCACACTCTGGTGCTCCAGAGTTGGCTGCAGGCAGTCTCTGCATAAACGTTTTTTACCTCACTCTCCATCTTATCCTTGCCCTGTTAAAAGGACAAAGAAACTCTGTGTGTGTGCTGATGAGCTCTACTGGGGGATTGAAATGCAAAGCCCTCTCCATAATTTCGCTTTTTTGTAACTATTGTGT
>VXBA01005132.1:25227-171731 GCA_013399895.1 Serilophus lunatus | reverse complement strand
CCCCCCCCCCCCCCCCCCAGTTTCTTTGACAAAGGCTGAGCATCTTCCTGACAACTTTCTTAAGGCTGTGCCCAGAGTGAGGCCCTCCTGCTATATATTAGTTCCTGTGATAAATGTGCTTGTCCAGGGTTCTTGAGCGAGGCTGGAAGGTGGGAATCCTCTTTTCATAAGTCCCTGGAAAAGTTTTTCAAAGGTTTAGAGTGAAGAAAGCTCATTCCTTGAAGTGCTCTTTCCATCATGTAATACCTCAAGTTCTCATCCATGCTGAAACTTTATGCCTCTTCTGAGATGTGGCAACCAGGGTGTTTTGACTGGGAGATGTTACTTTTCACATATGAAATAAGCTTATTTAAAACACGTGGGAGAAGTACCATTTCCCTTTTTCAAGCCCTCTTGTCCTGTTTGGGTAAAAGCATTGCAATAGCCTAGGCTTCCTAGTTTGGTCTTTTGGCAGGGCACACCTGTTTGTCACCAGGTTTGGGACATGATATTTCTTATTTCCCAGCTGATGGAGGACTGTTCATTTAAATATTTGTTTGAAAACCATGTTAATGGGTTACTTTACTATGCTGGCTGGTAAAGGGAGTTGTTTTTTTATATCTGGGGATGATTTTGCAAAGGATTGAAAGTCTTTTTTTCTAGCTGTAATTCTGCTGTTACAATGAGATTCTTATTCTTTTCACTGGGAGTTTTTACCTTATATTTATGATTTTTTTTTTACTGTGTTTGTAATTCTATGAGTGTTGCTCTTTGTAAAAATGCTGCTGGTTTCAAGAGTGTGGGGAGTGAATATTGCCCTCGCAGCAAGCAGGCAGTTCACCTGGGTGGCATTGCTGAGCCCTCGCTGCCCAAAGTGGCAACTGGTGTAAGAAACCTCCTGATTCATCCTGCCCTGGCTGAAAGCTGTGACGAGGTATCAGGTGAAGTCCCTGGAGGGGGAACCCCCTGGGTGGAAGGCAGGGAAAAAGGGAAATCAATTCGTGGAGGCTGAGCAGAAATGCTGGTGGCTGGGCAGTGTGGCATTGGAGCAGGCCAAAGGCTCCCAAACTCTGGGACACAGGCACGGTGTTTATTAGCCCTGGCACAGGTGTGGGGAGAGATGCAAGGAGTTCTACATGCTGTGTGATCAGTGTTATAGATGCCCACATAAGTAGGAAAAACACTATCCTCCTGGTGATTCTGCCTCCCCCATAATCACTTGCATCTGTGTTGCTTTTACCCTGCCCACGTGTTTCACGTTTCGGCTGCTCCGATGAGCATATGAAGAAACCACCCTCCCACTGCTGAGTGACTCACACTGTCACCCCTCCAGGAAACCAAGAGCTCCTCTCGCTGTAGCTGATAGCGGCAGCTCCTCCTCAGCTTCGCAGGTGGTCCGACACCTCCCAAATTCTGCTTGCAGCAGCTCCAGGGGCATCCCCGCCTCCTCAAATTCAAATGTGCTCTGGAGATCAAAGAGCCGAGCTCCTCCGCTGCAACTTGGTGCGTGGAGCAGGCAGGGATTCCTGCCGGGGGTGGCTGTTCTCTTTCCTGCTGTGAGCTGGGCTGCCCTTTGAGGGTGCTCTGCTCTGCCCTGAGCCCCAA
This sequence comes from Serilophus lunatus, assembly GCA_013399895.1. Lineage (NCBI taxonomy): Eukaryota > Metazoa > Chordata > Aves > Passeriformes > Eurylaimidae > Serilophus > Serilophus lunatus. The sequence goes on along the minus strand of VXBA01005132.1, from coordinate 170,147 downwards.
CCCTTTCCTCTGCCGCTGCTGTGCGCGGGCACGGTGTTCCTGTGCAGAACAGAGCAAGGAGGCCTTAGGGAAAAGCCTGCTGGGTATATATATCCACATCGGGGTGGGAGAAACAGCAGCAGTGGGAAGGCTGTCTCCCTCTATTTTGGGATTGTGTTTAAATAAGAACTTCAGAGAATCGAGGCAGTTTGTGGGTGCAATCAAGTGTGCACACGACAGTCCTAATACTTTGTGAGTCTTGCTTTTTGCACGTGGGATTTTTCATTTGTTTGGCAAAAGAGTGAATATTCAGGATTTCTCTTGGTTCTTCATCATACCTGGGTGGTGATCCATGGCTCTCTGAATCTAAACTGTCTGAACAGGTGTGAACCTTCGGTTGCTCCCACCCTCTCCCCCATATAAAAGACTCTGAAGTAAGACTGAATTTGCTGTCATTGGGCATGCTGGGGATAAAGACACGTTATCCCTGTTTCAAAAAGGAGTAGAACGCAAGGCTGACATTTCCTGTTTGGGTACTCAAGAGCATCTGTCAGGATGGGTGTGTATTTTTTGTACTTTTAAGGAAGATCTGTCAGTAATCAGTCTGTTCCAAGTCACCCAGCTCCACGTAGATTCAGTGCTGCATCTTCACCCCATCAGGGTGTGATTGCCAGAAGTCACAGGTGTGGGGGTGTGGGATAAGGTTGATGCCTGAAACATTCCCTGCAGGGCACAGCTTTCTCAGCGGGCAGTTCCCCTGTGAGATGGGTATTAAACTGTGTATTGGGGAGCTCTTAATATCTTGGGCCACAGAGAGAAATAGAAATTCTTCAAAGCTGTCAGGCTGCAGGTCAGTGCTCTGGTCTTTGGAGAAAATCCCTGCAGGACCCAGGGAAGGGCAGAGGTGAGGTCCCTGCACTGAATCAGTAGGTGATGCCACCTTGTGGGGGGCTGTGCTTGATGAATTCTCCCATTACTGGGATTTCCTGTCAGTCCTTGGTGTGCTTATTATTTTGATTTGGCAAGTTGCATGTTATCAAGACACTGTGACATTTGTTCTCTTTCTTGTGTGGAAAGCTGCACAGACATTTTGCTATATGTACAGACTGTGTGATCTCTTGCCATAAGGACTGACCACTTAAAGATGTCCAGAGCACTGGAATGGTCTGGAAGCATTTGGTGTGCCATGGGCTCCCTAAATTATGACTTATTTAATTGGCAGCTATTTGGGGCATGCCAATTTGTTGTGTGTGGGAAAGCCCAACACGGGGACACCTTGGTTTTACTCTGATGATGCAAATAAATGGTGGTGCTGGTGCTGCAGTGTGGTGGCCCTGGTGGAGTTTGAACACAGACCACTAGATGTCTGTCTAAACCAGGGAGTGACAAACAGTGGTCCTAGCTGTGGCTTATGAATTTATTGGCTTACCATCACGGGAGATGGAGTACGGATGGATTCATACGTTTCAGTGTTGCTCAGAGAGCACAGGAGGGTGGCAGTGAAGGAGGGGGTCAGAGGAAGGTCCTGCAGCCAGAGTGGGATGGTGCATGGCCAGAGGGTGGCTTGCAGGAGGCTGAGCCCCGGTTAATATTACCACCTTGCAGCACTCTAGTGGGGAATGCTGTGCCATTGTGGTCAGAGCTCCCAGCAAGGAGCCCTTGCAACCCCAGTGAAACCTATCTGTTGCCAAGAAACCTCGTTTGGTTTAACAGCGACAGAGAGGCTTTTCCTCTTTGCTTGCTGTGAATCTTTCCAGTTGCAGGCTTGACACCACCTCTGCGGCACAGTTCAGCCTCTGAGAGGTCGGTACAATTGCACTTTCGCTGAGGAGAAGGTGCTTTCTCAGCTTAAAGTTTTCCTTATGAAATGCAGTTTGCTTTGCTTTGCCTCTGCAAGATACGGTGCTGCCAGTGCCAGAGGGCAGCTGCCCACCTGCCTGCTGGGAGGTAGAGTAGGCTCTCCCTGTATGTGTTCTCTCGCATAATTCCTCTTCACCCACTAGAGGGCAGGGAAGGTCTGTGAAAGAGCGGAGTGGCCTCAAAACCTGCAGGAGAGAGCTCGGCTATCTCTAGGGTGAGGTCCTGCACCTGAGGAAAGATCCTGTTCGCTGCTTTCTGAAGGAGTCCTGGGGCAGGCCGGTCTTGCCTGGGGTGGAGCAGGAGCAGACAAGTGTTCCCTGAATCTCATCCCTTCTGCTCTGCCTCTCTGACGCTGTCCTGCATCTTCATAGGTTCTTCCTAACCTGCTCCACCCTGCTTTGTGCCTTGTTCCTGCTTCACCAGTCCAGAAGGAAGCACCACCTCATCCTGCTTGAATGCTCAGCCCTGCTCTAGACATTCGGCCAGCTGCTCCGAGGAAGGACAGGCAGCTTCTGTGCATGGAACATCTGGCGTTTTGTACATGAGCACTTGGAGGGGTCAGTGGCTGAGCCTTAGTGCAAGCCCCTGAGCCACAAAAGGCAGAAAGTATGTTAACAAGGTAATGGGAGAGTAGCATGTCCCTCTTGTGCTGGCTGTGTGGAGGAGTTCTAGGACATGTTAACAGGTTTGTGTCCTGTGGGACATCTGTGGCTGTGGGGAACTGACTGCACACAGCTGAGCCTTGGAGCTCAGTAGGACTAGGGAGAAGGTACTATGGGAAGTTAGTTACTACATGTTGGGTTGTGCAATGCCAAACACAAGCATCAAGTCCCCGAGTGGAAGGACTTGTTCAGGATGTGGCTGGAGGCTGGATGGGAGTATGATCTGGTAGGAACTATAGGTGTTCCCATAATTTCCAGGAATGTGGCTGTTTTCTCTGAAGACTATTAGTAGACCTGCACTCACTATACCAGCTAGCAGAGCCCAGGGTAAAGCAGCCAGAGGCAGAGTGGGCTGCAGCTGGAAGATGAGCTAGAGGAAACTGAGATATTGTATGGGGCATGAGAGCCATAGCACAGGGTGTAGATGAGAAAAGGGGATAATGGGGCAAAGCTGTCCCTCTTTCTTCCCCTTACCTTTAAAAGAACATTTGTCTGGCTTTTCTGTAAGCAGCCTTGGGCTTTCAGGAAGATCACGTGTGCAGATGTTTGTGCCCAATTACGGTATTGCTCAATATTAGTCAGGGCCAGCATTTGTAAAAAATACAGCAGACTATATGTCTCTTGGGGATCCTCTGTTTTTTTAATTCCAGCTAGCAAGGCATTCTATCTAAAGTTTGGACAAGCAGTTTCCAAATTAATTTTTTAAATCATGGCATTGTGTGGAGCATATAAAAAGTTGTATTTACAGTGTCTCTAAGACATGGATTTTCATTGTGCTGATTATTCTGTAGTCAATGTGAGGAGAACCCCATTGGCTACAGTATTGGACAACCTCTGATGTGTCCTTTGGGGAAATTTGATAATCCACAATTCAGGGAAGACCCCACTGCTTGCTCCTGTGTGGTCCTCACTGTTGCACCCTTTTTTGAATCCAGCAGATATGTTTGCCAGCTTGTGTGGGGAATGGTAAAGAAAAGAAGGAAAGAAGACTTCAGTTCTTGTATTTTTGACAGAGCTGGGACCAGAGCAAGGAGTTCAGTGAAGGCAGGACTAAGGCTCAGCTGGTTCCCTTGCAGCTGGGCTGTGTCGAGCCAGGAGTTTCATCCTATGCTGGCAGTGGACATGCGGATCCTCTGGCAACCTGGCCACAAAGGTTTTTTTCTTATAACTTCAAAGCTCTATGGATTTGGCTTGATGTATTTTGCTGACTGATAGTCAGGCTTTCAAATTTCTAAGCCTTGGATTTATTCCCAAGCCAAACAGATGTACTGTTAATGTTGTTTCAGTGTCGGGAAGTACTAGACCACCTTCTGTATCCAAAGCTAAGAAATAAAATTACACCTTTTGCTACAGCCTCCTAAATGGCTAGAGGCAGGAATACATGGTAGCTGCACGTGAAGCAACTGTGTGAGTGGAAGTCAGGAGAAGTTGCCTCTTGGAAGAGTGGAAGTCTCTGGCCAGTTCTTGATGCAGCCTTTGGAAGGGCATGAACTGAGGCTTGCTCAGTTCTAAATCTCTGTGCAGGGCACTGCTGGCAGACTGTAACACGGGCACTGAGAGTCTGAAAAACAGCTGCTTGCTCTGGGAACTGCTACTCTGAGGCCCACTTAAGGCAGCAGAGGTAGCAAATGGATTTGTTTTCAAAGAAGCTCTCTTCTTCCACTGGAATCCATGGCCTGTCTATTGCAGACTCTGCTGGAGCACCCACCATGTGTTTGCTGCTGAGCAGAACTGCCATGAAATGCCTAAGAAGTGCAGAAATATCTGACCTTTTTGCCAGGTGCCCACTCCTTCTTCAGGTTTGCATGTGTGCTTCCTTTTTAGCTTTCTTCTTGCAGAAACATCTTTGTTCAGCGTATTACTCTCTGTTGCTTCCCATGACTTATCTGGGGGAAATTCCAGCTTATGAAGGAGAAGTACTCAGTAGGGGCAGAGAGAACATGGAAGGGAAACGGGGGCAGCTAAGAGCACAACAAAGAATCAAGGAGGGGAAGTGTGTTCTCGGTCCAGCCAGAGATGATGTTTCCCATTCCCCACTGAGGAGGTTTTTCAGTAACTGCTGAATCAGCAAGCTGGTGCCATGGTAATGGACTACATATTTGACATCTGTAGCTGCTGTTGCAATCATTGATCAATGTTTGCAGTTGCTGCTTGCAGCTGGGGCTTCTACTTGGTTTCCAATTCATGACTAATTTCCCCTCTTTGGATTGGGGATCCCATCTCAACACACACCCTATTTTGTTCTATTTATTCTGTTATTTTTGCTGCTGCATCCATAGCAATGTGGTTGTGTGTGTTGAGTGCTGTGCAGTTGCCTACTGGCCTGTTTCTCCCCAACCTGCAAACTCTTGGCAGCACGCAGGTTACAGCCATGTGGGAATTGTTCTTGTGGTCTGGCCCCACATTGCCATGGTGGCATTCTTGCTGGAGATGTTGGGAGTGGACTTGAGGATCTCACCCAGACTCACAGTGACTTGCTGTAAGCCCAGACTTGTGCCATATGTGAAATGAGGTGACCTCCATGTGGACAAGATAAGAGAAAATACTACTTGGAGGATTAAGGTCAGATCAAGAGCTGGAAAAATTTCCATCCACCAGCTGACCTTGTGAGGCCTTGTCAACTATGTTCACAGAAACTCTGTGACTAGCCCCCAAACCCTGGGGTAACACGCAGTCCTGACAAGGCTTGTTATATAGCACTGTGAAAGTACAGGGTTAGAACCAGCCACGAGTGCGAAAACCTTACCTGTGCTAGTGAGATGAGTCAAAATATTCAACACGCTGTGTCCTGCACTGAGTGCTCTGACATTTCTGAAATGTAATGCTGAGCAAGTCTGAATGTGCTCCTGGAAGATAGCAGCTTATTTGACTGACACCTTGCTATTGGAAAGCTTGGAAACACCCTCCTCATCCTGTAAAAGTCTTGCTCTAAGGCAGAGAACTAACTGAAATTCCCTATGAAACCAACATTGTAGTGATTTCTTTGCTAGTCTAATGGATTTTTTTGCTGTTAAGATGGTTCTTTCAGTGTCTAAAAATGCTTTGATTCCTCTGGGCATCCCTTAAACTCAGAGCTGTAGCTTCTCCCACCATATGAGCTGGTTGGTTGACTGGCTCTGATGTGGTTTGTGGTTACACGTAACATTGCTCATGAGGCCCTCCTGTGCTTTTGATTTTCTGAATCACCAGTGAGTGCACTTTCACAAGCAGGTGTGAGCTTTGCTCAGGAGATGTGTGTAAATACCACAGAAAGACACCGAGAGGCTCAGTTGCTTCCAACCTGACCCTTGTGCCTACTGGAGGAGGTGTGGGTGTGTGGTCTCCGTGTACTACTGGAGCCCAGCACTCCTGTGCAGCCTCAGGAGACACCTGACTGGGTACAGTCCTTGAACTGAGCTGCTATGGACTCCAGCTACTCTCCAGGGTGGGCTGAAATTCCTCGGAGTCAGATGGTAGTCACTGAGTAATGAAAATATATCAGGGGATCCAGTCTCATTCCTCACTCGCAAATTATCGCTTCTCCATTTCCAAGTTTATGCAATGCGTGAGTCTTGAAAAAGACACTTGCTCTTGTGGTGCCCATTCTGTGTGTCTTAAGCAAATAAAAATTAGAAATGTGTCCCAACCTTCCAAACCAGCCATAATGCGTCAATGGCAGAGGCCAGCCATGATGCTGCCATAGGAGCATGGTGCTGAGTCAGTGTCTTTTCTGCTAAAACGAAGCAAAACAATCAGTGGAAAGTAATAAACTTTGCAGGAATACTGGAATACTCTAAATTTTGGGTCAGGCATAGGTCTGTCAGAGTGGGTGTATGTGGAGTTTGGAACTACCACACTGTTGCTGGTCCAAACTGTGGGTTATCTCACACAAAAACAGTATGTCCTGTTATACTGGGGTGCACTGGAGCTAGTCACTTCACAAGTAGTGAAGTGCACCTGCAGAGAAGTATCATGAGTTATGCTGGCCCAGGAGTGGCATCTCTTGTCTCAGAATGACAATGAAGAATGTGTGCCAGCTGATGGAAGAAGATGCTGTTTAGAGAAGAAGGTGCCAAAGAATGAGAGCTGTGCTGGTGCACAGCAAGGTCCTTCTAGCACACAGTAACTTGCAGGTTTTTTGAATCAATCTGGTGTATGTGTGTTGCCTTAACTTCATCTTTACCTCTCTGCCTGAATGCTGCTAAGCTTATGGCAGTAAGCTGGCAAAGACAGCTAAGCCACAAAGAGGAGTCTTCAGCAAGGCCTGACTCTGTTAATCAGCAACGCAAAGTTCCCCACTCCTCTGCTGAAAATAGCCAGAGATAACAGGAGGCTGTTTTGGCAATAATAGTAGATGTGCAGGGTGTTTGAGCAGCAGTGGGAGCATGGTGGAAAGAGGGTGCCCTAGATGAGATGTTGATTGCAGCTGTGCTCCAAAATGGCACCCAAGGAAACAAAAATCCTTCAGTGAGAAGCACAAGCAGAAGGAATTTTGCAGTTAGAGGTGGAAAATAGAAACTGGTTGTCAAAGTCACCCAGAATCAAGACTCAATCGGAAAAGAGATTTCTGAGGAAAAAAGGAATACATTTAGGACTCTTTTTAGAATGACGTATGTTTTACTGTGTAAAGATCCTGAGAGATTTCCCATGCCACTGTCACTTGGAAAAGAGGCAATTTTAGCAATTAAAGTCAGCTTCCAATCCCACTTTGACAGATGTGAAACAAACCAAAGGATACTGCAATCATTCGCTTGAACTAAAGGGTCTCTTTAGCTCTTCCACAAAAGAAGTGACCTTTTTCTATTCTATTTTCCTCATGCCATCGAATCCATAATTCTGCCTCCTTTAAAGAAGGAAAAAAACCCCTCCACGCAAAGGAAATTATCTGAATCTTTGTGCCTATCCAGGATGGACTCCAGATAGGTGCTACTCAGCTTGCCAAGGTTTTAAGCTTGTTAAGGTGATTTTTTTAATGTCACTTATTTTGTGTAAGTCAAGCACTTGTGACACCCTTAGAAATTTCTATTTCTAAGTTTGTATTTGCCTTCTTGCCATCTAGATAGATGCCCCTTGCCCCTCTTGGCAAATTTGATTTGGAAATGCAGAGACTTTGCATGCCTATAGACTTCATTTGGAGTCTGACTCTCCTGGCACACAGACCTGAGTAATGCACAAATCTAACACTCAGGACCTGGCCCATTTCCTTTCATTGTGTTGTGCAATGATGCATTTAACTTCCAATATCAGACTGGCGGTGCTGTGCAGCTGTCTGAGAAAGGTCACCGAAAGTCAGAGGAGTTTCACAAAAAACATAGATGAAAAGTTGACTCAGATTCACTGAAATGAACAAATCTCTTTTCTTTTTTTCTTTTAGAATTATGTTTTTTGTGAAACTTGCTGGTTTTGCTGTGACCTTTGTCTTTTACTCATTTGTAAGAGACTTTGTTTTGACAGGCACATGGGGAAGAGCTTTATTAGAGACAGAGTTTGCACCCTGTGCTCAACGCTGAAGGATAGATTGACATTTCCTGTGGCAATCCTGTCACCAATGGCTCCTCTTAACAGCCTCTGCTGTTGCTGATGGCATGCATGTGCTCTGGGGATCATATCCAGAATCCTTTCCTTCATTCATGCAAGTGGTGAGGAGGCACCTCTTCTGTGATGTGATGCCATCCTACTAGTTTTTTTTGCCCCTCACTGACAAATAAAGAGCCTAGAAGACAAGGGCTGTGGCCTCTGTATGACTGGCAGTGTTTGGCACTGTTCATCAGCCTGACCTGAATTTAAAGACTTTTGCTGGCATCCAGCTGCAGTGTCAGGCAGACACGCTGTTCATGTGGCTCCTGTGTTGCATAGTTTCTTTTCTGCATGTGACCAACCATCCAACCATCAGTACCTGATGAGGTATCAAGAAGGTACATGGAGAGCACTTAGAGGTTGTGATGCCCTAGATATTTTTGGGGAGGGGTGATATTTGAGGTAAGAGGTCACGGTCTCTGGTGACTTTCGGATGTTATTAATAGCCTGTCAAGCATTACGTCTTGCTTTGAAGCCAGAGGCTATTGGCTGTGGCAGCTGGTGGCCTCTGTGTGGGTTAGTGGTTCCTGCAGACACCACTGAAACCGGTGTTCTTGCCTTGCCACTGCCATCTCCAGAGAGAGGTTGGGAGCACAGTGGGGCTCCAGTGACTCTGTGCTGCAAATGGGAAAACATTTCCTCCTAATACACCTGCTGTTTGAAAAATTCTGTATATGTGTGAGTCATAACTGACTAAGTTTGTAACAAAGAAAGAAGTTTTCTCAGCCTGGAATGGGTTGGCCACCAGAGAAAAATGTCCCAGTACTGCAGGGTGGGAGCTGGTAGGGGGCCTTGGTTCTGCCCAGACAGTGTGATTTTTAAGGGAAAGGGAATTTAGGTGCTGGTTGCAGAGCAAGCTGTCAAAATGTAAGGCCTCTCATTTTGGTGTTTTGAGGGCTTGAGATGAGAGAATTCCCTAGCTGCAGCTCTCCTAGCCCAGGACGGCTTTGCCTGTGAACTTGCTTGCTTTTTGACTGCAGCAGTAGCCTAAAGTTCTCAAAATCTTAGGGCTCCAAGTTCAAGTGGTCTTTGTGCTATAACCATTCCTATCTGCCTTTGTCCCCCTCCAATGAGAAGTAAGTGGAAGTGCCCCACCATAGCCATGTAGAAGGAAAGGAGCTTGTCTATGGCATGTGGATCACTTCACCACCAACAGATGCAAATTCCCTCAAGGATGGTCCCAGCATCACCAGCTCGAGCATACTCTAATCAGCCTGCATGGTGTAATTGGGTGGATAAAGTCTAAATGTGTGTGAACCTCTGTCTTTGTTTTGTGTAGCTTTGAAATCAGATGAGAAGCTGGGAGGAGAGGGCTGATCTTGAGGAAAATGTCAATTTTAATCCTCTCGTAATGCCTAAATACGGCCTAAATTCTGAAGTAAATCCAAAGGCTTTTTAAGGCTACGCCTTCTGTCTCATTTGGAGTTACAGGGACAGCAGCTGGCTCCTGCATCATTTCGGAAGTTGATGGGGTCTGAGTCCTGAGTATCTGGAATGCTTATTCAGAGGCTTCCTGAGCTCCATATTGTCTATGTCATGTCTTTGCCATCTGTCAAGGCAGGGAAGTCATTCTCAGGGCGTGTTCTTATGTGAGAATATGAGACTGGCCCTTTCAGTGAATTGACTAGCTGATCAGATAAGGGGGGTGAGCTTTCTGTGGGTTGAAACAGGGATTACGTGTATGTAATCAAAGAAGAAAGTTGTTTGGATTAAGAGAAGCTTTGTAAAGCTGGGGTAGAAGCTGCAGAAGAATCCTCAGGACTTGAGTACGACTTGGTTTAAGGTGCCTTTAGGTGAAGTGTCTGCATTAGCTGAGTGGCAGGAAATGCGTGTGTTTGTTGGCCCTTTTGGTCGTGCGTGAAGTGCATCTGAGCGCAGATGGGTCATGTACTCTCCCCACTGATGCATGAACAGGTACCTCTGATTGGCAAATCCTTAGAGGCTTGTGTTTCAGGCAGTAACTCTTTTAAGTCTACTATGAGTTGTTTTCAGCCCATTAGGAATCAGTTAAATGCTGACTGGATATATGCAATTTTTTAAATGAGGAAGGGCATCTGGAGCATTTGTGTCTGTCCATCTTAAGTAGTTGAAGTTCACAACCTGAACCTCATTGGCATAACTTGCTTTGCCCCTTCACCAGCTGGACAACATTCAATGTATAAGTCCACAAGATGACACCTCATTAGAAAAGACAGGGATTGCCAGATAGTGCAATAGGAGTTTCTCTATTGCGATAAAACCAGCTATTCAAAAATTTGGTCTTAGCGTGGCTGGAAGTGTGGAATGCTCCTTAGGACTCAGCTTTATCTACTGTTTTCATTAATACCCCTGGTTTGAAAACCTGACGCTTGTTAACAGAATACATTTTGGATAGAAGTTAGGAAACAGCTTCATCACAGAAGGAAAGGGTCAGAATATCATACCAGGAATGCTCAGACCAGAATAGAAGAAATGGGCTGAAACTCACCAGTAGTGTTCAAGGGTACTCAGTGACTAATAATGAAAACCTGTTCTTAAGCAGGAGCCTCATCAGTTAGAAAATACTGAGAAGGAGAAAAGATGTCGGCGTACTGGCCCATCACAGGATGACTATGAACCACCTATGTGATGTTCTTGTGAAAAATGCATATTTAGTGTGAGGTTCCACCAGGTGAGTTGTGATGGGCCATAGCCCCCTGCTGTGGCAGTTGTGAAGAATGATGATGTAGGTGGGAGCTCCTGGAAGTTCCTTATGTGTCACTTCCTTGGATTGCTTCCTCTTCCATTCGTGTAGGACTAGGCAAGACAAGGCAGAAGCTGCTGGAGCAGTCTGGGAACACTTTATCTGTGTTCTTGCTTTCAATTGAAGCGTGAAGCAATGGGTATCTAGACCTGTCTTCTCTGTGTTGAAGTGACACCATTGTTTGGAGGGCTGGAAAATGCTGCTCTGAGCACAGTTGGAAGGAAATGAGCTGGGCTTGTGTTTCAGCAACAGGAGGTATTTCTTGCCTGGAGTCATGCAGGCATGTGTCAGTGGCTCAGTTGTGGTTAGCTCACACTGAAATAGCTTTAAACAGAAATTCTCATTTGGAGAAGTTAAACTTCATGGGCATTTTTCTTTTCCCAGTTGTGTCCTCCTTTCTGAGATGTAGCTTTTCTTAGTTCATTGGAGTTATTCTAACTCACCTCAATGTGAGTAAAATCAGGAGCTGCTCTTGTATTTTTAAATGCAACTGTCGGATATCAAGCTTACTCCTAAAACCACTGATTTTATAAGAACCACTAGAAAGTTTAGGATTTCACTTTGACTAAGGCTGTTTTGTTTTTTTTAATGAGAACCTCAAAGACTGTCCTTTATATAGTTTTGAGCAACAGGTGCTGGGATAGCCCCTTTGAGGGGGCAGTCTAAGTTCCTGTGAAATAGTTAATAGCATGTGTTTGTTTTTGTTCTGGGAGGATGTTTAAAAGCCAAAGTAAGCCTTGTGTTTTTCTGATCCAGACAGCTGGCTTACAAAGACTTACTTTCTAGTAAGAGTTTGCATGCTGTTGAGGTTTGCCTGAAAATTGAGTGCAGGAAAGTCTTTGGGTCAGGAAAAATTTTTTCCTACAGTAAAGTCTAAACAGGTCAGACTTCCTTTAGCAAAAGAGTATACATTTTTCAGGGTTTCACTTAGTAAAGCAGAGGCTGTTTTTATAGCTGCAAGTCAAACAGTGACAAACTACAGATAAATTGGCAACGCAACATGATAAACTTGTCATGGTATGAAACCAAGTCTCTGCTTAAATAGCACCACTAACAAATTCCTTGTGGCTTGATATTGATGATGTGGTCTACCTCATTACAGATAAAGAAATTGCAGTGGGTATGATTTTAATATTAAAACAAGAAACATACTGAAACTTGGACTATATCTGAAGACAATTAAACTGTAATCTTAATTTACTGTAAGCCTTCTTTGTTTTCTGACAAAAAGAAACACTACTTGGACTGCTTATGTATATGGATCCTTATCTGGAAATATTTGCCAGCTTCAGCTGGGTAATTCTGATAAAGGAGATATTTTGGGCCAGCAATACTCAGGGTTTTTACAGATGAACCTAACTGCAACATTTTCTGGGGTTGTCACCAGAATCTCTCGTAGCCATTTTGTCTTGGATTAGAACGAGGGGTCATTTTAACCTATATCCTGTGCCGAGAAGTGTAGCTCTGAGCACAGGTGCCTCTTTGTCTGCTCCTGGGAAAAGAGCAATTCCTTCACCTGCTCCAGTGTTGTGCTTTCTGTGTGGTCCTTGTATTTAGTATCGTACAGAGATACTGTAATGCCCACAGGAGAGAAAGCTGGCCTGGGAGCTCGCAACACAAATCTGATACACTCTGTGTACCTCGATTTCTTAGGAGACAGGGACAGTAAATTTTGCCTTCCTATGAGCAGGTATGAGTTTGGAGAAAAATAGTGATTGAGAAATGGCTGTAGGTTCTACATGTGACACTACATGTAATTCAATGGACTGCTGCTTTGCAATGGGTTTTGTGTCACTCTCTGCTTGGAAACATTTTGTCTACATTGGCAGCCTTTGTAGAAGGAGCTTTCTGTTTCTCCCCAAGGAAACTACAGGATGAGGCTCCATCACCCCGTTCCTTTCCAATGTGCAAGACTACCTGAGGGGGAATTTGCCACGGCACTTAGCACAGGCTAAGCAAGGACATACTTGTGTGACAGACTAGCGTGGTAGAAAAGCTGCTTTCAAACACCACTGTCCCCAGGCATCTTGGTGCAAGGAACCCAGGGAACAACCCTGCTGTTGCTGCAGCAGGAGAATGGCTGTGCAATAAAGGAAGGGAAGGCGGGAGAGTTCAGTTGTTTGCTGTGCTCCCTGCCTCTTCCTCCATGCCAGCTGGAGGCTGCCTGTGGTGGTGCTGTCTGGCGGGACCGGGAGCGGGTGCTTGGATGTGACAGGGTAGGGTGAAACAGAGAAAGTCTGTGACAGTCCCTGGGTACAGGGAGCTTGTTTGTTCTTCACCTCAGGCAAGCTTTTGCACAATTGCTCAGTCTGCAGAAGAGACATGAGAGCAGTTTTGTGCTTCTATAACTGTGCAGGCCAGCAGCAAAAGGCTCCGCAGTGGGTGTGCCGTGCATGTGATGGATGGATGGCAACTTTCCATGTGTCTGACTGGAACAGAGTTGCTTAGTTGGTCTGAGGCAGCTCACGACTCCTGGGAGACAGACTTGTTCTCCGGGCACAGATACTGAAATGGCCATTGAGCTGTGAGTGTCTGAGCAGTGCTATCCCGGAGTCTGTGGCTTGCACCTGAAGGAAGAGATCCACCCTGTCCACACCTTTCCTGGGCAGTGCAGACACAGGAAAGCTCTTGTTGGCAAAGTCAGCTTCCTCTGCCCTTGCCAGGCTTGCAGTCCCTTACAGGACAGTTCCCACTAGACAATAAAACTCCAAATGTACTAAGGAAATCTGAAAACAATGCTAAGCTTTAGCACTACAGCCTGGACTGGAATCTAAATCCAACATTCAGAGTGCATGTGCTTATTTTGATTTAGTCATTACAGAGCATGCAGTAGTATTTGTTTTCCTCCCACAAGAGTTAGGGGCAATTTTAACAAATGTAATCGGTCTCTTGTACTCTGGCTGTAGGAATAAATGCTGACAGGGCCAGCATGTTCAGCTATTTCTGACCCATTCACAGCATTGCTGGCACCTCTTCTGGAGTGGTTCAAAGCTCCTTGAGTCATGCATGCCAGTGTAGCACTGGCAACGGGATCCAGTGCTTCCTTGGTAGCACTAAGAACAGAGCACTGGAAGAAGGTATCTGCTGGTGACAGAAGGGAAGAAATTACTCTGGCGATGTGCCTGAGCTGCAATTGACCTGGGCTTGCAGTGGGTAAGATGTGCAGACTGACGTTCAAACTGGTGGTGCCAACACACCAAACCAATCCTGGTCTATGCACCCTCTGAGGGATGTGAGACCTGGCAGCTCTGCCTCCAGCTGGGGCATAAGTCCAGCAGCTATTTCAATTTAGCCGTATTTTTAATTTTTTCTTTCCATTTAAATTTTTTGTCTGCAGATCTTTACCTATATGTATTTATCTGTAAGGGCTAACAGGTTGCTCATGTCCTTTGTTGACACAGACCCATAGCCCCCGCTGAGGCTCTCTTTCATCCCTCTTCCTTCTCCTCTCAATCTGGGCTCAGGCACAGCCTGGACACATCCCAGTCACCTGCCAGGGTGGGCTCTGGGGTAGATCTTCCATCCCATGCAGCAGAGTTGTGGCTGCCTCTCACTGCTGCCCTGCTTCTGGTTCCTCACAAAAAACTGCTGAGCAGGGAATGACGCTGGAGCTGCAGGGACAATTCTGGCACTGCTCACAGGGTTTCCAGCACAGCTCAGAGGCTTCCAGTTGCTTAATTTTTGTGTGTGAGTAATTCTTTGTTCTGCAGAGCACTCGGAGACAGCCCGTCCCAAGTGTGTGTTGCGTGTAGGCAGGCATTCCCCCCTCCCATGTTGTCAGGGCAGCCACACTGTATTTGTGGTGGTGTGGTTCGGGGTGTATGGACCTTTGACTCCTGAAGCATCAACGCCCTGTGTAGCCAGAACAAATATTCCCTGCAGTGATCTGTTCTGTGGCAGCCAGCAGAGATGTTGGTGACTGTTGTGGTTGTGCTTGATTACACTGCTATTTCCCAAGGTGATCTGAGGTTGCGCGCAAGTCGGGCAGAACTGAGCCAAAACCAGAGGGATGCAAAGTCATAACAAGTACAAGTGATGGCTTAGCCAAACTCATCACACCGATCATGTTTAAATAGAAATCACATGATTAGCCAAGCTACTTTCAAAGCAGGAAGTTCCCTGCTGTTTTATTGCCTTTGTTAAAATAATTATGGTTTATCTTCCTTCTGCAACACATTCATCTTCCTCTGTGCAATTGTAGTCCTCTTGATTTCTTGCTGATACTAAAAATAACTGTAATAATTATGTTGCCATTCCTGTAGGGTTTCTTGACTAATTCCTGACTAATTCAGCAGGAAAGGTAATGTCTGAGATTTTTTTCAGGACTCAAATCTTGCTTTTGCATCCCTTATGCAATTCCCTAGGGCAGCAAGTTTTGTGGTTGTTTTAATTTGTCAGTACCCTGCAGATAAGTTCTGCTGAAACAGTGCTTTGCTGAACAGCTTGCCAGCTGTTCCCCAGCTAAGTATATGCCCATGAACTTTGCTATTTGTCAGGCCTGCTACTTTGCATTCACTAATTCTGGTGATGGGGAAATATATATATATGCCCAGACTCTGGCACATCAGAGTTCTACACCTAGCTGATTTTATCTGCTTGGATTTCTTCCTAGTCTCTCATAAATGATCTCATTTTCTCCATCTCTGAGCAGAAATACTCTCTATGTGGGTGAGAAAACCCCTGGGTCTCTCAGGTTGCCACTTTTCATTTGTGGCCCAAATAATGCAGCCACCTTGGGATGATGGTCCCAGAATTTCCACGTGAAGACGCGCATCACAACAGGATTGTGAGCTTTGTCTGATCCCTAACTGCTGGTGATGATGTTTGCCACCTCACCACGTTGACAGTCTTTTACCGTTACAGTTCAGCTCCAAATTCACTTGGAGCGCACGAGGGAGCATGTCAGTCTTGTGATGTTGGTTACAGCCAACTCCTAGTAGTGTAGCTTAGCTGAGAGCAAGAAGCTTCACAAAGAGGATGAACTCGATGCCTAGTATGCTGCTCCTTGTCTTCCTGTCAGTCTTCCTTAACAGCAGAGGTTCATGAACACCCACAGTGCAGTGACTGGAAAAGTGCAGGATGCTGGAGTCCTAGGAGGGTCTAGCTAGGGTAGGGGTAGACATTGTTTCTCCTGGAGACATTGTAAAGAGTATGATATTCCTATTATTTCCGCTGTTGGGGATGGGAGGCTCTCCTTCCAGCTGTGGTTCAAGAAGCAGTGTACCTGCTGTCAGACCACCTGCAATGGAAGGGTGAATTCTGTAATCAGGAATAGTTGTAAGATGGAGGCATGTATCTTGGGCCAGCTGTTTCCTGTCATGGGTTTTTTTGGGTGCTGGAGGTTCTTGGATCCCTGAGCATGGTTATTAAACTTTGCAGTCCTCAGGGCTAATGCTTTTGTGGGAAGTAATTTTCAGAGGGCGATGTTTAAAATCAGGGCAATCTGGCTAGAAAAGCACAGGCACATTCTTACAGCTCAGGGAGAGATGAAAATCTTTTACAGTGAGCTCTGGGCTGTGGTTTTGATTGTAACTGTTTATTCATTAGCTGTTGGTACCATTTGCTTTAGGCAGTCTGAAAGTATGAACGAAAAGGAACTTGGTACTAGTGCAGATACAAAATAACTTTGTGAAGATTTAGACTATTTAAAGTACTACCACTACTATATCTGCTAACAAACATGTGGGTTTTTCCTAGCAAAGAACTTTCCTTGGAAATGAGTAACAAAACACAAAATCCCACAAATATTTGCAAAACAAATGCAGTTGCATCATTAACAGGGTGTCAGAGAATGTCATGAATTCTGATGAGTGGATGAGAATATGACCAGTCGCTGCAATGCAATGTGTTTGGGAAATTAGGGCTTGCTCTAGGGATATATGCTAACATTATATGTTAATATTATGATTTTTTTCCTCTTTGGAAGGCTGTCTTGCTGAAAACCTCATCGTAGAACTTAGTGGGAATAGAAAAGATAAACAGAGTTCAGAGCAAAATGAAATGTAAATCAATATTGTGCCCACGTCGGCAATGCTGATGGCAGTTCTAGTCTGAGAAACTTTGGAGTAGAACTATAGGAAATGTAAGGATGGGGAACTACAGCGAGGAACTTTCATATGCAAGGTGACTATGCAAAACTTTTCTGTTTTGAAAGAGGCAATTCTGAGGAGAGAGGCTGGAAACCAATGCATTTATATCGATGGAATTGAAATATGTCTCTCTCATGATTGCTTGTAATACAAATTCAGAGGCATGCAGCAAAATGTTTCAGCTGCAGAAAAGGCAAAGGAAGAGGTGTTATCACAACACACAGTCAAGTGCAGTGAGTTGCAGGGTATTTTAGAAGCCAGAAATGTAACTGGTCTTAGGGGTTAGATCATTTGTTGAAATGAGGTCCATGATGGACTAGTTTCTCAGCTCAGAAGTCAGAAAATTTTGCTTGCTGAGACCAAGCAAGGTGCCCTGTTATGCACATACCACCTTGTATTCTTCCTGAAGAATCTGCTTTCTAACACTCAGTAAGAGGCTTTTGGGCTGTCCTGGATAAAGGCCACTATGAGTGTGTTTATGTAAAAGTTGAGAGCACTGGGTTGGTCAATGACATTGTGTGGACAGCTTTGAAGGGAAGTCTGAGTTTCTTGGGAGATGATAATCGTTATATAATGGTACCTGCTTTCCTCTGCAGATACTTTGTATTGTGACCTGAGAAATAATAGAAAAGGTTTCACTGGCGGAGGTTACACAACCTTTACCTATAAATGTTGATGAAAAATTGAGACAACAGTCTTGCACATGCATTAACAGACTGAGGATTTTGAGGAAAAAGAGAAGGTCTCCCAACCTGCTCCCCGTTCTCCATCATGTCATCAAGCATGGACCATGAACCCTGAGCTCCAGAAGGAGAGGCTCTTGTAGGAAAGTAAATGAGTAAAGCTGAGCACATGTTCAGAATAAACCACAAGACCTTTTTTTAACAGCTGCTGTCTGTTACCTACTTTCTAGTGGTAAACAACTTCATAGTGTTTCATGTTTTGCAGACATTTCTTTCTGAGACGACCCCTTTCAGTATTCATCTCTCTTCTGTTCATTGCTCTCATGATTGGATTGCAGAGGATGTGTGTGGGAAGTGAGAGGAGGAGGAGCAAGGAAGGAAAAGCTTTACATAGTTTTTGTGGTTTTGCCCACAAAGGAAGCCAGATTTCCTCTGTTTGTAGGATGTCCTCTTCTCTGGGATAAGAGTTGTCCTTTTTAGACTTGGTGGATATTTCCTGGTCGTGTGTCCTTTCCCCTCAAGCCTGTGCTGTGAATTTGCATCTACTTTTGGAAGGTAGAACTAGAGTGCTGGTAGCCTGTCACATATTCATGACTTAGGTAGAGTGTGGCCGTTTTGTTTTGTGAAGTTCTTAAGAAAAGATTGAAGATCTGTCAAGAATGTGGGGATTTAATTGCTTCAGTAGTAGTAGAACATGAATACATTAACAAATTGATCTTGCAGATGGATCATGATATCACTTCAGGTTAGGAAAACATTAAGCGACAGTTTGCTACTTGAGCTCAGAGAATGTGCAGAAGGATGACTTGTGCATGTATCCTAATCATGATTTTCCTTCTAAAGCACTTGTTGCTACCTGCTGCTAGAGGCAGGCTTCTCAACTCAACTACCCTTTTGCAGTCTGATCTTGGGCAGCTGTTCTTGTGCATATGTATATACATAGTGGTCAACAGAATATACCTGTTTGCAGGTACACTTTATCACCCCTTCCTCATGGACTGTCATGCAGAAAGCTGAGTGCTCTACCTAGTGTGGTGGCTGAGGCAAATGTAGGTCTTTCACTGCAGTAAAGCAGGTGTGCAGGGAGAGACACATCTGCCATTCCCAGATGTGGTTTTGCACACCAAGGTGAGGTGCTTCAGTCAGTCCAGTATTTGACATTTGACTCTCCTGCCTTGTTTGAAGGTAGTTTCTGTGAGTTCTTTGCACTCAAAGTCAGCTCTTGCCACTTGGACTAATGGAAGCAAAGTGGAAACGGGATGCTGGCATGTTCTCAACAAGTTGCTCATAAATTCTGGGGTCTCTGGCTCTCACAGAGCTGGATGGAGCAACAAAGGGAGTCAAGAAAGCTACATGTCAGATGAAAAACTATATGCTAGGCTGAAATCTTTAAATTATAAGGGCTAAAAAATTCAATTGTGAAAGAAAGTTGCTTAGATTTAGTGAAATGATCGCTGTTTGCTACCTCCACAGGTGGGTGGAGGGTGGTGTGTTAGTGTTACACACTCTCAGAAGTATTGTGTGGCTCTGCTAGCAGAGGATTTGTTGCCTCCTAGATCTGTACAAGAGCTCTGAATGTGACTGATGGATATGCCCTGCATATATCTACTTATTGCCATACAAATAATTTTTGCAATGATTTTGAAGAGAGCAGGATTAGGTCCTGGTTTATTTATCTCACCTGTCTACTGCAACTGGGTAGCTGACGTTGTTTCTGTCCTTTCCAGTTTCCCCACACATTACAATTGCACAAGAGTTGTATTTGCAATATGGGAAACAAAGGCTTCTATTTTATCATCTTTGCTATTCAGTTTGCTGCCCAGCATTTCTACCGAAGTATATCCATCCTTGTCAGGTTACATGTAAAAAAGCTGGTGATGATAAAGTTTCTCTGGAAGGACATGGAGCTGTGCTGATTCACTCTATAGAGAATCTGACCTTTTACAAGTGAGTTTCTAATGTCTTGATTCTGTACTGGATTATTAGTCTGCCCCCACACTTGTGTAAAAAGTAGCTGACTCAGATACTTCTATGGTGATCCCCACTTCCTTTTTCCACTGTAAAAATGCTACCTCCTTGAGTTTGTAGGAGTGAATTAAGAAATCAAGAGCTGGAAAACCTTCATCCTTTATATGTATGTGAGTGCTTATTTATGTGACTTGGATGCTGCCAGCAGCTCAGCTTTTTGTACTATCAGTGATTGCCTTTTGGCATTGCTCTCACAAGTAAGCAGATCACTTTTCTGTGGAATTGTTTCATGACAGGAGGATGAGGGACACTCCAAAGTTTGGCTTTAGACGAATAAAAGCATTATCACTCCTTTCTTCTGACTGTTGTGTAAACACATGTTCAAAGTGGCTTTTAGAAGTAGTATGTATAAACATTGGTCTAAAGTAGGAAATGCAAGTTGGTGCAGTGTGTAATGGAGAAAAAACGTATGTCATTAGACCAGAGATCTGTGAGGATGTGCGTGGGGGGATGGGGGGAGAAGTAAAATGACCTGAGAGAAGCTGAGTGAGCTTGATTGTCCCTCTTTGCTCTGATCTGAATCAGGGATGAATCACTGGAGTCAATGCATCAACGCTGAGAGAAGTATTACATTCTAAGTCTTTACAAGTGTGATACCTTTTGGCAGTTGTAGTGTGGTCCTCTGCTACCTGAATTTCTGGTGAAGTATTTTATAACGATCTCTATAAGCAAAACTTTTGAACAGTAGGAATTATTTTATTTTCTCTTCATAGTTTTTGAATTTCAAGGAAGTTTTGTCACAGAAATGTACAGTTCTTTTGCAAAGCAGATGAGATGGCACAGCTTAAATAGGGGAAATGCTCTGGTCTCTTAGGCACAAATCACTTCTGTTGCTTTCTTCATCCAAGTTAAATTAATGCTTTCATTTGATAAACATATTGATGAGGACAGGCGTTAGATTGATAAACTGTGCTTTCCCATAGGATGGCCCTGCTAGTGTCTGCAGCTTGTCAGAGAATGCAGTTCATCTCTGAATAGGGATATTAATCATACTGGAAAAGCAAGGTATTGTGGAAGTTACATCGAAGTTGTGGAAGTTACTCTCCTCACATGGAAAATATGAATGTTTATTCACAGTGCAGGACAAAAATGGCTGTCTTTAAACAATCTGAGCTATTTGTGGAAGAATATAAACAGTTACTTAAAAATTGACTTTTTCTCAAGAAAAACGTCATCATGTGATCTCCCAGCTGAGGTCTTTCCTCCTAATTTGCTTCAGAAAACTCTAGAGGAATGTGATATAGGGGGATTTGTGTTTCAGAGAAATTCCTGTAAAATCTCCCTCTCTACTGTTGGAGAGGAGGCTGTGATGCACTGTGGGAGCTTTGGTCTGCGTGTAAAAATGTACAAATAAAACACTTTGTTTCATCAAGGCCTTTCGAGTTCAGCAAATGGAGTTAGAATAAAAGCGCTTCAATAAACCACTGTTTTGCTGTCCTGGAGAACCTAACCAGGAATGTATCACTCAAACTTTCTAGAAGGAAAATTGAGGGATATGAATTATGTATTTTTGTATGGAAAATCAAGCATTTTGTAGTTTTTCTGGAGAAAAATGTTCTCCATGAGAATTTCCCAGGCCTAAACCCAAGTTTACCAGGAGGAGGTGGAAAAACCTATTAGGGAGATGTTTCTATAGAATTATATTGTCTATTTCCTTGGATCCTGGTTAAGTCTGAGTGTTAGCCTCTGCATGATCCAGTTAGAGCTAGAGTTCTAGCAATCTGAGCAGCAAGATGGTATATCTACCAGCTCTAGGGACATGCTGTGAAATTGAAATAATTATTTTTTTAGGGACTAATAATTTGGATCACATTGTGTGGAGAGTTTGATCAGCGGCAAGGACTGATACAAAGGATAATCAATGAACCATGGAAAGTTATCGAGGAGTAAATGAGAGACCATAAAATAAATCATAAGAGGGATCACAAGAACTGCAGTCTATAAAGGGAGGAAACTGCTAATCAGAAAAATAGGGAACTTGGGCAGGAGAGTAAGAGAGAAAACAAGAGTGTAACTGAGCTGATGGAAAAGTACCGTATGTTTGTAAGAAACTGTGTAAGGGCTGGGGGCTTTGCAATAAACATCTTCTCTGCAACACCTGTGAAGAGTCCATGTTGTCTCACCACACTGTAAGGCAGGAGCTCATGGAGCTAGAGGTCCAGCTTATGGCATACTCCTTTCCTTCCTCAGTAACACCTGAGAACCGTGTGCATTTTCTACTTCTATCTGTGCCATTTGTTTTGTACTGATGTAGCTGTAGATCTTGGCTTCAATGGATGTTTTGGGTTAGCTGAGGCTGGGAAAACTTTTCCTATGTTAAATAAAAAGATTTTTCCCCCTCCCCTCCTCTCCCCCACCCTGTTGCCCCTTGGTTCATATGTGTTTTCTGCTTCAGGGGACAGTGGGGAGGGTGGGGGGATGTGTGCGACTGGGATTGGGGAGGATGAGGGGAGGGGGGTTCAAGACGACCACGCTGCCCCCCCACAACTGCACGGACAGCTGGGAATGCTGGGGGGACCAGGATTACTGGGAATAGGAGGTTTTCTGCAGCACCTGGTACCGGGGCAGCATCTCCCTGGATTCTGCGTGTCCATCACTGCGGGTTTTTCTCGGCTGTGGCGGACGGGTTGCTGTGGCTCTCGGCGGCGATGTCAGTTCTGTGCGGGCAGCCGTGGGCGACCTGGTGGGCTGTTGGCCGGGGAGCCCTGGGCACTCTGCCTGCCAGCTCGGTTCTTGGCGGTGCCCTGGTTTGCCTCCTGGCTGCGAGGTGGTGGGGCAAACACAGCACCAAATGGGGGCGCACGGAACACGCACTGGCAGTGGCAGGCAAGCCCGCTTCAGTCCGTCGGTCGGTAACCTGCTGGTGGTCGTCCAGTGGCGTTCCCTGCGCCGCCCACGCTGGCACACCTACGGGCAGCAGCCCCAGCAGTGCGGTGGTGGCACGTGGGTGTGCCATGTTGGCTTTAGCACAGGGTGGTGGAGAGAGCTGGGCTGTGCTCTGCAGTGGCTTTTTGTGGATTTTTCTCCACATGGCAAAGGTGTGGCCGGACCTCCTGGACAGGGGGATTGGTGGTGGCCGTGAGGGCCATGCTCAGTGGCTGCAGCGGTGTGATAGCAGCACGTGACAGTCGCCATGTTTTTTGGCCGGCGGGGCCCGGAGGTGGAGCTGGGGGTGGGGCGGCACTGGAAAGATGGGGATTCAGCGAGGAGCAAGACTGCCCCTTTTTGGGGTGCACTGTGAGAGACACAGAAGGCGGAGATTCTGAGACAGTCAAGGGGACTATATTAGCAGAGAATTCTCCAGTCTCTTCCCTTCCACGCCTGGCAGTTCATTGGAGAAGGACTGTTATCAGTGCCCAGGTTTTCCAGTAACTGCCATCTTGGAAATCACCACTTGCTCTGCTGGTCATCCCTTTGCTCCGGTGGCATGTTTCCCAGAGACCAGCCAGCTACATACTAGAGGTGCACACCTTCCATCCTTCATCACTGCTGCCCCCATGGCCATCAGCGCCCCTGCCATCTACCTCCAATCAACTGCACCTTCGGACATTGACAGGGGGAATAAGTTTTTGTTTGTTTTTGTTTATTGCCTGGTGGGGAGGTGGAATTGATATGTGAGTGTTTTGGTGGGTCGTTTCTGGGTTTTTGAGAGGTGGTTGTTGGGTTTTCTTCTGTGGGTTTTTGGTATTTCAATATTTTTAAATTAATTTTTCCTACCTCATATAATAAATTCTTATTTCTTTAATACATCTGTATCCATAATTTATTAACCAATAATTTGTCCACCAAACCTGGACAATGGAGTATTAAATCAACTATGGTGTAAGAATCTTATCATGCTTTCTCAACTCAACAAACTCACACAAGAGTGAAGCAGAGCATGCAGAAAAGTGGCTCTGGACCCTGCCCCAGTGTCCCTGCCCTTACACACATCTAAATGGGCTCAGGACAACCCTAAATGTGCTCACGACCTCCATTACTAATTTCAAGCCTGCAGGAAATTATCTTAAGTTCTGCTTGTCCTCTGATAACTTTCAGAATTACTTGCCTGAGCAGTTGAAAATGAAGAGATTTTTTGTTTACAGCATGAGCTTTCTTCAAACCCCTCTTGTATCTGTCAGCTGGGCTAGTTCAAGACAAGCTCTATTTTGTATTGTGTTGGATGACAGTAAGATTGTTGAGGCATTTAAAATTTGGGCCTTGTTTCATCTCCTTCTGAACAGAAAGTGTGTGGTGCATCTTCTAGGGCAACTATGCACTGAGCAGCATTGTGGTGACAGCAAAAAGGGAAATGACCCTTTAGTAAGTAAATATTGTGTTCTCTTCCAAGGAGAACCAACACCTTCAGTCTGTGTCAGAGACCTTATCCTGCTACTCACACACAGGACCATTTGTTGGGTGGTATGGGAGAGTAAGAGATGAGGGTGGAGAGAACCCTTCTCCCTGTAATATGACCTGGCATTATTTCTGTGGTTGTAGGAACTCTGCCTGAGAACAATGTCAGAATTGTGTGCTGCTGAGTAATATGCAGAATGCCACTTGGGTTTGTAGAGCTGGTGATGAAGGACTGTGGCTGGAACCACACTGCAAATTATTTGTCTGATCTCACTGTGGGTTTTGGAGGCTGGAATTCCCCCTATGTACTTTTCTCGGAGAGTGAGGGAGTCCTGGCAGGGTTAAAGCAAGACCTTCTCCCCACAGGGCATTTGCATAGGCCCTGCCTTCAGAGCCAGCCTGGTGCTGTGGGTGTGCAGAATGCATCTGGACTATGAAGTGGATGACACTGAGGTCAAAAATTCCACTGGGAGTATTTGGCTGAGCCCTCTTCAGCATAACTGTAGATTTACTCAGCTGCACAGTGTCCTTCCCATCAAAGAAGTTCACAATGAAGGGCCTTCGTTGTGAAAGACCCGCATTTGGACCTTGAAAATATGTGGTGACGTTGGATGACAGCACCCTGGGCTGTTAGGATACAGGCACTTAAGTTTCTTTCTGCTTGTGTTGAGAATACCTCAGAAGCAAGGTCAAGAGATACAACACATCCTGAAAAGAAGTGGTAAAGGTCACTAGTGTTCTCTCAACCCACTGCTGACGCTTCCCCAGGCAACCTGCCTCCCAGTGCTTACTCTTACAGCTCTGTGGGCAGGAGTTCAGGGCACAGGGAAGCAAAGCTGTCCTTGAAGGGCCATAGTTGGAAGAGTGTTGCTAAGAATTTTTCCAATCTAATAAATGGAATCAAGTCAGGAAAACAGCTTTATTTTTTGATAAGTATGACAGTCCAGAAGAATTGTACCTACTGTTTTGTAACTTTTGTTGCTGTTCATTGACTTCACAACAAGCTTTTTGATCAAAAATCTCTTCCTGTCTCTAAACACACTGAGTTCAGCATGCCAGAGTCATTAAAGGATGTTTCTGCAGAAGCAAGTCTTGGTTTTCTAGGTGTGGATGGCTTCATTGCACATGAACTACTGCAGACTTATTACTGCCAAGATAGAATCAGAGGGCCCTAAAGGTGAGAAGTCAGTAGTAGCAGCAGCTTTATAGCTATCCTCTTGTCCAAGCATAGCACAGATAAAAATTAGTGATGCAGAGTTCTGTTGTTCCTATTTGCTGAATTGGAGTGAGCAGAACTACTGGTTTTAATTTTTGTGTATGTTCTGATGCTTGTGTGTCAGTCTGAAGGCAAAGGCGATTGTAAGACTAAATCAGGATTTTGGAATGTATTTCAAAGTAAGCAGCAATGGGGAATAAATAATGTTCTCTCTAACATCTGTTCTTCCCATATGGGGTTGATCTTTGGTGGCCAAGTATCTCTCGGCTTCTGAGAAGATAGTGTTTGCTAGAGGACAAGAAGAAATGGCATTTACTCTTCAGCAACTGACCCCACTGCATTTTACAAATTCTCAGCCAATTCTGAGTCAAATGACAAAGTAGGACTAAAAGATTTATCTTTGCCAGATCCTATGAAAGAAACATGAAGGGAAGTAATTGACTGTGCAGAAGAATTGCTTCAAATTTGAGGTGTGTCCACCATCACTTGTTGTGAGTCAATTTTTAATTAAAAACCAGGAACAACACTTTTTTCCCCCCCAATAGTTTTACAACGTGGAAAGAGGTAGAGGTCCAGCTGGCTTGTTTTCTTATTAGTGAAAACAGCTGAGGCCTCAGCCTGGAAAATTGTTATTAACACTTGAACCATCTTAACTATCCAAGATGAAACTTAACACTGTGAGAAGAAACTGAGATCAAACAGCCTAGTGGTGTCCACGCCTGTCTGAATTTTCCAGATATTTTATGAAATTCATGGTGTTTGCCAAGGCAGACTTATCCAAAGGCTAAAGGGAGAGAGCTGTGGGAGGGGAGGGAATCTCAACCTGGAGGGTCTTGAACACTTGCATTATAACTGGGTTGTTTGGGATTGTGTTGCCTTGAGACCAGCTCAGTCTGTTTGGAATCCATCCACTGTGCTGTGCCCTCCTGGGTAGGAGCTGTCTATAACCTAATTCTTGTGCCTGTCAGTACTGTTTTCAGGAAAGCATGCTCTGGCTTTTTTTTTGGAAAAACTACCCATGCCGTCTGGTCTGTCCACTTCCAAATTGTCCTGTTCTTCCCTGCTATTATGTCTGTCTGCATCTCCCTGCTGTTGTACAGTGACAATTAGAGAAATTGCCTGAAGAGTAATTACCCCTTTTTAGAAGGAGTTTTAAATAATTTTACATAAGACCAGGGTTCTATATTGAACAATGAGAAGGAGACAAATGTTAACTAACACTCAGTAAATGATCATTTGGCTGTCCTGTGTATGAAGACACTTAAGGAAAACACATTATTTGTAGGGAAAACTGGAAGTTATACCGTGAGTTGGCAAAAGGAAGCTAAACTGAAATGGAAAAGGCCAACTTACTTCAGGTTTCTCCTGAATTTTTTATCATTAATAATAACTTTTCCACGTGGTTTTATTTTTGTTCGCTTCATAAATGGAGCTAACTACTTAAATCTTTCTTATCTTTTTTAAGAAGATTGTAAGAAACATATTCTAGTGCCAAGCTTAGTCCCTCTGATTTATGTTATTTTATCCAGCTTATTAGAAAAGCAGAGGGCCTTCTAAATAAAGGATCGTGGTTCTGGAATGAGGCTTTTTCTAAGCTAAATGCAGAAGAAAACAAGGCTTTTAGGAGCTGACTTGTACAGGCACAATGTCCAACGTTCTTCCCACTCTTACTTTCAGATTTTCACATCCTTTTTGCCCAGCAGCACAGGATTTCCCCAAGTGAGAGATGACATTGTCACCTTGAACCAATGTTCAGCCTGTGCTACCTGAATCTCTGCAAGGCACTGCAGCTTGAATGAGCAGTGATGGCAAACAGGACCATCCTTTGTGGAAGTTCCCTCTCTCCATTTTAGTGATGTCAAGCAATCTCATTTCCCTATTTATGTTTGATAATTCTGGGGTTGCCACTTTCTCTGCCTTTCCTGTGGTGTCTACACTTGGTTGTCTCAGATCTTTGGTACAATGTGGGAAAAATCGTAATTACTGGGAAAGGTTTGTACTGAAACCTTCAGCAAACACTTGCAGGAGAGGGAAGGGTTCAGGCACCTCTGCAGCCTGTCTTGTCCCACTCTTAACAGGGAATGCTTTGGTAGACAGAAATTAGTTATGTTTCAATATGCATCAAAAAACCAACTGCTGCAGTGAAAAGCTTTTTTTTGTAGGAATGACTTTTTTCACATCATGGCAAGTCCTCCATTCACAAAGGCAACATAAAAAGTCAATCTATGGAATTGAATTTGAGAGAGAAATGAGCAGAAGCATCTACTTCAGCATTCATTCACCTTTTATGCTTTTTTACCCCCTAATTCACAGTTGTTTTCCACTCAGAGAGCACCAACCACTGTCCAAAGGCTGCACATTGATGGGAAGTGTGTAAGACTATTCCCTTGTTCCAATGATGTTTTTCTTATTCTGCATGCTTTAAGTGAAGAATTTAAAAATTGCTTTGCAAATTAGCCTAGAGTAAATGTTTCCTGCTGTGCTTTAGGACTGAGACCAACCCACTCGACACCTTTAGGGGTGAAGTTGAGAAACCCTGACACCCACAACAGCCATGCAATTTTATCTGATCCAGCAATGATGAGCTTTTTTTAGTTATTTGGCGATTATGATCACTACTCATTTTGGTCATTTATGAATAATGCTGCATGTTGTATCTTAGACAAAGTACTTTGGCTATTATTAATGTGGAAATTGTTGCAGATCTATGTTGCAATTTTTTTGGTATTTGGGCGTTTTATCAATGTCATCTTCTAAATATAAACTCAAAAATATAGTAATGGCTTTCTTATGATAAGGTTACAGGGGTGAGGATATTTTAAGAAAGCAGTCATAGTTTAAATACTTTGGATTAAATAAAAAACATTGCCTGTGAAGCTGAGCCTTTTCCTAAATCTAAAAGCTTTGGGGATTTTTGGCTTGGTGTTGGTCTTTTATCAGTGAACAAACTGTAAATCATTCTTTATTTGCTTTGGTCTGGTCAATAGAAATTCTACAAATAGTTGAAAACAAATCAGCCCCATTGTGTGTCTTGTATGCTTGTTTTAGGGATATGGCCTCCCATTTCCTTTTGACTATTTTCCATCTCATAGATCATTGCTAAATAGTGTACTAATCTGAATTTTACCACAATATGAAAGAACAAAAAATCTTTTCACCTACTTTTGTTGTTATTTCTTCTATGATTTATTAGTGGAAATAAGTTTCTCTCATGTTTTATTTAGAGTAGTTACTGTCAGCATGTACTTGGAGTACTAGATCTAAGGAGGAGAATTAATTCTGTGATGAAATCAGTGAACCTTCAAATTCACCCTGGTGGGTTGAAAAATAGAGAAGTAGCTGTTTGCAACAAATATTAGGTGGCATCAGATATTGCTCTTTTATGGCTTTATGCTGTTTTGACACCTGATTTGGAGAGAGAATTAGAGCCAAGTGAGTGGAGAAAAATTGAAAATATCCAGAATGCATTTGTTTAGCAACGCTTTACAGAATGTGGTCGCAGTAGGATGAGCTTTTTGCAATTCAAGCAGCCTTTTCCAAATGCAGATTTTTAACATTGTTCTTTCAAAAAAGAATTTAGTAGTTTGAAGATCAAAAGACATAGCAAAAAGATAGTTTGTTTGGAAAAGAGTTTAGGAGACACTGTTCCATTACAAAGCAGCTAAAAAACATAGAAATGAGCTTTGCTGTAATTAAGACATTTTAAGATACAATTTTCTAGAGGAAAAGGTTTGATTAAACCATAAAACTAGAACTTAATGAAGGAATTAACCTGTGGTTATGTAACGCAAATTAAGGCGATGTCATTTAAGGTCTTTAAATTTAGTTACCTGACTGTCATTTAAAAGAATTCATCTAATAACACACTGATAACACAATGATATTTCCCAGCCTTAATGTTTTGGTAGCATCACATGTATTAGTCTGTGTATTTCCACTGGCTGTGTTTTTTGCCTCTTGTCTCTGTGTACGTTTCAGATGCTACTCATTTAGTATGGTACCAGAGCAGCTACTACACGTTTGAATTCCTCACCACAGTGCCTTTAAGTGCTGTGGTTTGTGCTTGGCAGTGGCAGTGCTGGTAGGCCTGTTGTGAGCATGATCTACAATCATTCTGAAAACTCTGTACTTTCTCCTCTCAAGCAAGAAGACAGTTCTTCACGTTCTGTTGAAGCACAGTACAGAGTAGATCTTCTGTCATTTGCTTTAACGGAATATACATTTTGGTTTGGTGAGCTGATTCATGAGTGATTTTAAAGATGAAGCCACAGCAAGCAGAGCACTCAGAAACTGATAAGCTTCCTTCTGATTTAGCAAGCAGTGTTCAGGAGGTGGAACAGTTGTGGCAGTTTGAAGTCTGAGCAGGTTTTTCCCTGGTTGCCTACTGTGGTGTATGGGGAGCCTGCCAAGCCCAATGTGCACAGATACATCTGTCTGAGTGTTGATCTGGCTCAGTAAACACTGAATACTGAGTGTTTACATTTCAGAATTCCGTTCCTTCACCACAGTATTTATTGTTCCTTGTATCAGCACAGGGATTTCCCAGCAATTTCTATCAAAACTGGTGAAATGTTAACAGAACTGTAAACAGTGACAGTGTTCTATTGCTTTCTGTGGTGACTGCAGCACTTGTTTTTAATGTAGCCATAGGAAAGAGATAATTTTAAAGGTTTGTATATCCAGGCACTTTCATCTCCTCCATGGTCAGTTTTTGTTTGTTCTTCTCTTAGCTTATTTGCTTATCTCAATGAGGAATAGCACACACAGTCAAGAATGAACAAGTCTGGTAAATTTTTAGGAGCAGTTATGCGGCAGCAGACAAATCACAGGCAGACTCTTGCCCTGTGCTACTAGGCAGACTTGGTTGCTTTGGCTCTGACTTCAATCTAAGTAAGGCAAGAGCTTCCTCTTTTGTCCAAAATGACAAAACCCAACACGCTGAAACAGACATAGTTAGAAATATTCTCGGACCAGTAAATCTTTCAGTTTTTACACTTGTGAGTTTGATGCAGAACCTATCATTGCTACCTACTACAGCAAATAGCAACAAATATGGTTTTTAATCTACCCATTACCTAGACTCATGTTGGCTGAGGTGCTGCATGGGAAGGGGCACAATAGAAATGGGAAGAGAGGGAGACAAGACAGGGAAGTGGGGAAGGAGTAGAGAAAAATGTGAGGCAGTGAGCGTGACCTCTGTCATGGTAATTTTCCTTCTAATTCAACCGCTCACTTACTGAATTTCCTTTTTTCTTTATGGCTGTGTGAAATTCTTGTTGTATGCCTTCAGTCTCAACAGTGACCTTTCAGCTGCCTCTGTGATATCAAGATGCACGTATGCTGCCTCAGTAATAGGGATTTTTCCTGCTGCGATGTGGGATGCAGTGAGTCAACAGGAAAACCAGTGCAGCTGCATGAACTCTGCAGTATGACAAGTCTGGCTGTGCAAATCATACCGTGGTTTTACAACCTTTTTGGAGAGCAGCATCACCTGATAATGTCAGCAGTGACAAAAGCAGCAACAAGGTTTTAAAACTTTTTCTTCCCTTCACATTTTGTTGTAGTACAAGGAGGTGTAAGGCCCACCATTACCCACCCACTTATTTCCAAACAAGCAAGCCCCTACATGTTGCACTGTTTGGCTCTGCATTGAATCAAGTACCTGGTCCATCTACCCCATGTTATCATCTTTGTCACTGGCCACCAGATATTTCCTAAGAGAAAAGTGTAAGAAACAGGGAACCTGCTGAGTTGTTCTGCAAAGCAATTGTTTTTTGTTGTTCTTAGCATGGAGTTAATGTTTGTCTTGGAGAAGGAGAACTAGGTATCTTGCAGAGTTTCAGTTTTAAATCCTTTAAATTCTGTTGTAAATCTTACATTGTTCTTCTCAGCCTGCCAAGATCTTACTCTCTGTTGTGCCAGTGGCAGTGTGTCCCCAGGGAACCCACCAGTAGATGGACAGGAGCTATAGACTTATGAGAGGTATTGTGGGACTTTGGTTTGCCTTGTAAATCTGTGCCAAGGGCTGCTATTTAGCTAGAAATCTTCCCTTGCAGAGGACATTTTGCGCTTTTTTTATAGGTGTTACATACGTCCTACCTGAATTTCTTAGACTGCAGTTGATAAAACAAAAATAATCTCCAAACCCTCAAAACCCCCCAACCCCTAATATCTAAAGTATTCCGTGGTCAACATGAAGGACTCTGGGAAATGCTGTGTTGCCCTTTGAAAGGTGTGGCTGCTTCACTGCTCCACAATGAGGGCTTCCTTGTGCAGCTGCACAGTCCTTGCGTGATCTAAGTGAAAATAAATGAACTGAAAGTTGAACACTAGTCTCAAAAGCAGAGGGATTTTTTTGTCCTTGTTAGACACTCAAGCTAAACTGAAAGCTTTAGTGTGTGTAATCTTGATTTCGTGCAGAGGATGACAGTGGATAAAAGCTCCAAGAACTAGTTCTAATACTCAGCCCCTTGCTGAATTAAACAGACATGCAGACTCTCGCTGCCAGATGGATATTTTGGCTTCTTGGATGTCCACTCCTTTTTTTCTACAGCTCAAGAAACCGCCTCTCTGGTACCTCATGTCTGGTATTTCCACTCACACCCTTTCAAAATTGATTGTTCTGGATCCACTGGGATGCCTGTTTGGTGGTGGCACCTCTTGCATGATTTTTCTTATAATCTGCTTATGAGTAAAAGTCCAAACCAGTCATCAGCCCACTTACACTCTTCCTAGTTGGAATAAAATTTTCAGGAACACGAGAATCACTTAGCAGTGCTATGAAGAAGCCAAGGCCAAGAATCCTGCCTCCTCTGTTACTGATTCTGCTGTGAGCTGTTCTATGTCCTCAGACCTCACTTTCTACCCTGGTCAGTCAGAAGGAGAACTTTGGGTCAGAAAGTTGATTGGCATCTGTAAGGCAGGTTGAGCTAGGTTGCTGGGGGGGGTTGATGTCTAAAAAGGAGGATCCATAAGGTTTTCTGTTGGCAAGACAACCTTGTAATTAATATGTTTAACTTGCTGTGGATTTCTTATTGAAACAGCATGTACAGTCCCAGGGAGGTTCCCTGGGAGTTGCCACACATGCCGGTACAGTTCTGTCTGCTCTGGGTGTCCATCTAAATGTATAGTAAGAAAATTGCCCAGATTGCTTGGATGATGAAGCAGCAGATTTTTAGCAATTCTCCTTCAAGCACCTCCAAGGAAACCCTCAAAAAGAAAGTGACAGCTTCTACAGCATTGACACACGGGGATAACCTGCTGACATTTTGGCAAAGGCTGAATCCAGTCATTTGACCTCCTACCATGTAACCCATTTGTCATGATATATGCTGCTGTGTGAATTCTGCTTCCTGTGACCCAGATAGGACTGTGGTGTACTTATATTTAACATTTATTACACTTTTCTTGTCTGTTGGACTTCTGAGCCAGAATCCACTGGCATAGATGAACAAAGAAAGCTTCAAGCCGTTTAAGGGTATCCATTTGATGTAAAGTAGCTGGGATCCAGCCTTTCACTCCTATGTGTTTGGGCTGATTTTGTGTAGAAATCTATAATCTTGATATGTAGATTGGCACTTCCTAAACTGGGGAAGGCCAGGCTTGCCTTGAAGGAAGGTGGCAGGCAAAAAAACAAGGAAAAGCTGCTGTGGCAGGAGTAGGTTAGTTAGCATGTGATACAGAAGGAATTTTTCATTTGTCCCTTTTTTTTCCCCTCCCTAGGGAGAAGGGAAGAGGTGAGAAGATGCCCTCCCATTAGCCAGGAGATAAGGGTATGGGGTTGAGATGGGCCAGAGAAGGGTCTGTTCCTTGTGAGGGGAGGTGAGGTAGCAGTAAGGAGGACCAACAATACTGCAGACAGCAAAACCCAGACCCCAGTGCAGATCTGCAAACTGTTGCTTAAACCTGCTTTAATTCTTTTAGGCTACATGTCTCATTTAGGTTGATGCTAGATTTCTGCTTTCCAAATGTCAGAATTTGGCTATGGTTTGTAAAGAGAGAGAGTGGGAAAGGGGATGGTAATGATTAGGAAAAAAAAATAATAGAAGAAAAGTCGGGGAGAGAGCAGTCCAATTCTACTGCATTTCTAGAAAGCC
Source organism: Serilophus lunatus (assembly GCA_013399895.1). Lineage (NCBI taxonomy): Eukaryota > Metazoa > Chordata > Aves > Passeriformes > Eurylaimidae > Serilophus > Serilophus lunatus. Next base: position 136,921 of record VXBA01005132.1, on the reverse strand, counting down.
AGTTCAGTGTTTGAGTAGTACAGCTTTGAGTTCTCCATTGCTGATTACTATCAAGAGGTAGCAAACAGCTGAGAACATGACAGCAGCCTAGGAAGATGAATATGTGTGTTTTACCATGAGTTTAACCTTTACAGTTTAATCACTGGTGGTACTGTGCCCCTTTCCAGAAGGACAGGACTTTTTGGTGTTGAAACTGGAGCAGGTTCCTTATTCTTGAGCTGAGTTAGGGGAACCACAGAGGGAGGCTGTTGTTTATATGTGCAAGTTTGCCTGGCCAACAGGTTATACTGCACCTTTGTTTTGGAAGATGTAGTATATTCCTCTTTGGAGGATACTTGGAGTTCACTGAGGTGCAGGGAACATGTGCACGTCTCTGAAAAATGTGTAATGATTATTTTCTGGCTCTTCCATGACTGTCTGCCCATGCTGGGAATGCTGAGCCGTTCCTTTTCCTGCCATCAGTTTAGGGGGGACATCTGTAGTCCAGGATGCTGCAGGTGTGTATGATGACCATGTGTCTAATCTATGAACTGTGGAAAGGGAAGAGCATGCTCATAAGTCCTTCCTGTGTGACTACATGTGCTTGATCTTCTGATTACTGCTTGGATGCAAGTCCTGCTGATGGTATAGAAGGAGTTTTGGCCATGTGTGGCAAATATTCATTGAAGAATTTTCACTGCTAAGCAAGGGAATTTTCTTCTCTAAATTTTTTGGTGTTTCAGAGGGATGAAAATAACACAGGGATTTTCTTAATGCTATATAATTTAATGGCATTAAAATCCAGATGGGACAAATCAGGAAGAGGAATTTCTCTGGGACAGGATAATGCAGGAAATACTTGGTAAAATTCTCTGGCAGAATATTAGAAAAACATTAGAAATATTAGAAAAAGACACAATGATCCCATTGGAGCATATCGTTTATTGCATTGAACACATCAGTTCAGCAAAACAGCTAAGTCTCTGTACTGAATTGCAAATGTGCACAAGTTTCCTTTGAATTTTTTGAGTGTTAGGGCTGCCCCGCTTATGCTTTGTCTTCCCTGGGTCTGTGCTGTTACCTCATCTTCATGGCAGTTGTAGAAGAAGGGATTTTTAGATAAACCTGATGATGAGTGCCCAAGTGGGAACACTTGAAATGGAGCTCTTTGCCAAATAGTGCTGAGTGGTGGACCTTTAGAAAATCAGCTTCACTGTGATGTCTCCAGCAGAGATGAGTAAAGATTTAAGTGTTCATATGCACTAATGACTTTTGAAAAGACTGCTGAGAGCATTTGTTGTAGCCAAGGGCAATTCCTAGGAAAATCTCAGACAAGTTGACAAGTCTCTTCTAGAGAGGTTGAGAGGCAACGGTGCTCATCCCGTTTCATGGTTTGTTTTGAAGGTGGATATGCGATAACAATCCGAACAGTACAGCCTGTTTCACAACCAACCCCTCCCTCCCCAGGGCAACAACATTCATTTTTATTTTATGACCTGCAGAGTGGTCATTGCTTTATCTCTGATGAACCTCACATCTCTCACATGGCCACATGACTGCAAAGCAGAATATTGTTGTGGCTTCAGATTTCAGGCAAGGCTTCATGGTTACTGGTGCTACCAAGCTTTCCCATCTGGGGTGTTCTGACTTCTGGTTAGGTGCCTGGGAGGGTGAGCAAGGAAATGGCTGTGTAGGGTATGTGGCAGGAGAAGATAGGGATCACTCTTCCTCCCTGTGTTAGGTGATAAATGGCTGATCTTCCTTTCTCTTCCTTGAAAGTAATGCATTGAGCAGGTTACTTTAAGGGACAGCCCCACCTTTCCGCTGAGGGACTGTTAATTGCATGCTGTCACATGTGGTTAGTATGGTTCAGGAGGGAGTCCTCCCAGCCTTGCCACAGCTCTTTCTCTTCAGATGTGTTCTCAGAAAGGAATAAAAAAAAAAAAAATCCCCCTAACCTTGGAAACTCCCGTTACTGAACCTCTTTTGTTCTGGCCAGGACCTGTCCCAATTCTGTGAACTAACAAAACTCTCCACCTGAGTTGCAGATCCCCTAGTTATATAGTGATCCCACTTGAGGTTTGCAGAGCTACTCTAAATGAGCAAATACTTGTTCTCGAAATCAGCCCCAAAACCATGGAGAAAATACCCTTCATTTTGTTGTCTTGTCAAACTTCTTGAAGAGAAGACACTCTCTTAATGTGGAGAGCAAAATAGGTCTCTTTGCTTCCCTTGTAACTCCAGCTTCACAATTTTCATGCTTTGAAAGTGCACTTTTGCTTGGCACAAATTACTGCTGCGGACTTGGCTTGACTTCTGCTTTTTCTCTCCAAGTCATTGCCTCCTCCTACTTATCCCCCTCTTTGTTTGGTCATTGTACACATTTGCTGTCACTTGTGTGGCAGTATCTTTGGGTCAAGCACTGGTGTCTCAGGGACTTGATGGTTTTGTGATGATACCTTGCTGTGTTTGACCTGCTGCTCTCTCTTCCTATCAACTGGTATTGGTGACATAGAGTCTGTGCCTTACTGCTGGTGGCAGCCTTTCTTGTTGCTTCTGCCCTTTAGCTAAAAGGAAAGGTGAAGGGAGGTGAGATGTCTTCATCTGTCACCTTTCTCTGCTGTGGGGTCAAGGAGGGCAGGGAGCTGCTTGCTCTGGCGTGGATGTTCAGGGGATGTTCAATGGGAGTTGGCTTGCACCTGACTGAGTTCTGGATAAAAATGGGTTTATAAGTACATTTTATTGTAGTTTAAAGTCTTCCTTTCTGCCCATCCACCATAGTGTGATTAAAATTCTAGGGCAGACAAAGGATTCACCCTTTTAAACCAAGCCTTTTCCTATCAGTGAGGTTTCAGTACATGCTGTTTCCATCGTAGACTGAGCATGTGATGGGACTTTTGGCCCCCTTAGCAGCCCCTCCTCTTCCAGTCCTCCCTGCCCTCTTTTCAGGTAAAGCTTTTGGAGAAATTATGGTGTTTGCTTTTTTGTATCTTAGTTTCACTGTTACTGGCTGTTCCCCACACACAATCTTCTCCATTATGGTATTTATGGTATGTTGTGAGGAGAAAGCTAAGTGATAAAGGCAAGTTTGAGATGCAGTGGTGATGCCAAAACCATTGAACATTAATACATAAACAATGCAGTGCCTTGCTCAAACAAGACAAACCAGGCTGCTGTGCAGGGGAGGCTTACATTAGCTATTAGAAAAAAGTTCTTCCCCCAGAGGGTGGTTTGGGCACTGGAGCAGGCTCCCCAGGGCAGTGGTCACAGCACCAAGGCTGACAATTCAAGAAGCATTTGGAAGATACTCTCAGGCACATGATGTTACTTTTGGTCCTTTGTGGGGCCAAGAGCTGGGCTTGCTGATCCTGGTGGATCCCTTTGAACTCGGGATATTTTGAAACTCTGTGATTCTGCTCATCTTGAGGGGTTTCCCACTGTGGTATAGGGCACTTTCAAAATGACTTAGAGCTGAGCTGGCGCTGAAGTCACAGTAAAGCCTTCTGATACACCACTCATTTGGTGTCTCTGATGCCTTAGGTCCCTTGGCAAATATTGCCCTTAGGGGAGGGGGAAAAACAGCCACTGTTGTTGGTTCCAGAAGGGAACTTGATGCTTGGTGACCCCTCTCTGTCCTGTGCAGACCTGTTGGAGGGAAGCAGTGGAGCTGGGAGAGTGGACAGGAGCTCATGCAGAGTATCTGCTGAGCGAAGAAGTGGTTATCTCTTCAAGTCAATGCAGTAAATAGCTTTATTATGGTTTATTTAGTAACTCAGGATGCATTTCTGCTGAGATATGTTATAGCAGGATTGAATATTTCTAGGTCATGGTTTGAGACAAACAGCTATCACCTTGGCAAAACAAAGCACTAGTAAGAAATATGTCAGATCGGTCTGTCTTTGTTGTTGGAGAAAGGATCCCCTTTTTATTCTGAAACTCTCATATTTCAAAGTGCACTGCTCCCCTGCGGATCACACAAATTTCTGCAATTCTAAATGTATATAAGATCAAAAACCTTATTCTAAAATTGCAAACGTGGAGACCAAGTTTGGGGTGAAGTTTTAACTTTTATAACCAAGAAGGAAGAGTTAATGTAATTTTGAAGTTGGTAGTAGAGAACTAAATTCTGAGCTGAGGGAAAAGTAGAGGCTTTAGTTTGCTCATTTTCCTTCACGCAAACTTTATTCATTTGCAGAATTTTTTGCACGGTATCTTTGCATTCAAACTTCAGCCCTAAATATTGGAGATCAGAAGCTATTCTTAAGATCACAAGATATAGGCAGGGAAATACTTGCACAGACCTTAGGGTTCTCCTTAGCTGACCTTGAAGAAAGGTTGTTTTCCATCCTGTGGACAAATAAATACTGAAATAAGAAAGGTTTGTTGACCATGCAAAATCACCCTATGAAACTGGCCATTTCTACGGCTGTAATCAAGGGCCTGAGGCAAAAACCTTTTGGATCTGAATGTTTAAATTGTCAAATGTGGTTTGGCCGTATCAGATTTGAAGTAACTTAGTTAGATTTGTTAGGTTGCTTCTAAAGGGCTGTCACATCTTCATGATTAAAGCAAACCACAGGATGGTGGTACAGAATGATCCCACCTTGGAAAAGTAAACAGCCTGAAAATACTTTGTAAATGTTTTTTAATTGCTGACGTACTGAAGTGGTGGGTGGAAGCTCTGGTGTCAAACACTGAAAACTTGTCCTAGTCAGGGCTGAGTCTTTTCTGTTCTAAGAGCAGTCCCACAGCCTGTACCCTGTCATTGTTATGAAGAAAAAAAGTAGTAAGAGACCAAAATATGCATAAATTTGGGGGAAAAAAGCACCTGGGATTAACCTGCAGAATATTCAATTCAACTGCCAGGTTCAGTCAGTGTGGAACTAGTCTTTCTGGAAGACACTTCTACTCAAGATGGGAACCATATTTCTAAGTGTTTTAGCGTGGACTAAGCTGATCCCAGGCTATTGGAGGAAGGGAGAAATGCTGTTCGTGGTTTGTTTATGGGAAAGAGTCATGATGACTCTTTATTTACCTGGCCTAATTCTGTGTGAACAAACCTGGAGTGGGAGATGGCCCTGTGCAGGACTAGGTCTATCAAATCCTCTGGTGCCTGGGCCACAGCACTCAGATCATGCTGGGTAGAAATAAAAAGCAGAACTGAAGCTGGAATCATTGTCTAGGGGTGAAGGATCAGCAAATACTGCCCTGGACCAGGCAGAGAGATTCCCTGAGGTTGCCTGAGCCATGAGGGAGTACATCGCTCTGGTGGTGAAGGACCTTGAGGGGAAAGCTATAAGAGAGTGGCTGGGGTGACTCAGCCTCTTCAGCCTGGGGAGACTGAGGGGAAACCTCATTGCAGTTACAACTTCCTTGTGAGGGGAAGAGGAGGAGCAGGTGCTGCTCTGTGGTGACCAGTGACAGAAGACCCAAGAGAATGGCCTGAAGTTGTGTCAGGGGAGATTTAGGCTGGAGTTTAGTAAAAGGCTCTTCCCTCAGGGCACTGAAACAGGCTCCCCAGGGAACTGGTCACAGCACCAAGGCTGACAGTTCAAGAAGCTTTTGGACGATACTCTCAGGCACATGGTGTGACTCTTGGGGGATAGTCCTGTGTAGGGCCAGGAGCTGGACTTGGTGATCCTTGTGGGTCCCTTCCAACTCAGCATATTCGGTGGGTGTCTGAGCCTGCCTGTGTGCTCTGCTGCTCATTTTGCTTTACAGGCTGAAGGGACTGGGAGGATTGGTGTGGCATGGTTGTAGTGGTTACATTTAAATGTGAAGTCATAGTTTAAATACAGTCTCATGGCAGCAGGAACATCACTGGGGACTGACTCACAAGAATACACTCTCATACCCTGCATGAGGTGGGAGGAAGAAGGAGATGCTGCAGTCTTGCATGATGCCAGTGAAACCAAATTTTAGGCCCTGTGCATGTTTCATCCCTCTTATTTGCCTGTTGTTTGGATGTGGTCTAGTTGGAATAGGGTTTATTGAACAGTACTAGACAACAGATGTTGCTGAAGGGGTATAAATGACCTTGTGATAGTATGACTGGTGAAAACAAGGGCTCCAATTCTGTGGCAGTTTGGATAGCTTTGTGTGTGGCTATAGGAGAGTCTGGGTGGGATGGTTGAAGAGGGATTAAATGATTAATCTCTGGAATCTTTTGGCTGGGGAACCTGAGAAGGTCATGACAGTGAGGTCATTTGAGCTAATAACTGATTTTCCTAGATGAGTAAGCCATGGCAAATGCTTTGTATGAGGTTTTGTTAATGAAAAACCATGTGCAAACTGAGCACATCTCCTTCGTGGAATAAGGAGGATCACTATGCTTCTCTGCATGAAGCCCACATGTCTTAGATAGAACTGGGAGACATATGTTGGATACATCCAGGAAGTGTAGGAATCCCTGTGTGTGTGCCTTCAGGGGCGAAGGCAAGTTGATTTGAGCATGTGTTATGAGTCCAACTTGCCAGATAGCACTTCTGGCCAAAAAGAAACACTAGGTCCTTCTAAACACAGTGTGTGATCCCCCCCACAAATCTCAACACTTCTGCTTTGAAAATGAAAGATGAGTAAGGTACCTTTGGAAGCAGGGGCCAGACATAATTATTGCACAGTCAGTTTCTGTGCTGTCATTTCTCTATTCCTGTTTCCACCTTCTTGTATAAGCTTTTACTAATGAGCCATACAGTTGTCTGGACTTAATTTTTTTTTTTAAGGAGGCTTGTTTACTCTTTCATCTAGATCTCTGGGAGTCTGGCTATCTTATCATTCCTGTAGCAGGCGAAGTGCCTCTTCTTTGGTACAGAGTGACAGCAACTCCATGGATGAAGGCATGGGGAGAATTCTCAGCCTCTAGGGCTGCAGCTTTCTCTGTTGATGTGCATTTGGCCGTGTGAATGACAAGGCTTTTGACAATGCTGAGTTGTCTGCCAGCTGATAGTTACCCATGTTTTTTCAGTTTGCTTCCACTAAGTCTTTTTTCCCCAACTAGTAGGTGGTGTCAGATGACAGAATGTCCTCTGCAGGCCCTAGTGAACGACAGTGTAGGAAAGGCCTAGCTGAAAAAGCTGAAGCAGTGTTTCTTCGGGTCACATTGGCGTGGCTGTGCTGGGAATGCAGCAGGCAGCCCCTCAGAAGTTGCCTGGCTGCAGCCTCGACCAGGCCAGATGCAGGGACGGTGTAAAAGATGTGGCTGCTGCCTGATCCAGCCCATCACATCAGTAATGTGCTGTGGACCCTCAAATCCTCCTCTTTACGTTGGCCGTAGATGCAATTGGCCCTTTTCCACTAGAGGGCACTTTTATCATGACTGCATTCCACAGATTTCTGATCCCACTCAACACAGCCTTTCTTTAAGACCAACAGAAACTCAAATGAAAACATTTCACTATTTCAGTAGCTACCAAGTGCCTATATGAATGACAACACTATCAGTTTGGAAATACTCTACTTAAGCTGAAGCAGGTATCAAGGAATAATTTTTTTTTAAGTGTGCTTTGTGTCTTGGGGAACAAGTAGGCAGCAGGTGTGTCTCAGACATGTGGAATGGGTGAATGTGGCTGAGGCAGATGTTCTGCACTGAGTGCAGGCACACAGCCTCCTAGATGCTTCTGCTGATAAAAGTAGAGATATAGCAGGTTAGTATCTGACTACTACTTGTAGTAGTCAAATTTATATACATTATGTATAAATATACATATTTGTATTTATATATATGTTCTAAAGCCTTACAAAGAAAACCAAAAGAACACTCAAACACCCTAATTGCTAATTGAAGACAAATGCACCTTACTAAGACATCAGCAGAACTGGAGGTTTTACTCTCAGATGAATAATGAGGTACTATTAGATGTTAATATGTCAGAAAGCCACGTCAGTAAGAGCCATGATTTCAGGCTTGCTTAATAATCTGGACCTCAGAGGCAGCTAAGGAGCTTCCTGCACTGTGAGGTGGGGTGCTGTTGAGAATGTCATACTCAGTTTTGCTGATGATACACAAGTTCCTTGGTTAGTGAGGAACACAAGATGAATCACAACCTTATCCTGTCACTCAAATTTGGTCATATTCTAATACGGCTTTTCTCCCAGACATTGGGCTTGTTTACTCCTGCTACTTCTCAGCTATCCATGCACAGGGCAAAGGGAACTTTTCCCTCTGTTCCCTCTGGGTGCCTGGAAACATCCAGGGTTTTGCCTTCCTGAGATCTGAGCTAATGAAGATTATGAGGAACGGTGACCTTGCTGGGAAGCCCTGCAGACAATATTTCTCACTTGTTTTTTTGTCTAGTTTTACTAGCCCAGGCCATTTGTCCCTAAGCCAGCCACACAGTGTCTGGGAAGAGTGGCTGAAGTCATGGCTCATGACTCTCCTTCTCTGGGGTCAGAGGTTTCTAGGACTTTTGTCTTATAAGGTCTTTCCAGCAAAACTGAGCTCTGATCCAGCCACTGAGTTAATGATGTATTTGTAAATCTATGTTGCCCTTTCCCCCTCCTTTTGGAAAGTGTGTTCCCCAGGGGACAAGGTCAATGTGAGTTATAATCTCTTCAGTGCCTGGCCTGACTCTCCACTCCCTCACTTGTTTTGAGGAGGAAGTAATGCCTTTTGTGTCAGATTCCTTCTCAGCCCTGGTGGAATCTGCCTGCTCTCACCTGAAGCCAAGAGTGCTGGGTCACAGCACCAGGGCCATGCTGTAGATACAAGAAAACTGTGTAGTGAGGAGCACTGTACTAAGCAGTTAAAACCTAAGCAGGTAAAACAGAAATGCTTTTGTTTCCCCAAAGGCTGCCTGATGCATCAAAGATAAAGAGCCATGCCAACTCCCCTAGGGCATTCACGACACACTGGAGAGGTTATGTTAGATGATGGGATGGTGTTGGGCAATAGGTTGGACTCGATGATCTTAATGGTCTTTTCCAACCTTGTAAATTCTGTGACTCTACAGATGGATGCTCTTGCTTGACAGCTACAATGTCTCACCCTTCTATCTTAAAGGTCTTTTCCAACCTAAATGATTCTATGATTCGTTTGAATCTTGCTTGCTTGGGAAATCTGGCTGCAATGCCTTGTGTTGCCTGACAGAGTCTCTCTGATTCATTCCTCCTGGGCAGTCCAATCATGTTCAGTTGCCATAAAGCAGAATGGTTTCCCTGGATGGGCTGTGTGGAAGTTAAACCCCTGCAGTGCTGAATGAAACTCTTGTCCTCAAACTTTGCCTGATAAGGCCAGACCTCAGTTCCATCTGTTGCCTCTTTGGTGCTAATTCCCTCCTAGCAGTGTGTGTGCCCCTTCTCTGATAACTCTGGGAATAATGGAAGAATACAGAAGTTCAGGCCTATGCTGCAGGCTCTGAAGATGTCCAAACCACTTCCTTGATGTATCTCTCCTGAGAGAGACTGTCCTGTCTGGTGCAGAATGACCCTTGTCTCCATGAGGGAACATAGTTCTGTGTCGATCCTTTCCACCCTTGAGTTTAATCCTGCATGGTCAATTAAGCTTCTGTGATAATCTTAACATATTGTTTTGGAATCTCATGCAGCTTGTTTGTTTTTCTGATTGTTTCATTTTCTAAGTGTTTCCAGACAAAATGTAGGCTGCTTCCTGTGAACTTGACAAACCTCTGGTCTCCTCATCTGTCTTTCCCCTTTCTCGAGTTTCCCATGAGAAATTAAATTGCTGCTAGGATCCTTGTTCTTCTTTCCTGTCTTTTAGTCCAAAAATTTTTTTTTTGTGCAAAACTTTGTTCAGTCCTTCTCTGAACTGGTAAAGCTGAACTGACCCAGGCCTAAGAGAATTATAGCAGCAGTTGCCTGCCTTCTTCAACAGTTAGGTTTATTTTTCTGTGTGATTTGACTAGAAATGTACAGCAAAATCATATTTAAATACCATTTTGTGAACCAATTTGTTGTTGCTCTGGTGAACAGTGGTTTTTGATATTTCTTGATGACTTGCTTTCTGGCTCATAATTGTTTCTGCTAACCACCAGTTTCAAAGACAGTAGCAACCAACAGACTGCTCAATTCATTCTGCTTGTCTATAGAGGACATGCTGATGCTGTCCATTTTTGCCATGGTCTAGTCAGTTAAATCCAGCTCATGCTCTTGTCACCTGAAATTACAGCTGCTCATCTTGTCAAGGATAGAAGACAGTTAACATAACATCCCTTTGATTCTTTAGGGCCATTAATGTGTGGTAAGGATTTGAGATTATTTTCTTGGGCAGGCTGATTTCTTTAGCAATGTCCTTAGTCTGGCCCTCGATATGGGTTACAGATTGTCTCCAAAATAAAGCTGGAGCCTACCAGTCTGGCCAGTGTTGGCAGAAACAGCACTGTGGAGTTGTACATCCCGCTCTTCATCTCTTTGGTCTTATTTCCGACTTGGTCTTATGTGGACACTTAGACTCTATTGCTGGTTGAGGCTTTTTATTTAACCACAGCATTCCTGTCTACACAAGCAATGCTTTCACTTCATGCTGTGACTGGAATAAATATATTCCAGAATTGCTTCTATTGAGAACTGAAAATCTGTTGATTGCTTTGAATTAGTAAATATGTTAACCTCAGGATATATTTCTCTTTTCCCAAGAGAGAGGTCAGGGAGGTTCAGGTGGGTTGACAGAGGTCATGTCTTGTTTGGTTTATGTCTGGCTGCCCATTGCAATACATTGCAAAATCACTGAATAAGTTGAACAAAATTCCGCATTTGTACATCAAAACAAAGCTCTGAAATGTTATCAGACCGAAATGTATCAGGAAAAAAAGAGTGCATTTTAAATTGCTGAGATTTTTGACATTTCCCCAAATCAAAATATTTTTCATTTAAAAAACTGAGTTAGGCTTGTGTATTTTCTTCTAGTTCGCTGTTAAGTACAATCTTTCCAAGAGCCTTTTAGCTCATGAGTCTTGCAGCTTGTGAGTGTGCTGCCTCCATTTTAACCTTTGATACAGTTTGTTTTGAGGATTTTGGCTCCTTCAGCCATAAACACATCTTGGATCAGTTAAAAAATTAATTTAACATTACAAGAAATACAGTCCTCCAACTTTTCCCAAATTGCAAGGGAAGAGTAACTCTGCATTATCTGATATTGCCTGGAAATCAAACAGCTGCAGCACAGTTCAACAAAGTGAAATATTTCATTAGAAATGTGTGATCCGAACAAAACTTTGCTTTGTCATTTGCTTCATGTAAGTTTGAAAAAAAAAATTAAAAAGGGGGGTAGAGGGAATTTGATTATTTGATTTTTGAGAAAACTTCCTGTGTTAGAATTGTATTGCCATTATGTTCTATCCAACCTTAAGAGGGAACACATCTACTCTCCTTTAAAGAAAGCAAAGCAAAACAATCCAAAAGTTTTAAATGCTCATTACAGTGCTGAATTGCTACAACTAGTGTATCACCTGAACATCATCTGCCACCTGCCTCCTTTTCTGCATCTTTCTGTCCCTCTTAATTTTATGGGCTGTAATCCTGATCCTATTCAAGTCAGTGCCAAAACTTGACCTGTTTCCTGTTTTCATAGTGGCAGGTATAGTGAAATACATCTTAGCTGTCTTGAAACTACTATGCAGTGCTTTTATGTTCCTAGTGATTCAGTTTCAACACTCCTATATTTCACTGCTTCTGAGAAAGTCTAGCTGCCTAAGGAGTCCTAAGTATAAATCTGAGACTTGTTCTGTATTTTATATGGTAAATTCTGAATACTCCTGTTGAACTCGTGTAAGGGAACTGCATATCTCATGGAGGGCTGCCCTAGTCATACAAAAAAATTCTGTTGCGTTTTAGCCTTGCTGGTAGGTGTTCTGGAGGTTTGGTGATTAGGACTTGGTATGTGTTTATGATAATTTAATTTTAAGGTTGTCTATAAAAAGACACCTCTGCCTTCCCTCTTTCTCTGTTTATCACTGGTGGGTGAATGTCAGCAAATTATGGTGATGGACAAAGTGAATTGGAAATGGGGAGACTGGCCCCATTTTCCTGAGGCAACAGAAGGCAGCAAACACAAAACTAGCTGTTGGAATTCTTCCCCCTCCTAATTCTACCTACATCGTGTCCTAAAGTCAGACAGATCCTCAGCTGCCTGAACAAAGCTTAACCTAGTCACAGACTTGCCAGTGGGAACATATTACCTATGAAGGGAGCACATAGGTAAGACTTCTAATATTTCACTTGTTTTACACGCAGAATTAACAAGATTGGAAAAGACTGCAGAGATCATCAAGTCCAACCTATTACCTAACTTATCAACCTACCCAACACCATCCCATCATCGAAACCACGTCACTAAGTATGCCATCCAACCTTTCCTTAAACACATCCAGGGATGGTGACTCCACCACCTCCCTGGGAAGCCCATTCCAATGGGAAATCACTCTCTCTGTGAAAGAGTTTTACCTAATATTCAGTCTAAACCTCCCTTGAAGCAGCTTGAGATCCTCTCGTTCTGCCACTGGGGGCCTGAGAGAAGAGACCAACCCCTGCCTGGCTACAACCTCCCTTAAGGCAGTTGTAGAGAGCAATAAGGTCTCCTCTAAGCCTCCTCTTCTCCAGGCTAAACAACCTCAGCTCCCTCAGTCATTCCCCGTAGGGCTTGTGCTCCAGTCCCTTCATCATCCTCGTTGCCCTTCTCTGAACACATTCCAGCAACTCAGCATCTTTCTTAAACTAATATTTGGTGTTCTGGAATCTTCCTTCCACACAAAAGAAACTCTGTTCTGTGGTTTGAGACTTTGCTTGCATGCTTGCACCTGTAAACCCCAGTTTTCTTGTGCATTAGTCACACAGCATCCCCTGGGACCTGGGAGATGGAGTGAGATACACCTTACTTTGGAGACTTCCTTCTGCCATTGACCCACATTAGTTCCTCTCTGAAACAGAAAGAACCATCTCCGTGTTGTGAAGAGAACACAGATAACAAAGGCTTGTCAAATGTCTTGGCTCTTTAGACCTCGGGAGTAACAGAAAGTATTGCCTTCAGAGGCTCACAGGATACTATTGAAATTGGGGAAGTCTGAGGAACAACCCAGGCTCTGCAGAGTAGGCAGCAAGACACACTAGTTAGTCCCACTTCTCAGTTGTTGAAATTTCCTGATTTTTTTATTGCTTGGGCAGCTATTCCCAGGCTGAAATGCTGCTTGAGATTGAATAATTTTGCAAAGCTGAAAAATATTTTGGCTTCATTCACAGAATGAACCTTTTGGTTCTCCATGTTGTCATGACCATTCAGATCCTGATGTTCTCTACATGCTTACTTTGTCTCCTCGTTTTGCCTCTTTGAGGCTTAATGGCATTTCTGAAACACAGGCTACTGAACACCCAACAATGCATGCTCTCCTCCCAGGTAAGAGACCATATGGTGTTCAGTGTCCGGTAGGAACAATGAAAATTGGTGTTCAGATATCAGCCAGAGCTTTCAGAAATCCCAAAGGCATTTTCTTGTTAAAGTGGCTGTTTTCAGACAAATGTTTGTGTCTATATGCATATAAAAGTTACCTCCTTTCTCTGGATGGTAGATGCTTTTTAGCCGTAATGGAGTCATGAGGAAGTGAAAAGTCAAGCCCATTGAAGAACTGCCCTTAATAAGGGAAAGAGTAAATATGTTTACCAAATGTGGAAAAACATGAAAGTGTCTAGTATTTGGACGAAAAGGCTCTTCTGTGAGCCTCCTACCCCCACAACATCACAGCATTCTACCCCTGAGAAAAGATGATGGGGAATGTTTTGAGAAGAGAACAGCATATGCACTGTTTCACTTTCAGCAGTGTCTGGTTTACAGTGATTGCATCATGTTTATGTTTATAGTGTTTACAGAGACTGCATGATGTTGTCCAATTTTTTTTGCAGACCAAGTAATTTATTAACTTATTGGCACATGTTTATATTAGCAGTTTTCTTCCCCAGTTGTATTACATAGCATTTACTGATTTTGAGTTTTGTCTGCTGGTTTTTTGTTCACTTAACCCTAGACCACAAGAGCCTTCAGTGACTCTTCAAATTTACCTTTAGATTTCACTGTTATGAGTATTTGCACCAAACTTTATAATCTGGTTTCTTTTATCTGCAGTGTGAGGAGCACACATTTCACCTGTTGAAGTTAGAACAACAATGTCTCTGGAAACTGAAAACCTCTTGGAAAAGCTGGACATTTTTAACCTTCAGTCCCTGCTGCCTTATTTTGTTGTCAGTGTCTTTCCAGTGCTATCTGCAATGAAATCCCAAAGTAAGATGTTTTGTTGCTGGTAGGTGTATCTCAAGCATTCACAAATACCTCTGCTCTATTTGTCAGTTGTGAAATTGAGGGTTTTTCTTATTTCTGAGCTGTATACACACATATGCATCAAATTGCCAATATTAGTAGGTGATTAGCAATAACTATGCTTTTTCCAGGCATTTAATCTCTTGCTGGGAATTGATGTGAAATGGAAATTCATTTAAATGCTGTTTTCAATTAGTTATCAGTCTGCCAAACCCACTGACACTGGCTGCCACTGCCCTGGTCGCCTCCTTTTTGGAGATCTAGGGAGCATGGTTCAGAACAGAACAAAACAACTTTTTCCCTCTACAGCTTCTGTGCTGATCAGGATTTTCCTTCTGTCCTTGGAATTCCCATTTGCATTTGGTAGTGCAAAAGTATGTGTATACTTTTACAAGTAGAGCAAAAATTAATCCAAAGCCATGCAGTTCGTGGGGGGCTGTGTGCATCTCCTTAGCAGGAAAAAGTTCCTGTTAGGCAGCCAAATGCTGTGAATGTGTCTGTAACTGAAAGGAGTCCGTCTCCACGTCTGGACTGTGGTTTTGCCATGTCATCTCTCTTCTACATCAAACAGCCTTTTTACAAGGGCCAAGAAGTTGTCTTGGACTCTCCATGCTCCTAGTTTCTAAGTTAAAAAAGGAAATTCACATAGACCAAGTAGGATGAAATGCACAGTAGAGGGGAAGTGTGGAGATGTGGAAGAGCCGGTGTGTCTTGTGGATCTGGGAGAGGGAGGTAGTGTTTTCAGTGAAAACAGAAGAAAGCTGGCTGGGAGGTGAGGCGGTGTGCAACCTCTGACCCAGACAACATTACGACAGAATTTTCTGATCTCTCTGATCTGACGCCCTTCCTGCTTACAGCAGTCTCTTGAGCAGCTATTTTATTTTGTCTGAAACAACCCATCTACATTTTTTCTGAGTGATTTTACCAATTTAGGACCCAGAAATAGTTGTAAGAAGCATAAATTCCTTTTTTTTTTTTTTTCTTCAACAACACACTTTCCTTGTACCTGCCTAATATAGATCCCACAAAGAGGAATGACTCTGGATTTCCATGTTTAGTCTCCAGATCAAAGATGTTTAATTTTAAGGTAAGAACTTCTTGGCTGCTTTCAGTCTAAGATCTGGAGCCTGAGCTCCTGTCACAGCTCATGTTATCACTAGAAATAAAGACTATGCCCTAAAAACTCATCTTGACAAATTTTGTTTCAGAACAGAAGCTTGCTTGTTCTTACAGGGGGATCTTAAATGTAAGCTTTTGTAGATTAAATAACATGATTTTACTCCATTTAAGAAGTGAAGGAGTGAGTAGGGTTTGAACATTGTTCTAATTGTCGCCTAAAATCAGGTAGGGAATAAAAAAACACAACACAAATTAATAGAGGTGAAAAAAAGTGCAGATTTTTACTTGGGAGTTGGTCTGCCATCCCAGAGACAGAAAAACAATTACCCTCTTACACTTATTACCTTCAAAACCACCCACCCACTGAAGCACCTAACCCAACCTTTTCTAACACCTCTGTCCCTGAAGAATCCTCCTAGTTCCCTGTACCTACCCTGAGTCTGCTCCCCTCCTTGAAGCTACCCTCGTTATCTTGCTACCTTCGTTATCTTTGGAGAGGAATGCAAACATTCAGGGAAACTTATAATTCAAGCTACACAGTCAGAGTAAAAAAAAAAAGAAGGAAAAGCCTCAAGGCATCAAAACAAGCACATGCAGGAAGATAAATTATTATCCAGATCCTTTGTGGATGGGGCAATAAGTAATGAGCCGTTTTACTGGATGAACTTTCAAATTGGATCACAGAGATGTCTTCTAATGGTAACAATGGTGGGGCACTGGCATCAGTCACCTGTGGCAGCTGCTGTTGTCACAGCTTTTTTTGACAAGGAAAGTGCAGTAGCTGACAGAAGTGAAGCAGGCACAGTAGAAAGTTCCTGGGCTGTACCAGGGAAGTCCACAGCAAAGCCAGGCTATTGGAACAGTTGTGGCTTGTACACAGGGCAACTCTTATGCAAGAATTTCGCCTTTGTCACAGACCCGCTGTGTTCTGCGTGTCCTGGTATCTCAGTGCATGCCTACATGAAACAGCATGGTGCCCTTCTTGCTGTTTTGACTTTTGTTGCTATTTCAGCACAGAGACACTGTGTCAACAGAACACTTCCCCTCCAGGTGCTGGGATAAATCCATACAGGTGTGCACACATACACTCATAGACTGTGACTTGGACAATTTCCAAATTAATCGAGAAGCAAGGCAGTGCAGTATGCAGCAGTGAAAGATCCTGGTAATAATAATAAGTGTCAGAAGTTAGTATGTCCTTTGGCAGTCTGTCCTGTCTCTCTGTTCTTGTCTCTCTGTGTTGCTATCAAGTATTTCGTCATGTGGGAAAAATGAGAGGGCAGAAGGGAAAGAGATAATGAAAATATGCCTAAGCATGGGAAGTGGAACTGCCACAGTGCCGTGACCTGGAAATAAGGAGTTCCGAGCTACCAGCCTCTTTTGAAAGAAAATAATTTCTTTGCAATACTTTTGAGGTTGTGCGTGGTGCTGCTTGTATACGCAGGCTGCAGGATGGAATGAGCAGAAAAGTTCCTGTGTGTCTGTGAATTCAGAATTCCCTCAGAGTTTTGACAAGAGTGTCTAAAGAAACATCTGAAAAGAGTAGGAAAGGCCTACTCCCATCTTTATGCCTATTCATCCACCATCTCCTGCAACCAAAACTGCACTAGAGACCAGAAGTATGACTGTGAACTCACCATAACTCCTGACCATGACTTCTTTTCCTCAGATTTGCTTTTCTTCATGCTTTAACCATGTTGTTGTGTGAGTGCTTCTGCTTTCTGCCACTTCTTCATGTTGTGCTGTGGTAAGCTGAGCCTGGCAACAGCTCTATGCTGCCACATTCAGAGGTTGGATCATAATCTCCGGGTACAACCCTGGGCAGAAGTGCAGGGGAATGGGGGCACATTGTGTCCTCAGGGAGACCAGTCCTGTCCCAAACTTATATGCAGCCAAGCACCTGCTCATGCTAAGGAAAGGCAAGATTTGCCCTGGGACATTTAAGTCACAAACACCTAGTGTGGGAAATGAGGAGATGGGGGTGGGGTGTTCCCTCCAGCCCTTCCTTCTGTCTGTCCACCCATTCAGATAGTGGGAGCAGTCAGCCAAGTGAATAGAAAGGAATCAGAAGATTGGAGAAGTCATCTTTGTTTTCCAGTCCTCTACCAAGGGGTTTCCGTAGCACGTTGTAAGAGCAGTAAACCTTGGAGATGTTGTCCTAATCACTTTCCTAGGCAAACTTGCCTATTCAGTCTTCCTTTTCCCTGAGAGATTTCCTAGGGTTGAATAATAGCAGAAACCAATACTATCAGGTTGATGCACAGAAATCCCAGGCAACGAGTGACTTTAGTCTCTTATATCAATGTTATGAGGGCAGCCTGGGATGACTAATTGTCTTAGTTTAAAACAAAACCCCACCCCATTACATAAATGCACTGACATTAGTGACATAGAGTACTAGAGAAGGACTTCTAATTTCCAAGGGAATATGGCCATTTCTAGGTGCCCTGTGCTGCCTGCAGTCATATGCTCAGTTGTTCTTTCACCACTCTGGCTTGAATGGCAGCATTTATCTGTGATTAGGTCAGTGAATCTGGAGGTGTCACAGTTGCCCTTTGAAAAGGAGGTGGCAGGAGCACAAGAAGGAATTGGTACATTGTAATTAGGTGGGGATCCAAATGGATAGAAAGGAGACAAGTGAAGTGCCAAGGAATAGGTGTAGTGAAAATTGTGGGCAATACGGCAGATGAGAAAGTCGTCTAGATATGAGCTGCTGGAATCTGATGGGCCCAGGCGCTCTATTAATGCTCCTCTGAAAGCACTCAGGACTTGAGCTCTATTGCTGGGTCTCACTGTCTGGTAAAGGATGAAAAAGGGGTATTATTAAGGAGGCTTTTACTAGTAACATTGAAGATATAGTGATGCCAGGATGCCCTGGCTGAGGTTGGGACTCTGTGTGAGATGTTAGTTCAGGTACACAAAGGGCATAGAGCCTATCAAAGAGGAGCAACTGCAACATGGACAGACTGTGGATGTCAACAGAAACAACATACATCTCTTTAAAGGGCTGTGATGGACCACAGATCTGTTGTGGGAGATGTGAAAAGTTGGGTGTACAAAAAGAATGATTGAAGGAAATGGGGCAGAGACCTTGCTCTTCATGGGGTGGAGAGATATTGTGGGGTTGTGGTCCTTCTTTGACCTTCTTTGTGAAAGACCTAACTTGAGAGGGATAGTTCATGAATTTCCTTCTTCAATCTTCCTAACTCCCAAAGCTAGAGTAGGACAGTCTCAAAACTGTTGGCTTCTTGTGAGTTTTTTTTTTTTTCCTCTGAAGCTGCTGCCAAAGCTCTTTGCTTTGGGTGAATACAACTGGAGTGCTAAAGACATGACCTGAATCTTCTCACTCAAGATCTTCCTTCCCAAAGTAGGGTCACTGCTTTTCATATCCCTTTTTCGCATTAGCCTTCATGATAGGAGTAAACATACAATGCTTTCTTTCCCAGAACAGAGGTACTTCCAATGCTCTGCTTATATTCTGTTCCCATGCAGCCTTTTTGTACATTTCTAATACTTGAACACTAGAGAGTCCCATGACTTCAGAAACCATGCTAACAGACATCATCTAGGCTTTGGTGCTCATGGAGGAGTATATGCAATGCTGTGTGTATCACAGCCACACAGAGCCAGGGCTGATCAGTCTAAGATCTTCCTTGCTCTGTTTAGATCTGTGATGTAAGTGGGGGAAAAAAAAAAAAAAAAGCGGCTGAAGTTCCTGAATTTGTAATTAAAAAGTGAGAGACTCATCAGTTTGGTCTTTCAGGTGAGGCAATGAGAGCTGGGTAACCTGTGCACCGACTGCAGCAGAAGAAGGTTGAATCCATTTCATAGGACCACCAAGCACAGAGAGCTTTCTGTGAGCTGGATGGGGCTGTGGGGGCATGGCCTCCCCCTGCTGCCCACACTGTGCTGCCCTGCTGACCACAAAGCTGCCAGACTCAAAACTCTTCCCCACTGGCCCAACTCTTCTCTTTGCTCTGATGGATGCTGCAGTCTTGTGCCATTTTCCCCATTACCTGACAAGCACATTTCCATCTTGCAGTGGCAGTAGGGTGGCTGCAGGCTGAGATAACCTGTAAAGCATTAAAGAAAAGCATCTGCTCATCATGGAAAAGGGATTTGCTCTTTGGCCAGATGCAGAGCAGCTGTGCTATGCACATGGGAAGTAGTTTTTGATATAGTGCATGCTAATTTGTTTAGATTGTTTTGGAAGCAGGAGGTTGTAACAATAGTTTGCTTCTAGTGCTGTATTAACCTGAGCAATGTAAAGGAGAGAGAAGTGCTTCATTTGCAGAAGTGGTTGCTTTGTGGTTTATGATCACATTTACTAAAAATACTAGGGCTCTAACAACATCTATGGGGTTTTTTCATCAACTGTAAGGAAGAAAGGAGGAGGAATCACAGGTTAAACAAAAAGAGAAGTGAGAGTAAAGATGAGTCCTGATGAGACAGATTAGTTTCAGCAAGGATCTATGAAGTCCAAAGCCCAAATTGGTTTTGTATCTAGATTTGCCTTTGGACTGTAGAATGTGAATATCATGGGTTTTTTGGATGCATTGAGTACAAAATCAGACCTGCTTCTTCAGAACTGATTAATGGTGTTGTACACATGCAAGAAAGAGCTGTTTGCCTTAGTGAGAGAGATGCTTTGATGAAACTAGTCATGATGAGGTTAATATTGCTTTAGTCTATCATAACAGATTTAGTTTAAGTAAGATCTATTTACCATGCAAATTCTGGAAAGACTCAGCGTGTGCTAACCCTTACTTGTGGATAGCAGACGGAGAGGAAAATTCTGGCACATATAGGAGGTACTGTCAGTACTAAAGGTAGGTTAGGATGGCATGCAGAAACATCTGGCTGGCCTTAAACTGAAGTGAGATTATCTGACTGTGGAGAGGGGGCTTAGGATTTTGGCCAAAAACATGAAGCTTGGACTTCATTTCCATGAAGTATAAAGCTACCATAAAAAACAGTGATGGTTCTCTCCAGCAAGGTTAAATCTAGAACCTACATGGAGTGTAAGGACAGAATGAATATCTTGGCAGCCCATGTCATAGCGGCTAGTCATGGATACAAGGATACATGGATACATTAAACACAACCTGGAAAGAAAATGGATAGTGGAGGGAAAAAGTTCAACCTCAAAAACAGAAGGGAAACAGCAGGAGGAAGTGGAGATGATGTGTTTGAAAATGTTGCGTAGGTTGAGGAATTGGCTCAAATCCTGAACTAATGTCTTAACTCAGTTTTCAGTAAAGCTGGTATATAAAGTTAACGTCAGAGTCTGTAGTAAAAATGTGAATGTGGTGAGGGACATTGAACATTTGGAGTGGAAGCAAAATTTAGGCTAATGAGTACAAAAATACAGTGGTCCCTGAGCAAACTCTTTTCTTGGGTACTGAAAGAAAAGGTGCTTGAAATTGCAGATGAATTTGAAGATAATTTTTTTATTAATCTATAAATTAGGGAACAGAGAAGTGGCAGAAACAGTGCCTATCTTCAAAAGTGGGAACCACCCCCACCTTGAAATTTATACATTTCCTAATTTTCTGCTAAATGTATCAACTCTTGACACACAAGAGCAAAGATGACTGAGGGTGAGAAGACGGTTGGAAGGAAAGAAGATAAAATCTTCACACATACACACACACACACACACACACACACACAAGGTTGGTATTTTTTGAAATAATTCAGTTTTATAATAATTTTAGAAGTAATATGTTTTGCAAAAAGATGACTAACTTAAAGGGTAATACCATAACCAAAATTAACATAACCAAAAGTCAAGTAAAACACTGAGCCATAACCCCATAAGAACCTTCCCTTCAAATGGTGGAAATAATAATGGAAATTACAAGATAAAGATGGACTAAGTTAGGCATCAGGAGACTTGAAGCTAGGACTGACCCTATTTATTGTCTTCCTTGGTTATGTAGATATTTGGGCATCAAGTTTGCAGACGATACATCTGGGATTAATATCATTACTATGAAGGAAGAGAAAACTGATTAGAAGTTCCTTTGACCTGAGGATTGAAAGCAGTAACATGAATTGTCCATTTGCTTTTTTTTTAAGAGAAAAGGAGAAAGAACTTTTGCAATATCCTGAGAATTTGTTCCAGAGAGAGGGTGGAGTAGGAGAGAAAAGGATGGATTGTCATTGTGACTCAACTGTAAGAAGACCTTATAAGGTTACAGGATCCATCAGATTTTAAATTCCTAATAGAGAAAAACAAGTATTAGAATAAGTGTAGACTCCATCTGAAACATTGTAGACAGTTTTGATCTGTGATATTTAAAAGAAAATATGTAATTAAATTATCTTGAGAGGTACAAAAGGATCTCCATGTCAGATTTTAGACATTAATTTCCAAGAAAAACAGTGGAGAGTTTTTATTGATTAAGGTTAGCAGATAGTAGATTTACAAAACATGCCAAGTTTCTCCCAAACATACAATGAGGGAACTTCAGTTTAAGACGAGTTTAATTCAGAGTCCAAAACTAATAACTTAAGAATAGATCAATTTGAAAATTGCCAGAAGTTTTGGAAACACTCTGATTAGCTTTTTGGGTGACATGTGGGATTGCTTCTCTATGGATTTAAAAGGACGATTTTAGAATAAGGGATGGAAATTTTAATGGTACCAATCCTTGGATTACCAGAAATGTCAGCTGTAGTAAGAAAAGGATGCAGAGTATTTAGTGGCTGTTAATCTTTGGTAATGTTATCTTCTGTTATGGTTCTGGGATTCTAATAGCCATCCACTGAGGTTAGGGAGTTTTTCTCCCTTGTGCAAGCTGATTTCTGCATCTGTGGTTTTTGCCTTGCCACAAGTACAAGATGTGGGTGACCACTGCAGTCAGGAGGATTGCATGAAGTATGCTGGTTCTTTTGCTGGAATCAGATGTTCTGCTGCTCAGTGATCTGCCTTACCCATGCACTTTCAATATGTCAGATGATGAAGAAAGAGGAATTTTTTTCTGAGACTGGCAGTGACTGCGGTGTGGGGCATGGCTCTCTCTAAGCCACCAGCAGGGAGTTTCACCTGATGATAAATTTTCTTCTGTTGCCAAGCAAATATAAAAGATTTTTTGTTTTTAAACATCTCTTACCTGGTGACTTGCAACAAACTTCAGTAACAGAATACCACTTTTTTGGCTAATGGTAGGAATAGGGGCTGTTTCTTGTAAATTCATTGTCTGGAAATGGTGGAAAAAAGGAGGACTTGATTCTGCTAAAGATTTAATGCAATTGCAGAGGAAGAACATTCAGCTCCTGACTTTATCACATGCAGTCTTTCCATTTGAAATATTTCTTATTTTCCCTATTTCCTGAAAAAGAGACAACATGAGAAGCAATGCTGAAATATACAGAGCATTTCTGTTTTGTTGCTGTTATATAAACTCCTGTGCAAATGACATTTTTTTCACCATGTGAAATAAGAAATTAAATTATACCCTGAGGAACTTTGTCACTATGCTGGAGCTTTTGGGTTGTTCTCCCTTTGCTAATCTGTCCAATACAGACTTCAAGAAAGGTGACATTTCAAGAAGAAGGGATCCTCAGCCTCACTTATTTAAGCAGATGATTAAGATTAGGGTTTAATTATTGTCCTTGTGTTTTATTGTATGTACTTGAGGCAGGACTAATTCCATGTGACTTTCTGTGACTAATGAGCTTATCCCACAGTGTGAAATAGTTGGCACACAATACAAATCATAACAAATTGTGCAGGAGAGTTGTGCAATAATGCAGAAAGGCACGAGAATGCCTGCAGAAAATTCCTAGACTTCTATTGAGATGTTGCTAAAACTTCAAAATACATATTTTTCTATTCTCTCATCCTCATTGGATATGACCTTTCCATACCCTGAAGAAGAAGTCTTTTGTACATTGAGAAAGGAAGAAAAAATAGAGAGAGCATGATTTCCACATGACTTGAATTATCTCATTGTTCAGATGAGGGAAAACACTGCTGTTCTGATTACGGATTTGGGTGCATTTTGCTGCCTCTGGTGCATTAACCTTGACTGTCAGGTGTCCATCCTGCCATGCCCTCTGTGCCCCTCCTCAGTGGGACATGGGGAGAAAATAAGATGAAAAAGTTCATAGGTCAAGATTAGAACAGGGACATAACTCACCAATTACTGCACATTCAAAACAGATATGACCTGAGAACTATTAATTTCATTTATTTCCAGTTAATTACATAATAACATCATGAGAAATAAAAATAAAATTTAAAAAATCTTCCTCCCGCCCCCCTTGTTCTCAGGCTCAACTTCCCTCCTGACTCTTCTCTGTTCCCATCCCATCCCCCAAGGCCTCTCTCATCCCAAGGGGATGGAGAGTGGAAGTTATAGTCAGTTCATAACACCTCCTCTCTGCCACTCCTTCCATCTCACACTGTTTCCCTTCTCCAGCACAGGTCCTTCTCATGGCCTGCAGTGCTTTATTAACTTCTCCATCGTGGATCCATTCTACAGGGTATAGTCCTTCAGGAAAGACTTCTGCAGCACAGGTGTGTGTCTCCCAGGCCACATTCCTGTCAGAAAACCTGCCCCTGTGTGGTCTTATTTCTGCGGGTTGCTGGCCCTACCCGTCCTCCAAGTGCTGCTTCATGGTCTATCCACCTGTTCTGGCCTGGGGTTCTTCATGGACTGTGGGCAGA
Organism: Serilophus lunatus; assembly: GCA_013399895.1. NCBI lineage: Eukaryota > Metazoa > Chordata > Aves > Passeriformes > Eurylaimidae > Serilophus > Serilophus lunatus. The sequence continues at coordinate 112,889 of VXBA01005132.1, read as the reverse complement.
CACACCCATTTCACCAAGGTCTTCAAGATGTCTCCTCAGGCACCTGGAGAGCCTACCTCCCCCACTCCTTCACTGACCTTGTTGCCTTTCAGGGCTGTCATATTTTTCTCACTCTTCTCTTTCATGGTTGCTGCACAGCGTTTTTTACTAATCCTTATATTTTTATCACAGAATCACCACCTGTGTTGGTGACAGGTTCAGCTTTGGCCAGTGGTGGGTCTGTTCTGGAGATGGCTGGCAGTTTCTCTGTTCAACGTGGGGACAGCTCCTGATCCCTTCTCTCAGAAGCTCTTTCACCCCTGAGGCCCTGAATACCATGATGACCTTGCCTAAACTCCACCATAGTGCCTTCACTAAGAAGTTTTTTAGACTCCCTTAGGCAGGCATTGAAAAGGCTCCGATATGAGCTGCTGTTACAGTTTTGAGCTGCTGTTACAGTTTTGAACTGCATGGATGTTTCTATAGTCTCTGTTATGTCCTGTGTTGTGGCTGAAAAAGACTCCTATCCACTCTGAAGGGCACTTCTTTAACCTTAATTTCTAAAGTGTGGCATACTGATAATACATCTCCTTTGGAAGGTCCTTACAAACCCCTTACAACTGCTTAAGCTTTCCCTTCTCACATGGGGAACAAAGTCTCTTCCCTGTTTTCCACCCAAGGTTATGTTCTCTCCTACAAAGTAAACCTGCTGCTCCCTTTCCCTGAATCTCTTCCTCCTCTCCCAGGGTACCCTGAATCACATGCTGGTTTCTGCTCCTGAATCAGGTTGATCCCAATGAACAAAGCTAGCTGGAAGCCTGTGAGGATTCCAGCGACATAAATACATGAGAGTGCTAGATGACAGTGAATGAGAAATAACTCTGACTCTCAGGCTCTATTCTATATATCTATATTCTACACACTGCTGGATAAGTCACTGAGGACATGCCTATGGTAGTGTCACACCTTTGCTGCATTCAGGTCTGCAGCTGGCCAGCACACTGTACCCTGCCTTGCATGGAAAGTCAGGAATGGTGCTGGGCTGGAAATGGAGGAGAAATATAAATTCCTGGAACCAGGTGCAAAGTCACAACCAGTATGTCCTTCAACAACGTTCAACTTCAGGGGAGGACGTTTCCCTACTTTTCCCTGAAAGCTTTCTAGGTGAAGCAAATGTCAGCCTGTATAAGTTATGACAACTCTCTTAAGGCTGTTGGAGGAGGACTTGGTCCTGCAAGTTAAAATCACATTTGTTTTTTTTAAATATAAATCTTCTTTCTTGGTAAGATTTGTCTCACCAGACAAAGAGAATTTTTTTGTGCTATCTGACTGATGACCCATAGTCAAGTAATCTGTCTGCAGCCAGCAGTACCAGGAAGAAAGCTTTGAGATACACATGGGACATAAACGGAAGAAATCTTTGAGACACACATGGGACATAAATGGAAGAAGCATGTCTTGGCCACAAATTCCTTGCTGGATTCGGAGACCAGCTCTATTCCTCTGTGGGAATCTCAGCTGTAGGGATGGATAAACTTATTATTGCTTTCTCAGGATCTGCTCGATGATCCCTTAGTTACTAACTAAAATGGTATTTTAGATTTTTAGATTTTAATGAATTGTGAAATACCCCCTACCTAAAACTAATAAAAAATCTTACATAAGTATACATATAAAATTTGACATTAGATATTTGTATTTGATGGATTTAAGCCATAAAAGTTAAGGTGAAACAGGGCATTCGGTCATGTCTTCGGTATTTTTTCAGAGCCACCAGTTTTTTTGAATTAAAACCAAATCAACACTCTGAAAAGTCTTAGAAATACAAGGTGATTTCCAATTTCCATTGGTTTTTTTATTCCACCTCTTTTATGTGCTGTCCTGCAATCACAGTTTTAGTCATTACATTACAGGATGTGCAGTATTTGAGACATTTTTGTGCTGATTAAGCCTAAGACCTGAGATTTAAACATAGAAAGCTTCCGTGTTTGAAGTGCGGTACGTTTTTCTCTTTCAGTACTGCTCGTGAGTCTCACCATCACTTGTTGTTAGATGCCGTTATCTATTTTGGTCATTAACTTTCAGAAGCCAAAGCAGCGGATCATTTGTGAAGTTTTGATGCTCTCTAATTTTCGTGTGTAATTTCAGAGAAGCCATATGATAGCGAATGGAGGAACATAATGAATTCTATCTCATCAACATCTGAAAGGGGAACCACACAGGGTATATTGCTGAAGTTGCTGATTTTTCTGTGTGCTCTAAGCAGCAAATATCTTCTCAGAAAAAGAACTCTGACGTAAATTAAATGTAGCCAACTGAAAGGATACCTGTGTTAACTGGAATGCAAACGATGGGCTGTAATCAAATGCCTCCCCACAGGAGCAACTCTTCCTGGCTTGTGCACCGTTTCCACTCTGGATGAGAATCTGCAGGGAGCAAAAACACGCCCCTGTTGTCATTGAGAGTTATGACCCAAAAGTTATCCCTTTTGGTGCTGCAGTACCGTATTTGTGATATACGGCCAGGCTGTGTTTGAGAAGTACATCCACACTTAGTTGTCACTTGATGTGGACTTTGTTTATTGAGAAAAAAAGAACATTGAACCCCCGGTTGTCCCAGTTCTTTCCACTATCAGTGGATTTTATTTTTTTTTTGGTGCTCTTTGAAATGGTCTCTGTAGTGCTGTTTCAGAGAAGAAGGGTGGTGAAGTTTTGGCATCTGGCTCTGGAAGGATTCTGCCAGATCAGAGACTGGTGGTGTTTTTGGATTAGAGGAAGCTTATGCCAATAGGGCCGACTCCATTTAAATGACAAGTGAAACAGGCAGCTGCCATTCCACATCTAGAAAGGAGCCATCAGTGTTTGGGTGTGACATTGGGGTTTTAGGTTTGAGTGGGATGGTGGGATGGTGTTAAGTACTTTGACTTAAAATTCAATCTGATTTTAGATGCCTGAGTATCAGGAGTTTAGCAGGAAGTAGGCTCTGAGACTGGGTCTTCACTTTGCATGTGAATGAGTGTCTGTATCTAGAGCTGTGCTAAACAGAAAGAGGACAGCTATGGTGGTTCTTAAAGGGACCACTTTAAACATAGCTAATAATGCAGAATTGCAAACAGTCAAAACCCAATAGCTGGAAGCCTGTGGGGCTACATGGGAACTAGAATGCTGGTGAAAGAGTATTCCTTAGTGTACTTATGGTAGTTCACAGCAAATAACATGTGTGCAGTCAGAGAAATATGCGCAGAGAGATATTCTTGGACGTAGTAATTAAATAGTAACCTATTAACTTCCTCTGGAAAAGAAGATATCCTTCCTGCTCAGTATGGGCCATAAATCAGAGATGATTAGTCTCTTTTTTATAAATGCTAAGTAAGCAGGTCCCTGTGCACAGTAAGAGTCTTTGTGAACCATGTCACATTAATATTGGTACTAACAATGCTCCAAAAGAACTGAAAATTAAGATGAGCAATGGTCACTGTCCATACATCTAATTCAAAGCAGAAATCTCTGTTAAAAACTTCAGATTGCACCTGCATGTTAAATTACTGCCAAGACTTATGAATTGAGCATTCACAAAGCAGGAAACGCAGCCTTAGAGCTGTCTTTGCAGCTTTGGCTTGGCTCCTGTGCACAGAAATCAGTGTTCCTCCATTTTTTAATTTTTTTTTTTTTGTTGGAGTGTAAAATGACCTTTTCATCTAACCTGCAGCTACAGATTCATGTAGCTGTAAAAATGAGTCCAACATGTCTAGTCAGAGAATGAGGAATGTACAATTAGCAGCCACTTCTAAAAGGCTTTAATTTCATTATTTGCTTAATAACCCACAAACTGAGTTTCTTTCTAGGTTAATCTAACCTCTGTTGTTTGATGTAGAGCTTTGCCCCTCAAATGGGGGATGAGATTCAAAGCAAGGTTTCTTATCCCTGAACATTGGTGAGGTACTTCCAGAGAGGATGGGAGTCTTTTCACTGTGGTCTCCTGGGTACCTGCTACCCCTGCCAAGTACTATTACAGCATCCCATGTACAGCGCTGAGGTCCATCAGGCAGGAGAGAGTAAAGGTCTGCTCTTTATCCAGTGGCAAGAAACTCACAGTATAGACGTTTCAGTTCTTTGCCCCAGACTGACTTCCGACTTGGGTTCTTGCCTAGGCAATCATCTGCAGCAAGAAGGAAGGGAAGGTGGCTGTTAGCTGGCTTCTCTGAATCTCTCTTGTATCTTTATCAGTAAACTGAGCAGTTTTTCCAATGGCTCTTGCACAAAGCTGAATAAGACAGAGCAGCTCCACATCATGGGATTGAGACATTGCTGAGGTAGAAAATACACATATCAGTGTACAAATACAAAGTGAATACAAGTATGGGAGAATATAGATAGGATTGTCAGTGGCAGGACTGGAGCAAGTGAATTCAGGTCTTTTGAAGTCTTTCAGCCCCACGGAGCTTCTCCAGAGAGGTGAGATGACAATTCCTTGAAGGGTTTTTTTTGCAGGTACAGAGGAACAAAAGGAATTATTCTGAAATCAACATAAGTGTTACAATGTGAATGTTGCTGATATTCATCAGTCTTCAGACTGCATTGTGGGCTTAATGGAGCGGTATGTTTAACAATAGAGAGAGAAATTCCTGCTCCCACTGACAGATGATTAATAAGGGCTGAATAATGAATTTTGGTAAATGCTGTTCTAGATTACTAATATTTGGCCCTGTAATGTGTTCCTTCACAACCTACTAAGCTACGATAAATTGTCATCTTTTCCGTACAAAGGCAAAGATCAGATAAAAAAGGCATATGTATGCTGAGAATTAAAACATGGTAAAAGTGTCAAATTTCCAGACAAGATTTCAACACCAGTTACATGAAAAAGCTGTTAATTCTTTAGGGTTAGCAAGTCTGAAATCACACTTTTTCTCTGCAGGGGTCTCTGTATCCTCTATACTGACAGTAACACCTCCAACAGCTGGTATCAGCTGAGTTGATGTGGTGGTTTGAACCACTTTTATCACTAGAGGAGCGTGCAAGAGTGACAAAACACTGAACAGATTCAACAGCAACTAACAGATTTATTGTCTAGGGACTATACCAAAAAAAACAACCTTATGGGAGCCCAAGACAAAAATACACAAATGTAACACCCGACAATATCACGCAAAGAAAACAACAAAAAAAACCCTCACAAGTGCTCTTCAAAGCTAGGTGGCTGGCTGAGAAGCAGGGGAAGGAAGGGAAGCTGCCTCTATGATGGTACACTCCTGGCCTTCAGAGCCTCCTGCAAGACAAAAATGCAGAAAAACACCATCACCACCCCCCCAGGGAAACCCATGGGGAAGCTATCACTTGCGATTAGGCTGGGTTGTCTCCAGGTGCCACCATTGGAGCTCAATGGTGCCGTGCTGCTGCCCGTGCCGATGGAAGTGGGAGGAAGCCAGCCACGTGGTCCAGGAGAGGGGAGAGGGGGAGCCACAATCCTCTCAGCTCAAGAGACAGCCGAGAAGAGGGGCAGGACTTCCGTGCCCACGACGTTTTATGGCCTCAAAGTCCCACGTGAATTGGTGTCTTCTTCCCAGCCAAGTTGTCTTCTGATTGGCCGGCGGAGCTGGGCTCCACCTCTCTTTTGGGATGTGGCACTCTGACCAAAATGGCGGCTCCTGCCGAAACCTACGCGGACGAGGTATGGAGCACCCGCCACCCCAAGGACCCTGCTAGAGGGATCCCCAGGCCAGCGGGACCGCTCATGGCCATCCAGAGCAGCTGCCGCATGGCCGCCCACTCTGGCCACCTTGGGCGGGGCTGCAGGACCCCTGCTGGGCTTCTACCAGACATGTGCCACAGCTAGAACCCACACGGACCCCGTCTGGGGCACCGCCAACAAGGGAGGGTTGGTGGGCAGTCTGCACTGCTGTGCGTGACTCCCGCCAGCCATCCCCACCGCTGCCAGAGCCCACCGCAGGTAACGGGGACCGGGGCCTCCTGAGAACCAGCCAGAGCTGCACTCCCTCATGGCAGCGTGGGGCCGACAGTGCCCGCCGCAGCCCAGCCATGCCAGGACCGCACCGCCCGCGCCGCCCTGCCAGCCAGCCGCATCCCTGCCGCTGACCATGGGCACACAGGGGTCTGGCACCACCACTCACAGCATGGCTCCGCCCGCTGCTCCATTCTGCCCGCCGCCACTGCTGCCAGCGAAGAGGCACTGGGCAGGACCGGGCACTGCTCCCCACTCGCATGAGGCTGGGGGGTGCCGCGGGAGCCCGCTGCGCCGCTGCCCCAGAGCTCCCCCCAGGCAACCATCGGCACAGCTGAGAAAAACAGAGAAACAGCAGGAGTGGCTCCGTGCACTCGGCTCTGTCCCCATCTCTCCACCGAACGGGGGAGAGCCCTGCTGTTCGCAGACACTGCGATCCCGGTCCTTCCCTCAGGTTTCTTAAAAAAACCAGTTTTAAACAGGGCATCAAGCGAACAATCCCAAACACACTCCCAAACACCCTTCCCTCCCCCCTTCCCCCCAAACACCCAAAAACCCCTGAGACCACGCCCTGCCCCCAGACCCATAACAATTGGAAAGGGAAATCATTCCAAATTACTAGAGTTTTGAGAGGGGAGAGCTGACTAGTACAATACAGATCAGGAAGTGGTTAAACTCCACTGTACAGGATACTGTGTAAGCTCCAAGTTCTGGAAGGGTTTCTGCCAGAACTGCATTTAATTTCAACAGTAGATAATCTAAGAAAAACCTGCAGTTTTATGGAAGAAATAAACTTTGTTAATCTCACTGCCTTTTGATCTGCATGGCTATATCCATCCAGAAAAGGGCTGTAAATACTGCCAAGACATATGAAGTAAGTTCTGAGTAACTTTCCCTTCTCCTGAAAAGCAAATACTGAAAAAAGGTGGAGATTCCAGCTGCAGTTTCCATAGTCCAAAGCTTCATCTCTAGTTCCTCATCGTGCACTGTGAGATTTTCCAGATTGTTCTTGAAGAATTGTGCCAAGCAAGATTAATTTTTACAGATTCACCCCTGATTTTCAACCATCCCCGCTAATTTTTCCGTAGTCCCTTTTCAGAAAAGTATTTAAACACAAACCTAAATTTAATCTCTGCTCTCAAGCAGATGCTTAACTGAATGGCCAGTTCACTGGGTGCCATGAGATGTGTTTCTGGTTAACAAAGAAAGAAAGAAAAGCTCAAAGATGAGTTACATTAGAGCTCTGCAAAAAATCAGAATTTGAGGGGCTGCCCAGCACCCACTCTGACTCTTTCTCAGATTAAAGACTTAAGTGCTTGAGGAAAGCCACCTAACTTTATAAATGGGTGCTGCAGAGGTATGTCAGGATTCACTCATTGATTGCTGATGATTTGATTCCTCATCCATTCCAAGCCCTTGATTTGCTGCTCAGGTATTTGAACCTGATAGTCATCAAAAGCCAGTGACACTACTCACTCTGGCTGTGAAATGCAAGTTCAGGGATCAGCTTTAGATGCGGAATTTGAAAGATCTTCCCAGTATTCACCTCCACCTTTACAGTTATGATCTCACAGTTGAAGGAATTTGGGTTTTCTTCATGACTGGCATTTTTTTCAAGACCTCCTCTGTAAGTTTCTGGGCTGCTGGGACGAGCAAAAAAATGGCTAAAATTGAAGCTTTCTGTCATATTCCTCTTCCTCCCTGTCTTGCAATGCTTCTTCCATGCATCTCAAAGGTTTGTATAGGTTTTTCAAAGTTAAATCTCATAATGTGGTCCATAGCAGAGAACACTGAAGTTTTTACTTAAAATTTTTAGTATTTTTCACATGGTTTACTTGATCTTCTATTATTGCTAGTCTCAACTATTCAAAAACTTTCACAGAGCCCTCAAATACTGCGAAAGCGGTAATCTGAAGATTAATCAAGCAAAATGCTTAGTTTCTGTTATCTTGGAATTTTTGATACCTTGTTTTCTCCTTTATAGTTTTTACTTTTCCTCCAAAACCTCTCATGAAAAGAGCAAATCCTTTAACTGAAACCTGCGTTTTTGGAAACTGTTGCTACGTGACAGCCACTGGCAAGGCTCCTGATGAAAGTTTTGTGGCACTGTTTGAGGAGAGGAGGCAGTGAGCTGTCACCATTGCAGGAGAGTTAAGATGAAGGAGGGACTGGGAGCAGAAGTCTTGTTCACAGAGGAAAGGGAATCAAACATCCCTCTCCTGTAAATATTTGAAGGGCTTGAATGACCCAAAGCCTTCCAGTAGGAAAGATAAGTGCCAGGGAACCTACAAGGTTGGAGCTGTGGGAAAGTGTTGCCTTTGACATCAAGAACTGGGTTTGGGAATGCAAGATAGAACAGTACCCACTTCTCATCTCTTAAAGTTATCATGTAACATAATACTCTGTGTGATTTTTATGATAGGAGTGAGTCATACCCCTGTGACTTCCCTTCCATGACTCTTCTGTGAATTGTTTACTTTGCAAAGACAGGATGTGTTGCTTCCAAATCCTTCCTACTTCTTTGGGCATTTGCCAGAAGGGTAGGCAGGGTGCTGGCCATGTCTGCAGATGTCTTCTGCAGCAGCATGGCCGCACCACAAAACAGTTTCTCCCAACACCAGTCAGTGGATGAGCCCTTGTGCTGTTTATCAAAAGGTCCAAAAGCAAACGTGTATGGTGGACAGATGACACGGACTCACTCTCGTGGGGTGTGGGAAGTGAGACATTTATTAGAAGGGGACAAGGGTTTATATAGAATGCATAACTCAGGGGAGGCGGGTGTTTGACAATCTAGGGTTAACGGGTTATCTGTTTTCTTGAGTTGGGATCCCCTTATGCTTGGATACCATTGTCTAAATGTCTGGGCCTCCCCAGCAGCCTCAGACTTCTTATCTGGGGATGAGTATTCCTTTCAAGGTTTTAACCCTATCAGAATCTCCTTTAGGTCTTGATCAGTTGTCTGCATGTTCTGATATCTCCCGACAAATGTGTTTTCTGCATTGTAAACAAAGCCTGTGGTAGCAGTACCCAGTGACTGCTCTGTGGGCACTGGCAGCTGAGGTGCTGTGAGATCTGCGTAGAGATGGCACAAAATCAGAGATTTTTTTCACAGATTACCATTCTATGTAAAAGGAAAAAAAATGCTCTTGTGTCTTTTCATCTCAAATGAGATAAAAGGTGGGATTTGCTCAATTTATACCAGAAGAGCCATTCAATGCAAAATCCTATTTCAAAACCCCTGAAGCAGAAATGGATTTTGCTCCCACTTAAGAAAGTCTAGGAATTCATGTCAGTAACAGCTCCCCAAGGGGGCCAGAAGAAGTGGCGAGTGAGCACTATGCTGGTGGCCAGCCTGATAACACTGCCAGAGGCTATGCCACAGTCATGTTTCTGGTATTTGGAACCTTCTTTATTTTTTCTGTCTACTTCTAGGGTATGGGACATTCTGGAACTGAATTTATTGTTTTCATCAAGAAAAGAAAAAAAAAGATAATTGAATCCATATGTGGCACTTCTGCTTTATTTCCTCAATACTTTTAACACTGCTTTTATGGTCACAATGAGGATGTTTAGTTTATACCTTCCTCTGAGTTCTGTGGTCAGTTCTCATCTCTGCTTGTCTGTACTTCTGGTGACCCTAAAGAAATCACACCATCTTTCTTTGCCTTCCTTTCCTCTCTCTAAACTCTTGATAATACTTTCTTCCTCTCTAAGCGATATTTTGCCTATTAGACTAAAATCTGCGAATGATGTAAGCTGTCTTTTACTATGTGCAAAAGTGCTGTGCCCAGCACAGTGGACCTCTGGAATCAGGAGGTGCCAGAGCACAGAGAAACCCAGATGTGGATGGTTCCTCATAAAGCATCTGCTAGTGTTACCTCACATAGTGGGGCAGCTTTTGGTATGTCTAGGAGGTGAGAAAGCCATGTATGAGGAAAGCCACTCTCTAATCTGGGAGAAGAGAGTAGGAAACCAAAGTGCTGCACCTCAGCTGGGATGTGTGTGACTTGTCGTCAGAAAGTTGGTGTCTAAGGCCTCTTGGGTCACGCCATTAAATCTCCATCCAGTTGTGAAACAAGAGGGGTAAGACCACGACAAGAACCTGTTTCAGTCATCTAAAAAGGATTTAGGGGAAATATAAATGTAAAAGCAGTTGTCACTCTTTAGGGATAGGAATAACAAAATGACATCTCCACTGATTGTCTTGCCAGCCTCTTTCAGCAGTTTTGAACTTCCCATACACTCATCTTTAGAGCTGAAATTACCAGTGCAGGACTTGTGGTGTCAGATCGAATTTATTCCCCAGAAAAATTCCATTAAGAGAGTTCATTTTTTCCCAGAAAGCAGTAGTTGTGTTGTCCAGAGGAAAGGCTTTTCGGAGCACCCTGCTGTGGTAGCCACCCTTCCTCCAGGACCAAAGCCAGCTTGTGTAGCTCCAGTGTCCTAAATTGCATCATATTATTGCACTGATTTGCAAAGTCTTGAGCATTGGAAGTTAGAACTGAAATTAATCATAGTTCTTCTTACATAATAGAAGCTACTCTGTAAAATCAGGTCTTCAGGAGTTTGCTTGAAGCAACACAACTTGAAGATTCTCATTTACCTTTCCTCTGTGGTTGGGCTCACTGTTTGTGAACAGAGGACAGCACCACCCGCTCATTTCACTGATCAAAAAGTTTCCCTTATTTTTGAGACACACATGCATTACTACTCTGCAATGTGTGTTTTGTCTTCAGGACAGGGTTCTACATGACAGAAACGGGGACAGAAAAGCTCTCAATGCACAGAACATTTATTAACCAGCACAAGCAGAGAGTGTAAGAGCTGTGCTGGGGCAGGTTTTTAGGCACCACTACTGGCTGTGGTATCACTCACCTGTCCTCAGAGACCTGATGGTGGCTCTGCACACCGCACGCCCTCAACACATCAGCCACTTTGGCAGGAACCACTGTGTCTCTGGGAAGTTCAAAACCGGGACTGCTTTGCCCTATGGCTGCCCCATCTGACTGGCCAGGCTTGGTGGTGGCCCTTACTTGTAATGGTACTATTCTAAACAATGGGTGTCTGTACAACATCATCAGAAGTGTCTCTCTGCCTACAGTTTTCATGGACTTTGTGGTACTTTTTTTTTTTCAATGACCACTGATTTTGGAGAATGAAGTGTTCCAAGGTGTAGTGGTGATAGATGGCCTGCGGGCATCTGTTGAACTGAAAAACTGCTGAATATATTGCTGTTACTTGTATTCAAGTATTTATTTGTTTAAAAATCTCATTATTTCTTTCCTAGAAAGACTGAAGTCTTTTCTTTAAGGGGTATTTGCATCTGTCTGATCCTGGGAAGTTTGTGCAGTGTACTAGACTTCTGAGGAGCAGAAGATCCCCAAGTCCTGTTAAAACCCACATTTTCCTGGTTGAAGGCACATGACTAACTATTCATACAGTTAATCTCATGATGCGCTCACTCTTCTCTAAATTGTACTTCCCATAGGTTTGAAAGCACATTTTAATTAAAAGGCATTATGGTACAGAGAAATACACTATTTTTTCATAACCTCACATGTCAGTGAAAAGGCTCTCCAAGCGGCATGTGATAATTTCAGAATGTCAAAAAAGAGTTCTTCTTGTAAATTGGTTTTTTTGGCACAACTTTGATTTGAAAAATTCTCGCCTATGAGAGTGGCGAGGCACTGGCGCAGGTTGCCCAGAGAAGCTGTGAATGCTACATCCCTGGAAGTGTTCGAGGCCAGGCTTTGAGCCTCATCTTCTTGTAGAAGGTTCCCTGCCCATGGCAGGGTGTTAGAACTAGATGATCTTCAATGTCTCTTCCAACCCAAACCATTCCAGGACTGTATGCCAGCAGCAGCAACGGTTCTTGCACTATCCTTGTGCATTAGTATTGAGCTGCATGGCGTTTCAGACTTGCCATTGAGGTTGAGCTGTTTCTTGTTCACTTTTGGGGTTAGCATGCCAATGGTAACTTGGGTGCAAGTCCTGGAGTGTACTGTAGAGTTGTTGGTCCTTTCTGAGCTGCATGACCACAGCTACTCCAGTGTTGTGAATTGAGCAATTAAGCTGCTTAAAGAAAAAGTATTGACAAAAAGCAGGTCTTTATGCAAATTCATAAAAGTGTGACTTCAACAGAGTTTGATTACTTGTAACATATATGCAACATACATTAAAAAATCAGTTCAGGATCAATTTAGAATGATTTCCACTGAGACCAAAGATGCAAAAGGGTAAGAGAGCAAAGGTTATGGTTTCAAAAAGATAAAGGTGCAAAAGGGTTTAGCAGCATTTATTCATTGACTGATTTTATATTTATGAAGTCATCCAATAGGATTTGCTGCAATTATAACAGCTGTTTCAGCTGGGGCTTGTCAGGAACTCCTAAGATGGTAGAGCAGGCCCGTGGGAAAGGCGATGTGTGTGCTTGTGTCACATTAAGAGTAAGGCTAATTTTCTGTTGGTTTAGGAGGAAGGAGGTTGGGCCGAAAATAGTCACACTTGCATTCCAGCTGGTCCTCAGAAGCCAGAGGGGTTGAGACAGCTGGGCTTAGATTCTGAGCAATGGCCAGTTCAGCACTAAGCAATGGAAATGCAGAGCCAGTGTGGCACTGAAGGTCCAGTCATGTTCAGTGAAAATTACTGTGGTTACAGATGCACAGTGTGACACACTGTAAGTCTGGTCACACCTGATGAACTCTCAGAAGACTGGCCACATTCAAGGACTCTCATGGCCAAGTGCAAGATAATGTCATTTACTGATGTTCTGGTTTGATCTACCTTTTAGCATTCAGGGGGCTGGTTCACTAAAAGTGACGGAAAACTGAATAGAATGGTCAGCAGGAGAATAATTTATTACAAGGAATTTGAATGAGAGAGGTAGGGGTAACCCACCGAAGACCCCAGAATTACGTTGAGGGACCCCCAACACGCAAGGAAATAAAACTCACAAAAAGGGAAAAAAAAAAACATAAAAAGGGAATTGTTCCTTTTAGTCAGATGACTAGTTGAAAGGAACAGGGAGGAAGGGTAGGAAAGGATGTCTCTCCCTTCTCTCTCACTCTGAAAGCACTTTTGGTCCTCTAAACTCTCTGAAAAACACAAACAAAGGTGAAAACCAGCTCCCTCCCTCCCCTTTTCCGAAGGATACTTGCTAGCAAGCTGGAAACGGCTCCCGGGTTGAGAGAAATGGGTGGAATCTTGCCGTGGAGGCCTGCGGGTGTTGGACACTGGGGCTCTGATCCTTTTCCTAGCAGCGGCCGCCGAAAAAAGAGACTGGAGCAGGGCCGTGCCTCGACTTTTAAGCCTTCTCCGTCTCGCGTGAATATCGTCGCCTTCTTCCTGGTCCAGCTGGCTTCCCATTCATCCAGCCAGCCGGGCCCCGCCTCAGTTTCTGGTATTTTCTTGTTGAAGAACTCACGAGTTTCAGTGCCGCCCGCCGTCTTTGTTCTCATGGCTGCAGCACCTCAGAGATGCCACAGCGCCAACACGGTGCCAGGGCCAGCCCCCCGTCGCTGTCCANNNCAGCCTTCTATCAGCCGTGCTGCTGAAATTCCCGGCCACGGCTGGTTATTTGCCCCCCGTGCTCCCCGGAGCCCGGGGCCATGAGCTGCCGCCCCGGCCAGGGATGGCGGAGGAGCGGCCCCAGGAAACAAGGAGCCATTGCTGCCCAGCCCCGGCCTCGGGGGCACCGGGACTGGCGCAGGTCCCGCTCCGTCCTGGCCCTCGATCCCAGCTTCCTTCCCCAAACCCCGGGAAAGCAGTTGAAACAAGGGTCCCTCTCCCCACCCCGGTCCTAGCTGGGAGCAACCCCCTACCCTGCCCGGGATAGGGCTGCCTTCATCTCAGCTTCCCCCCCTCCCCCAGCTTCAGGGAAACAGCTTTGAGGAAAAATTGAATTTTAACTCAGGTAAGTGGGGTTTCTCTCTTACACCCCCCTTCAAAATCCTTGTTTTTCAAATGGCTACAACTGAGCAACAGAAAGGCGGGTTCTTACCGGATTGCCAGTGATAAATACACTGTCTGCAAAAGTTTGCACAAATACCTAAAGTGTGAATAATACAGCCAGCAACCAACACATTAAATTGTGAGATGCCTACGTAGCTCTGAAAGCACAGTAACAAACGCAAGCTGGCTTTCTGAATTTCCCAAAGAGGCTTCAATTGTTTTACTTTCACAAATGACTTTTTGTTGTTCCCACAGGATACACGCATTAACATCTGTGATCTGCCATTTATTCCCATTACACCATACTCTGTGTTCCAGAGGATAGAGCATAGCTCTGTTGTGATTTAATCCAGATGAAAGAGTTGCACTTTATGGGATGATAGGAACTGCCTGACAGAGGGGCTCACAGTCTTACCAAGCCCACACGCTGATGCCACCTCAGTGGCTTAGCCCTGAAGTGTGGTGAGCATCTGCCCCCATTGCTACAGGAGCCACAGAAAAAAATTTTGGAGAGGTGATGGTGCACCTATAGCTGAGCCGGCCTCTGGCCAACAGCAGTGGGCAGTTGCCTGGGAAGGCTTCGGCCTGAGACGACAAGGGGCTTCCTGCCTGCACCCAGCAGGGTTACAGGCACTCCAAAGGCTAAGCACAACTTTCTTCTCCCTAATATGAAGGTGTCAAGGGCAGGTACTTTTTGTAGGGTAAATCATGCATTTCCAGCCCTGAGTGAAGGCTCTGTAGCCCCACTTTCCATGCTGCCTGCATGCTCAGCCTCTACCCTCTGCCCCCAAATTGTCTCCTACCTGCCCTGGCCAAGTGCACCCCTGTAAAAGTCCACTTCTGCTTCTGCCTTTTGCTGCTCTTAGATCCCTTAAAGCTACAACCCCTTTGGTTTCAGTAAGTGGCTGTGGCCACCCTGACCCTTGCCAGTGCACTTGTTGCCTTGCACCGGAATTTCTGTGTCTGCACAAAACAAGCCTCAGCCACACACCAGAACCTGATGCTGAGTCTGCTGGCAAGAGAGAGGCTCCAGATGCTGCAGCATTCCAATATCTGTCCCTTCATAAATGTACTTCATAAATTTAGGTTGGGAATATTTGTTTTAAGAGCATGACCCATTTAGCACATTTGAACTTCTCCTGCTGATGTGACAGGTGTAATATTTTCCTTCAACAAGTACAGCTTTTTCCGCCCCTGGGTAATGTGTGAACAAATCACATTGATAGTGCTGCACAATAAACCACTTTTTTCTCATGCTGGGTGAAGCCACAGAAGCCTCAAAGAGACTACACTGGCTCTGAAGGCCTGGAGGCAGGCTTGAAACCAGATGATATTGGCTGCCCAGCACTACGCACATAGGCTGAACCTCCTGGAGGGAGCTGTGCAAGAGCTCTTCAATCCTCTAGCAGAACTAATGCCATGCATATCAATTTGCACTGACCTTAAAAGCCATGGGGTGAATTTGCTGTTTAAGGAGAGATTTTTAATGTACTTTTCATGCCTTAGCATCATTAATGACTTAATGAATTATGCTAATTATGAGTTTTGAATTGCATATAGATCTACATACAAATGCTTAGCCTGCTCCATGGCAATGAAAAGATAATTTCCTAGTCTGGGAAGAGGTGGAGATGGAGAGCTGCTGAAAGGAGTTGGTGATGAGTTGCTGCGTCAAGCAGCACTGGTGAATCCCTGGTCATCGGACCAGGAGAGCTCTGCAAGTGATGGACCCCAGGGAAGAGGCTGAGGCTGATCCAGGGAAACACAAAGGGAGGTTTATTTGCTGCCCTTTAGGAGGGAGGGAGGGAAAGAAATGGGTGTGGGGGACCAGCAAGGGAATAAATGCAAGAGACAGGGCCTGGGCAGGGTTGCTGAAGAGAGGAGCTGTGGTTCAGTTCCTGCTGAAAGACCAATTGATGAAGCTGCATGCTCTTGCCCGAGGCTGTTTCTGGAGTATTTAACCCCGGCTGCTCACTGGCATCTTTGCACAGCCAGCCACAGGTTGTGATCCAGATCCAGGCAGGTTCTGTGCTTCTGTACTGCTGCTGTCCTGTCCCTACCAGGGTCCTACTGGGGGGACTCTGTGAACCCTGTCCCTGCAGAGCCTAGAGGTTATTGGCTTGGCTGTTTTCCCTGGGATGCTCAGGGTTGTTCTCATCCTGGGAAGGACTAAGCTGACGTCTCCACGTAAAAGTACATGACATATTGCTTCCAGGTGTGCTTCCAGCATGATTCGTTTTTCTTCACTAAGTAACAGAGAGGAGGAACTGGTGCACTGTGACGATTTTCTTCTTCTTAGACTTAGTTCGTCACTGGCATCTTAGAGCCAAATCTTCAGGCCAAGTGTTGCAGGGTCTGGGATTTTGCTGGTCTGACATAAACAAGGAGTCATTCATCCCCAGTGGGTCCTTTTCGACTTCCTCTGTTCTCAACAAGTAACTGAGGAGGGTGGTGGTGTGTGTGTGTCTTGACATACAGCTTCTGCTTCTGAATGTTCTTTTCCTCCTTGTGTCAAGGCTTGATGTGTCTGGGTGTGGGGTGCCCTGGACATAGGCATTCCTCCTCCTCCCTATCCTCATGGAGCTGGGCCATGTGCAGCTCCCCTGTGTGTTGGGAAGATGACTGAGTTCAGCACTGCCCTGAGACTTATTCTCTGCCAATACTGCCAACTTCCCAGAGCAGGAGAGGCAGCTCAGTGAAAGCAGACAAAAGGTAGAGAAATGCGTCAGTCAGTTTTCTTTTCAGTCCATATCAAAGAACTGAGATACGCTTGCGGTTTGTAATTTTTTTTTATTTTATTTTAAACTAGGGGAAATCAACAAAGCAATGTAAGAACAAGAGTATCATTTTAATTGATAACAGTTGTATGAAACTAAATATAAGACAAGACTGCAGACGTGACTGCAGATGTTGACTTGACTTTATCTAGAGTTACAATATATAGAATATAAAATTACAAGAGCAAGTAGCATCCCTAACTGCCTCAACCCACCCCAAATCCTTATTTATTTCCAGCCAGCTTCTCAGTTGCTTTGCTTTCCCATGAAAATCCATTCCTAAAGCTGTGACATGCTTCGAGGGATGGTAGAAGAGTTTTCACCCATTGAGAGGCAAGAAAGCAAAACGCAGAACCCCTGGGAGAGCTGCCCAGGCAAGGGAAAGGAACCGTGCCGTGTGGCAGCTGGGCTGTTGTGCAGCCACAACAGCCTGCTTTTCCAAGAGCACTTTGCTGAGGTTTTGAAGTGTTCCTGTGATCTGTGAATGACTCGATCCTCATTTTGGGAAGCACAGCAGGTAGGCGTTGAAGTGAGCACTGCCTCAGTACCTCCTGGCTCCCCAGGCAGGTGAAGGGGTGCTAGCCCTGCTAGCTCGTGTTTTCCCTGCTGAGGTACTGGCACAGCTAGTGCTTTGGGCTGGATGTCAAAGCTGTGTCTATGGGGAGGAGGTGATTAGGGAGGGATGCTCAGCCCTTCTCCATTTGACATCAGGACTGTGTCTGCTCTGCCCTGGTTGCAACATAACAGTTAAAAAAATTCTGGGAACAGTTCTCCAAGCCTCCACCCTCTGCTCTCCACTCTTGTTCGTTCTCCTCTTAAGCATCTTTCTATCTTTAGCTCTCCTCCACAATCTCTATTACATAGAGCAACCTCAATTACGTGTCTATGCTACTCAGCCAGCAGTGATCCATCTCTTACGACAGCTGCATTGGCTGGATCCGCAGGCTCACTGTAGTGGGTGTTTCTGAACTGCTGCACAGACCTGGCATGAATTCACAGGGACATAGCACTGCTTGTGTTTCACCAGAAAGGTCCTTGAGCTCTGAACTACCCATGAAGATGTGGATAGGGTGTTTCCCTTGCTTAGTAGCTAGGCTGTGGATGGGGCTGAGAAGCTTTTCTTCGGTCACAGATTGTTTCTATCCCTCTGCTGTGGATACATCACTTCACAGGCAGGTTGTACAGGAAGGATATAAAATATCTTAGCTTTACATAGCACCTCTTATTAGAAGGGACCCAAGGGACTGACACATACCCAGCTCTGAAATGCAGCCAGCTGCAGAGCAGAGCTCCTCCCCAGCTTGGAACAGACTGAATATACTGACTTGTTTTTCCACAGTCTCAGAGTCAACTCCATAATGCATCAAGATTTTTTCTTCCAAGAAGCATCTTTTTCTCATCCTTCATGACAATCAGGTGCCATCCATTATTAGCAAAGTTTGCTATTCACTGTCACTGCAGGATACAAGCCTACTATAGCAGCATAGCAAGTTGAACTACACCCAAAGAAAAATTGCAAATTCTTCATCCATTCTCTAAGGTTTCATAGAGAAAATAAGGGAGGAGCTGACTCAGAGCAGAATACCTCTACATTTTGAACAGGCCCCAGTAACTCTGATTCCCTGGCACAATCTTGTCAAGATGAAAATTTCTCCTACAGAACAGTTTATCTCCCTTGTTCAGGAAAAAGGGTCTCGCAAAATTTACTGTGCCCTTTTCATCGTCCTGCTTTGGTCCCACAGCCTTGTTGAGGAGGGTGTTTGGGTGTTTGATCAACATGAGCGTAAAAGAGTCTTCCAGTTTCTCACGGCGGTTGACCTGAGCATAGATGAAGTAATGGCCGCTCTGCTCAATTCTGAGGTACTGGCCATCATCCTTCTCCACAAATCCACTGCAGTGCTCTAACTCCCATTCCCAGCTGATCACGTCTGAGGAGTTGAGTGTAGAAGACGCATTTACTGAGGAAAGAACAGACAAAATGGATATGGTGATTAATTATGTTTAAGGACAACATTTTCCTGTGCATGAGCTAATTATGCTTAAGAACATTTTCCTGTATGAGAACATGTTTTGTTACTGTTTTCCTTTTGTGCATCTCATTCTCCATTCCCTTCTTTCTAATAATTATTTTTTACTCATTATTCTTGTTGCTGTTATGATAATCATTACTGGTCGTTCTTTTTGAGTTTACTGACTTCTCAGAAGTGCTAGGAAGGAATCTCAAGGCATCTTGATTCCCAAAGGCTGAAATGCCATGTAATGGGGATACCCAGCTCAGGCCACGGTGCTGGTCAGGACCTTCAGCCACTGTATCTGCCTAGGGGGGCTTCTGGCTGGCTTGAGTCTTGCACAGGTAACAGTCATTAATTGAAGTTTTAAGTCTTTCTTTGAATTAATTAAATCTCTCTGAGGATCTGAGATAGCATATGGGACATTGCTTTAAACCCACCCTAGGATTTGCCTAGAGAACTGATGACAAATGCTTGGCAGCAATAACCCTGACCCTTGTGGTGCTGGTTTTTTGGAAAGATGCACGAAACTGACTGGCAGAGAGGGACAGTTGCTGACTGATAGCCCTGGCTGGAGACTTGGGGAGCTCTATTTGCCATGGCTATAGTGCTCTATGGGCTCTGTATTTCTGCTGTCAGTACTGGCATCTGTCCTTAGAACAGGCATGAGGGCTGTGAGACAGTCATCTTTGTCATAGCACAAGTCTGACAATGCCAGAAAACAGGTCTAGAATCTCCATACTTACATAATCCATGTGCCCAACACAATCCTGGAGCCTGTGGAAAGAAGCAGTGCTTGGTCAGTGTTTTCTGCTGCAATTCTTCCACATATTGGTGAACTCAAGAGAGAAGCATTATCATTACAAGAGCATAAAAACACTCTCTCAGGAAGGAAAATAACTTTTTAATCCACCGTTACAAACACAAGTAATGCTTTGTTATAAAAAACCCAGATGTTTTTCAATAAATTTTGAAATGTTTAAAATAGATCTACATTTTTTATATCTATTTCGGTGGTATTTTTGCAAAATAAAAGTCACGACCAATTAGCAGAGACCTGCAGTAGACATAGTAAAAGATCTACATTCCTCTTGAGTTACAGGACTTTCATTTCATCCCTGAGCTCAGCTCTTGTGGACTGTCACAAGTGATGCCTCTGTGGACAAGGACTTAAAGGCAGTGCATACACATGGGGAGCTGCACAGTTTAGTGCTAATTCACTCTTATGGAACTCACACTCTTCCTACACAGCAGTTCTATTATCTGTCTGGTCATAAAAAACAGATGCAGGGACCTGATTCTGCCTCACTTCTTAAAGGCTGCAAGCTCTGAAAAGCTTAAAATCACTGTTGAAGCTCATCTCTTCTTTAGGAAGTTGCTGTCCTAAGTGCTGGGGAGGTTGTCAGCTCCCTTGCAGAGAACAGCTTTCATTGCCCAGCCCTGCTTTCCTCAATTAATAGGAATCTACAGGGCTAAAGACAGTTATTTAACTTGCTAAAGTAACTTTCTGCAATAGTAAGAGGAGGAGGAGTGAAATATGTGTGAAATGCTGTGTGCATCAGTGTGCTCATTGCCATCAGAGGGATGCAGTTGTGACTGCAGATAGCAGAGCTGCTGCTTCACAGCTCCCAAATAGAAGACAGAGACTGGGAGTGGAACTAAAAGCACCAAAGCTATTAATCTTATATATATAGGCTGCTAAATTATAGTGCAATAAGGTACAGAGCAGCCTTCTCTTTTGTGGGAATTTAGCAAGCTTCATATTTTAAAAAAACAGTGCCTTGTAGGATTAATCCTCAAAGGGAGTTCTTGGCATCATTATGCCACAAGAAGCTCACAGACCATATGAACAAACCATCCTGCCTCTTAACAGAACAGGACTTTTTCCTTGTCCTCTTCCTCTGCAGAACCAAAGGAAATGGGATATGTAAACTGGAATCCCAAATTAGTACTTGGATCCTCCAGGAGACTCATTCACAGTTTGGAAACTGGAAAATAAAGAACTGGCTTTCAGCAAATGAGTCACTTTTCTCATCCCTGACAGAAAAAGCCCATTGGAATCAACTAATGAAATGCAGAAGATAACTAGACTCATTAACTGGTTTTTGTATTAGCACTTGGTAAAATCAAATGTGAAAAGGCTTCATGTCTGGTGAATTAGCAGGAGTCCTCAGCTTCTCTGGTCCCTACAGAGCATCAACAGCTGATATCACATTAGGACAGCATACATAGTTGGTGCAGGAGAGGAAAAAAAAGAGCAATAAACCTGGAGTGTTTTTAAGCCTATGGAAATGAAAGAAAAATGATGATGACATTGAGGAATTGGTAAGACAATAAGGAATTGGTGAAAATATTATCAGCTGAAATCTTGGAAACTAAAAGAATTAGTGGTCTCCAAAAGAGATAAGAATGACTAGGTTGGAGTTAGTTGATACCATTAGCACAGCAATATTAATAATTAGAAATAATGCTCATGTTGTGTACTGCAGAGTTAGAAATTTTGCTTTGTTCTTACCTGATTGTGATGGAGCAAACAGAAGACTATAGAAAGCAGGATTGAGATAATAATCAACACAAATATGATAGTATAAAAAGTCACTCGAAAAAATGTGGATTTCCTTTTCTGTGGACTCTTTCCATTCTCCAGCAAGTTTGGTTCTTCCATGATGTCCTTCATAGAGCCAGAGGTGAGGATCCAAACAGCACCGCAGTTGAGAAAGGCACTGTCAGGATTCCTGAGGTCCTTATTGCCGCAGCGGAACATGGACAGTGTTATATGCTGGAGATTCCTCCTTTTTAAGGCCAAGAGGAGGAGCCACGGTGTGTTTCATCATCAGCCTGGGCTAAAAGGCAATGAGTTAACACTTCCTCATGAAACTGAGGCAGGGAGCTTTCTTTTGGCTCCTGGCCTAGAATGCCTGAAACGAAACAGGCAAGGGCTCCAAAGTTTATCCCGGAATTTCATGTAATGAGTCAAGTTTACATACTCTGCAGTAAACACAAAATGAAGGGACGAGGTGCCAAGCACAGGAACCTCACGATATCTGTGTGCCACCTGCTACCGTCTCTGGAGGTGCCAGTGTTTTTTGTAGCTGAGATGTTGGCGCCGGATTGAATCTGGTTCTCATTTTGACAGCACAGATCTGAGCACTAATGACAGAAGAGCATTTTTCCAGTTCCCTGAGGACATGATTCATTCAGTAAAAGTGAAACCACACATGTTTAAAACCATTACGCCAAACAATAGTCTTGGTGGCAAATGGAAACAGTTGCATTCAACCACCAGCTTCCACTTTCTACTGATGGCACTTAAGGAGGAGGAAGAGTAGGAAAGTATTGGGATTTTGTAAATGGCTTTCAAGTTGAAGTTTGAAATTATCTGGCTGAATTTCAAAATCTTCCTAAGTAATTTTTAACCTTTCCTTTTTTTTCTTACCTGTTTTTTGAATTCCTAATTGTGGGAGCAAAATTGTGAGTTAGGAGTAGTATGGAGAAGAAAAAAAAAGAAAGAAAGAAAAACAGGTAGGCTTGAGAAGTAAAAACCAATTGAAAACTAAAAACCACTCAGAAGAAATATAATTTTAGCTATAAACCTTAAAAGGAGTTTCTATTTTTACATTCTGCCCATTCGTCTGAATTTTCTTTTTACAGGAAAAGGTGTTCTTCATCGGTGTTTATTCAAAAAAGAAATTCTGATGCACACAGATGTTACTTAGAGATCTCCGCAAGCTCTACGGCACTCCCAATCTGGAGACAGAACACATGAGAAACGTTCTTTATAAACTTTAGTCTTGGTTCTGCTCTTCCCCTTTCTCTTCCTAGCCTGTGGAAGAAACCTCAACTCTTCCAGCTGCACAAAACCAAAGTTAGATATCTCTGTGTTGCAGAGGGGTAGAATGGAAACAAATTTGGGAGGCGCACGTTAACAAAACTAAAAAACCTGAAATATTGTCTTAACACTCTGCTTCATCTTCTGAATTCTCTCTTAGAGGTAGAGTGGGTCCTTAGCACAGATTTAATTTGGCCTGCAACCGAGGGAAATCTGCTTGGGCTGCCTCCAGAAAACTGCTGGGCTGAGCTCCTGGGGAGCTCCCAGCTGTGCTGGTACCGGTACAGGAGGATGCACCATCACCAGCCCAAAGCCAATGGCCACTCTCCTTGGTTTTTCCAGATGAACCCAGAGCTTCTCAGAGGCAAGGTGGGAGGGAGTTACTCAGCGTGAAACCAAACCTGGGAGGACAGTAATGGAGACAGCAGCAAGCTGCCTGCTCAGGGCTGGTCCCTGGCAGGGTTGTTTGCCCCTTGGGATACACTTTAGGGCAAGTTTATGGCAAGCCACCGAAAATAAAAGCCCCGGACAGCCTCAGTGTGCCTTTCCTGTGGCACCCCCTGTGGCTCATATAGGCTTTCTGCCTGCCTTAGTAGTGACTTCACATGATTATTGTCAAGGAGACAGGGTACTTTCCACAAATTTCTCCATAAAAAATGCAGTTAAGGACTTGGTCTGTGTGGGGAGACCTCTTAACCTCTATGACACGTCTTCCTCTGCACCCTACCCTGGAGCAACATCAGGGAAGAGCAAATGACTGTGACTGCACCAGTCCTTCTCTAACTTAAGTAATTGTCTCTTTTAAGCCATGCATGCAAGACCCAATTACTAACC
The DNA here is from genome assembly GCA_013399895.1 of Serilophus lunatus. Lineage (NCBI taxonomy): Eukaryota > Metazoa > Chordata > Aves > Passeriformes > Eurylaimidae > Serilophus > Serilophus lunatus. The sequence goes on along the minus strand of VXBA01005132.1, from coordinate 89,550 downwards.
AGTTGCTCCTTTGGGAACCAAACCCTGATATCACTCTGAAAAAAGCAGCAGTTGTCAGTATGACAAAAACATCCTGCCAGCCACAAATAGGGATTGTTTACAGTAGCAGAGAAAGCCTATTTCTCCTCAAGCAATCACACGGGATTTAGAATCCCTGTTTTGACCCCAGAATAATATTGGTCTGGGGCTCTAACCCCAGAGCCCCACACACCAAACTCTCCACTTGTTAAATTCCTGGCTTTGACCACAAAAAGAGACCAAAGCAATCTTCATTTTAAAGCATGTAAATGAGACTTCCTGTGACATCCCACAGAGCACAGAGGCAGAAAAGGATCTAAAAAAGATTTATATTAAAAAACCAAGCCAAGAAAATATCACAAGAAGTTCTATCAACTTTTTTTAATCTGCCAAACAACCACTTTTTTATTCAAACAAAGGATTATTATTGCTATGACAAATAGAGCTCAGGGCAGAAAATGTCAGTCCTCGTACCCGAAATTGACCACTTACTTAGATGAATACAAAGTTAAAATGGGGGAAGGATCATACAAGGGAGGGATTATACAGGATCAATAAGGAGCTGGAGTTCAATGTATTCAAATATCAAACAGGCATTTTACTTGATAGCAGTAGAGTCCAACCAGTATTACATTTATTTTTTATTAATTATGTTACATTATGTTAAGCATGGATATGAGCCTGGGTGACTCACTGTTAAGTTGCAGCACTGAAGGATGGTGGCCAGGGACTGTAATTCTGCTTTTCATCACATTATCCCTTCCAACTTGTCATACTCTGTGATTCTGTGACTATACTGCCAGCACATAGTAAGGAGACAGCCCTGGCACTGCAACCCTGCATCGACATCCCAGTGATGCCACAACCCCCATGCAGGGCTAGAGGAGCCCTGGCAGGAATCAGCAGGTGACAGAATTTCATTCTGTAGATCCCACCAGCCTCAATCAGGCTTGGGAGCCATGAAACCACCGTTAAAATTAAGGCTTTCTCTTTACTTGCAAGAATGTTTATGGCTGTATCTCAACTATGTTTTCCCTACAGACCCTAGCAGTTTTTGTTCAGCCACTATTTAACCATGTTGTTCTCAGTTAAAAGACAGTCAGGCTAAGCCCAGCAGAGTAGAGAATGAAATCACTACCACATCTCTGCTCCTTTTCTTCCTCATTTCTCATACTTCTTGAAAGTAGCCTCAGCTCTCAGATTGTGGTTTTTCAACAAGTGCATATATTGAAAGGATGCCCATTGTGTGTTGGTCTCATTGTTCCTTTTCTATTTTTTCTCTCTCCTAATAGCCTGTTAGGAAGGGATGAAAACAAATCCAGTGTAGAAGCACCTGTGCTCTGTGTGAAGGGGCAGCATGCTTAGGGACATGGTTCAGTGGTGGACCTGGCTGTTTTAGCTTAATGGTTGGACTCAGTGATATTAGAGGTCTTTCCCAACCTTAACGATTCTATGATTTTAAGGAGCAGGGTGTGATTTTTGCCTGTCTTCTCTCCCTTACTTTCCTTCTCTGATTTCTTAAAAATATGTATGGCAGGCTCTACAGTTCAAAATACACAAAGTTAATTCCTAGCCTTTGAATTTCCTTTGTGTTGGAATGTGGAGGGTGCAGGTGTTCAACTGCCAAATTTTTCATCTGAAATATCTGTTAAAATGTTTACAAAAGAATGGGAATCTCATGTGCTGCGTTATGGACATCACTTCCTCTGCGTAAGCCCGACCCTGAGAACTTGAGTAATTTCACATCTCAGGTACAGATTGGGAGCAGCTGATTTACCACCTGCATATTCAGGCAGAAACTTTCCATTACTCTGCTTTTCACTCCGTGATGACCTTTGTTATCATGCCATGTCCCAGCCCCCCTCTTGCTTGCTCAGACATCTGTCTGTGCTTTGCAGCATGTCCCTGGGGAGCTGCTTTTCAAAGCCTCAGCAGTCATGTACGTATCTGCATTTTACCTCATCAAATATAGCACCACCCAGTATAAGTAAGAAGTTTGCTTTAGCCCTGGAGTACGTTTTCCAAGTCCTGACTAGTTTGTTTTCAGTGAAGAAAAAAGTTGCTTTAGCTTTACTTTGTGGGCCAGGCTACCTCCGTGTGTGTATGTGGGAAGATTGACACACTTCCGGTTGTCACAGCTTTCCAAGACTATGAAAGAGGCTTGAGAAGCACAGAAAAGCCCTAGTGGAGTTTCAGCCCTAATCTACAGGAGTAGAGAAAAAGGAAGACTGATTAATTTGATTTTCAGATCTATCTGTTGCACTGTGTTTCCCAGCATTACTGCTGTCCTTGCTTCTCTCAAACTGAGTGATTTTTGGGGAAACAACAAAATCTATGAGCAAAACTGGAAAAAACTGGCTGCCACTGGGAAAAGGACTGTAGGCAACTGTGGCAGGATGCCTTGTCGGGGCAGCCCATGGGCACTGGTGAGTCCCAAGCCTCAGGGCCATGAGCTGTATGGGTGGCACAGGGCTGGAGTTGAGACTACAGTGCTGAGTCCCCCAGTGGGATTCCTGGGCAGTAGGAGCAAGGGAAACAATTGGATTTCACTGGCACCCCGTCCTAGCAGCTGGAGCAGCAGTGTGATTGAGAGTTCCATCACTGAGCCCACTTATTCCCATTGCTCAAATCCTGCATTCAAACCAAAATGCAGCAGAGGATTCCAGAGAGGGAGATACTTCTCTATCTGAAACCCCGTAGGAAAACAGTGATTTGCCTAGTCCAAAACTTTAAAGAGAGAGAACAGATTATTCTTGTCTCTTTGCATCAGTCATTTGCATTTGTCTAGAGGATAAAAGAATTCTTGGGAAATGTTTTCTGCATCTCCAAATAACTCAGTTTTCCTTTTGATCATGTGACTGATTAATTCCCTTTCTGGAAGTGGAATATTTGGGTCTAGACACAGCACTCTCCCATGCGTCTTCAAGGTTCCATGTACGGTGTGATGTCTGCCTTTTCCAGTAAGTATCATCTTCAGCCTGGTCCCAGCACACTGTAGCCCCAAGATTTTTTGTTTGCTTTCCTCCCAGACAGTTTGGTCCTTATTGCATTTCTGTTACAGGTCATTCCTCCTTATGCAGAGTATAAACTTGCATGTTCTTCTTCCTGAATTCTGTCTCATTTTCTCAGCTATACTCTCCAGATGTCCAGACCACTCGAATTTCACCCTGCTCTTGCATAACACTTCTGATTTTGTTCCCAGACTTGAGAGCCTTGTTCTTCTCTGCCCTGCCCCACACACATAGCAGAGTAATTCAGATCAATCATGGGGTCACACTGGTGGAAAATGTTCATATTGTGAACCCAATATGTGTGGAATCTCATGAGGTTCAACAGTTCCAAGTAAAAGGTGCTACACCTGGGTTGGGACAATCTCCTGTATCAATACACGCTGAGATTTTATTAATTATGTTGCATTATGTTACATTATGAAGGGATTGAGAGCAGTTCTGCTGAGAAGGACTTGAGGCTGCTGGTGGATGAAAAGCTGGACATGAGCCAGCAGTGTGTGCTCACAGCCCAGAAAGCCAATTGTATCCTGGGCTTCATAAAATGGGATGTGACCAGCAGGTGAAGGGAGGGGATTTTTCCCCTTTACTCCGCTCTGGTGAGACCCCACCTGGAGTGCAGTGTCCAGCTGTGGGGTCTTTCAGTTCAGGAAAGACATGGATTTGTTGAAGCAAGTCCAGAAGAGGGCTAAAAAAGGTGATCAGATGGATGGAGCACCTCTCTAGTGGAAAGACAGAGAGATGAGTTTGTTCAGACTGAAGAACAGAAGGCTCCAAGGAGACCTCATTATGCCCTTTCAATACTTAAAGGGAATCTTTAAGAAAAGTGAGGAGAGACATTTTAGTAGGGCCTGTAGTTACAGGACAAGGGGTAATGGTTTTAAACTAAAAGAAGGTCAGTTCAGAGTAGATAAACAAAAGAAATAGTTTTCAGCAGTCAGGTTATTGGTTTAAATGGATTTACTTCAGTCCATTTTTTGGTGTTTATTGTTTGGTTTTTGTTTGTTTGTGGTTTTGTTGTTGGTTGGGGTTTTTTCGTTTCACATTCTGTCTGTGTAACAGCAGAATGTGGCTCATTTGTGCAAATGCCAGATGCTTCTGGCATGGAAAAAGTATGTAGTAAAGTCTTTTCTAGCATGGGAGGCTGTGTGTGGAACGATGGGATTAATTTTTTATGTGAAATTACCAAGATCTTGGGCATGCCATGGAAGTGTGTGGGATAGTCCTCAGGCGGACTGGCATACCCTGAGCATGTTGTGGCACCAAGTCAAGAGAGAAGAGTAGAGAAAAAAGTGCAGTTACCTCATTCAATTTTTTGACTTGCCTTACAAATTGCTTTAGGAAAGTGAAGTGCTGTTTGTTTAGTCATCTTCCTCTGGCAGAGATCCCAGATTACTGGGGTGGGAAAGAAGTCTCCCTGAAAGCTGTGAAACCTTGGCATAGTTCTTCCCCAGCCCAGGGCTGGAAGGCTTGCATCATGACGCAGAAGTTTTCCTTCTAATGCTTCAGAAAAATTTACTACAGCTTAGTATTTCACATTGCATCAGCATCTGGCAGCCTGCCTCTCTCTGCTTCTGCCCTCATCGGTAAAATGAAACTCTGGCCCTGCTGTTGCTCTCATGCATCTTGGAGCTATGTGTCTGTTCTAGGCCGGCCAGCCAAGAGACCCAGCTCTAAAACCCTTGGCTGGGCTGCTTGTTAGATCAGCAACATCAGTGTACTGTGCAACATGAGGCAGGCAGGGCATCTGAGAGGCATCTGCTGCCTTCCCCTGCAGGCAGAGCCCATCTGTGGGGTGAAGCCCCAGAACCTGCACTGCCCATCCCTGCTCCTCACAGCGTTGCTTGAGGCTGGCTGTGCTAATCATGCTCTCATAGCCTTGCACATGGATCTTTTTTTAAAATTTCACCCTCCTGACTTTCTTGATATTGCATCAAGTGCCGATTTTATTTCTTCTGTTCATTTGAAGAACCATTGCCTTGTGATGGAGCTGGGGCTGTGTCACCAGCTTCTCCAGTGCTGCCTTGCACAACTCCCTGCCCTTGATCACATGCACTTTACAAGTGGTGACTTCTTCCTCTGACAGGGAAGCCAGCCCTGGCACACAATATTTAGGCTGCCCACACAGGGCATGCAGGCACACAGCGGGGGCCACCTGAACTGGCAGTGCTGTGGTTTGGGTACTCAGCTCTGGGGACCTGTTTTTCAAAGTGTTTACCTTTACCATTCAACCCTGTATAACAGTGGTTAAACTGAGTGGGCTCAGAGCCACAACCAGTATGTTATCCTGTCTTAGACGCCAGGACTCCTGTGTATTCTGGGGTTTTTTTCAGTAGTTTGTGGGGGATTTTGCATGTGTGAGTCTTCTGCTTTCTGAGCCTATCCAACCTTTTAGCTTCCACAGGTTATTTACCTATTGTGTGACAAAAGAAGTCCTTGTTTTCCATTAAAACCTGCTATCTGTCTATTTCATGGGATGCTCACCTCTAATTGAGCTTGCTTTGTAAGGAGCATCAATCCTATCTCACCCTGCTGTTGCTTGTGGTTCTGACGGTCCATGTGAGGTCCTGCAGCTGTAGGTCTTCCTAGAGTGATGCAGCTCAGGGTGCTCCTTTCTGCTCTGACAATCCTTGATCCCAGGACAGAGGGGAGTGATCTGGTGGAGAAAAATAGTTGGAGAAAGAAGTTGCCAAAGCTCTACACCACTTCTGAGGATATCCTAGTGCGGGATAGCAGTAGCAGTATCCCAGCAGCATTGTGCCACTCAGAAGAGTCACAAGTGCCTCCTGTGCATTTGTGGCAAGCAAGCTGCATCATAAACGTCTGCTGCAACAGTGTGCTGTGGCCCACACACTCACAACCGTGCCCCAAGAGGACAGCAGGCTCCAACAGGCACGTGTCAGGCACCCGTCCCTCATCCTGTCTCTGCTCCCCGGGGACAGGATGCACACGCGTGTGGCCGGCGCCGGAGACACTGTGACCCGCAGCAGCTATGAGCTCTCCTGCTATGAGCTGTTTTGACTTGGCAGTTTATGAACCCACTGTGCTGCACCCTTTGGCTCTGGGTGAAAATTTCCTCTGCAGGAGTTTCCTTCTCATGCTTACTTGGCAGATGGTTTTGGAGCTCTGTCCAGAGGAAGACGAGCAAGGTAGAAGTACCATGAGGAAAACAAGCTGAGGATCCCCGTCATGCACCCGAGGCAGTCTGTTCTTCTTCCATGTTTGCCAAGAATGTTGGAAAGTAATATCCAAGCACTGGCTTGAGGCTCAGCCAGTTCTGCCATTCAACACCCTGCAGCCTCTCCACTGATCTGGGTTGCTGCCCACCATCTCCACACATTCACTTTTGTCTTCCCACAGCTTAGCTGCCACTACTGCTGTCTCCAGCAAGGTTTAGAAAAACATGAGTCGTCCTCAGACCAGGTCAGAAGCAAGGAAAAAAATTCATTCCTCCAACTCCTTCATGCATTATCACTACAAAGTTCTCCAGATTTGAGCTTCCTTGCACAGACTTCCCAGCACCTGGGAAATGTCCTGGGCAGGCCCCATAGCTTGTCTGAAAAACATCCCTGGAAGTGTGTGAATATTTGGTTTACTAATTGACTGAAAATCTGCAAAGATCAAAAAGGAAAAACATCTGCTTCTCCTTGCAGACAAAAATGTTAGAAGTTCAGTCATAATGGTGTGAAATGTTTTGCTGGAAAGGTCTTTATTTGTTTGCCTTTGAAACAAACACTGTTATTGTTGAAATGAAGCTTTGTTTTTACATGAAACATGGAAACAATCTTGAAAGGAATTAACAGAAATTTACTGCTTGTGGGAATGTGTCTGCTCTCATTTGAATCCAAATTATGTTAATGTGACTCAGTCCCACCCTTCAACTACTGAATTGTATTCAAAGGAGTTTTGTGATTTTAGCAGAAATTAAAGGATTTTCATCCAAATCAAGTATGTTTACTCAGATTAAGGACAGTCACCAATCTTTTTCTTAAAATCTTACCTGTGAGTGGAGCTTTCAAAGGCATGGTGCCGCTTTCTTGTGCTCAAACCCCTGCTGAGAAACCAGCATACCTACCCTCTCCCTGCCATTGGGATCACCTCCCTCTGGCAGAGTCTCAGGCCCCTCTCCCCATCACCTCCTCTGTTGCCTCTCTTGACCTGTTGCTGTATTCACCTTTACCATCCCACCTGAACTGCTCTGCATCTCAGTGTCAGGACTCCAGCAGGGATTTAAACATTGGAATTATGCATTGTCTGGGTGTGCCAGGAGCTTCTGTGTTCATGGCCGTCTGAAGGCTGGCATTTTGTAGGTGTTAATATTGCCAAGCTCCAGTCCAGGTGTGCAAGCAGCAGGAACAGCTTTGTCCTCCAGGTCACCCCCGGGAAAGGCACACTGTAATTTCCCTCAGATTTTTATTTGCTATATTTTATCTTCCAGAGTTTTGTTGGTGAGAGAGAAGAGTTTAAACAATACGTGTTGAGAGTATCAAATAGATGATCAGTCAAACTCTCACGTTAATCACCTTTTTCCTCTGCTGCAACCATAACCAGCCCATGCTTGGCTTCTGCATGCCCTTACAATGATACAGGAAGGAGAGAGTTTGTTTTGGTAGGAAGCTGGGAAAACAAGGCAATTTCCCCAAGCACAGCTCATGATGGAATACAGCCAGCAGTTGAACTGCAGTTTACCCGATGTTTTACACCCGACTGTTGTGTGGAGAGTTGAAAGTGAAAGCTGACCCTCTCTATATACTATCAGAGCAGAAAAGATGACTGAAGCTCAGCCAGAAAAAAACCCAGAAGATTCAGTCAGTTTTAAAGCCACAGTGAGGTTTTCTGCCTAGCCCAGAAACTGATAATCCAGCTGGCATTACCAGTTGGCATCTGTTGCATCCCTGTTTAATTATCAACCTTCTTTGGAAGCCTCTCCCTTAAGTGTCCCCTGGTAAAAGAACCGAAATTTCCTATCCTGTTTCTCTTGGCTAGGCAAGGTGTAATTTATGAGCTCACAGAAGTTGGCAGGTTGCTGACAGATCTCATCTGGCCAGCCAGCACCTGGCAGGATGATCTTATGTAGCACAGTGCTCTTCTGAGGTGAGGGCAAGGAGAGGAGGATGAGGTGATGAAGGTGAAACCAGAAAGGAGGCATATTTTTTTGTTTTTAAATGTTGTCTTCAGGACATCTCATGAAATTGATGCAAGAAAGATCTTGTGGGCAGCCTTGCAGGTCTGTGACATGCCCTCCTGCCCCTGCTGTGATGCAATCCCTTGGAAGCACCCACCTCTGCAGCTATGCAGTGCTTATTTTGTTTACAGAAATCCAGATGTTTTCCACACACACACGAGCTCCCACTCACAGTATGTACAACACCTGACAGCATATCAGGTGGTATCCAGACCTCACAAATGTAGGGATGTCCCATGTATCTCCTCCTCCAAGACTATCCAAGTTTATAGGGCTGTATGTAGTTAGAAGCCTCACTATTAAGCCTGAAGCTCCCTGGGCAGCTAATTTTGTCATCCTGATGTGACTCAGTGTTTCTGTTCTCAGAAACTGTCTGTTCTCACCATGTTCAAGTTCTGTTGTAATGGAAACAAGAAATCACCTAAACCTTCATCCTCGGGGAAACTCGAAAAATCAGGCAAAACCTAAATTCTGCTATTGACATTGGCCTGCTTTTGAGTGGTAATTTACTTCTATGTGGAAGAAAAGCAGTAGGCATCATCCAGTCTGAGATAGGGCTTATACTCACAATAAAGCCTCTCTGCTGCATGACAGCCAGATGCAGCCTTCCTGTTGGCCTTGTGTCACCATGCAAAGGTGATGGGCAGGGAGAACAAGCCAGAGGGATCCTAACTTCAGTTGAAAAGCTGTGATGGATAGGACATCCTTCATGAGTTTTGCTTTAGGCCATTATTTGATTAAGCACCAAAACCAGGTCCAGGAACAGAGACCAGAACTCCAATCCTAACTTCTCCCTACTTAATATCTCCTGGCTTAGGGCTGAAAGGGCATACCAGCTAGGTTCCAGAAAGGCTTCGACATGCCAACAGTATCCCATGGTCTGCTTGGAGATGGCTGGCTGTCAAATTAGCAGGACCTGAACTCTGGTCTCCAGTGATGCTGGCATGCCAAGGACACACACCCTGAAGCCCTTGTGGCCAACGGGGAACCCAGGGGGCTCTGTGGGGTGAAGTAGACAAGGTAATGGCTTCCTCGTCACCCTCTCCAGTCTCCTAGATATGGGAGCAAGGCAGACCGGATTGCCCTCTGCAGGGTTTCATAGGGTCCTGCCTCTCCATACCTTGCAGAGGGTGTGCAAGGTTGCCCCCTTGGGGCCAAGGGCTTGGTATTTGAGGCAGGGGGTGCCCAGGGTAGGCACTGGGAAGAGGCTGGGCTCCATGGTCGACCAACTCTGCTGGGAGAGTCAAGCTAGGCGGAAGTCCAACACATCCTGCCACATCAGCAACATATGACTGGTCCCTTAGCAGAGGCATATCCTATTCTGCATGTGCAGCAAGGCAGTGAGTGTGTAGGAAGTCATTTTGTCAGACAGAATAGTACTTTGTGGGGGCATTTGTGCTGTCACAGAGCTCAGCAAGAGGGGATGTTTCCAGCTGAGGCCATGTGAAGCTGGCCAGGAGTGGACCTCGTACAGAGGGGGCAAAAGCTGTCCCAAAACAGGACAAGTGTCCCTAGGACCAACACAGGTCTCTCCCAACTTGCTGTTCAGGAGCAGTGGTGCCAATATAGGCCTTTAACGCTCTGCCTGCCTGTCTCAAGCACTGCTCTGCCATTCACAAATTAATCAGTGCTGGAGAACCTGAGTCCAACCATGAGCAGAGCCAAGGGCTGAGGCAGTGTGTGTATGAAGCGGTCATGGCTATCTGAGCTGTGTGCTTGATGGGGACTTTCCATAATACCGGTCCAGGGGTGACTTCTGCCCATTGCCTTTTTGTGTTACCTCTTGCTGCATCATCATTTGGCTGGCTGCGACCAGAGCAGCAGCAAGCAAAACTTTCTATCATTTGAACAGTGTCAGAGTGATTCTTTCAACCCCTTGGTGGTTGATCTGGTATTTGAAGCTGTGGAAAATCACTGCAGCAATTCAGGTCCATTTCAAACAAAACTGTGAGTCTGGACCTGAGGTCTATTTTCCCACCACATTCCTGAATTCATATGCCTTGCTACATGCTGAAGTCAGTATACAAGAGCTGTGAGGAATAGGTGATAAGCCTGGCACACCTGCCTGTGTTGTTTGGTGTGCAAGCATTGCAGAACAAACTTAGAAATTGCTCAACTGAGATGGATGACACTAAGTGCCAAAAGTGCTCAAATATTTGTGTCATAGTATCTGTAACCATGGTCTCTGCTTAATCTGTTTTAATTGGTTCTTGCAGTTTCATGGGTTTGGAGAAAGCGCAAGTGTAAAAGTGTTGTAAGAATGATACTGAATGTACTTTCATTTGAAATATTTTAGCATACTTATGCTGTTGGTCGTGGTCAGAAGGAGAAGGAATACAACAAAGTTTCAGACCTCTGAAACTGGTCTGAATCACTGTGCTCAGCCTGAGACAGAGGTGTGAAAGAGGGCGAAGAAGAAAACCATGATGCTCTCACATGCCGTTGGGGCCCTAGTGATCACATCGTGCTGGTCTCTCAAAGACAGTGCTGGCATAGGAAAAGCCACTCATTCAGAGTTATGTTCCAGAACAATAAGGCCAGAAAATGTTTCCCTCAGAATGGGATCATAGTACAGCTTTAGACCCATGGAAAAGATACTCAAGAAGAGAGACATCTGGTAGGCATCACAGCTGAACAAACCAGGGTAATCGATGTTCTTATGCAGATGACCCTCAACACATTTATCTGGGTATGTTTCATTACATGAGAGAACTGTGTTCTTTCCTTATGATTTATGACTATATTCTCTGACTAAGCTGGATTTTTTTTTAATCAAAATAGTTCTTATTTAGAACTATGTAATTTACACCCTCTTAGTATTACCTGTAGTAATTTGTATTACAGTCTCTCCCGATGCTGTATGATTTAGCACCCAGGGTACTAAAGATGCTGTCCCAGCCTGCTTGTCCTTCCCAGGACTAATTACACTGCTCACTGCTCTTATTGTGTATGGTCTCCATGTGTGGCTTTCGCAGGTTCTGCCCTAGGGCGTTTGTGTGCAGGCAGCTCTGCACAGGCTGTTCTCAGCCACAGAGGCCAAGAGCTTGCACCCTGACACATGGGGAGGAACTACTTGTCTCTCAGCAAAGCCATCTTCACAATCTGCTTCGAAAACCCCTCAGACCTTTCCCCCCTAGGTGCCCTTTGCCTTTGTTCCTGCGGGTGAGGTACCTCCTTTGAGGTATTTGTGAATGGGTTTAGCCACAGGCTGCTGTCCTGCCTTCTGTTGCTGTACAGGTGCTTTGCCCATCTCCACACCTTACTGTGGCCACAAGGTTCTTTTCATCACCTGTGTTTACAATGTGAAGCATGGCAGATGTTAATTATTCAGCACCAGTTGTTTCCACTACGCTCAGGTTTTGGTTACTGATTCAGCCTCTTCTCTGATCTGACACAGCTTTTTTTATGCAGTAGTGTTGCACTGACCTCAAATCTTAGAGCGTTGTGCTTCTTGACACCAGTGGCTGGTGTTCAGCTCAGGCTATCCTTTCCTACAGAGAGACTGCACAGCTCAGACTATTGTCTCAGGCACGTATTTGGTGATGAAATGTTACGGCTGCTGTATGCTTTATAAATCAGATCCTATGCCAAGTTAAATGTTTATTCTTGCAGTGAGTTCAGTAGCGTTTTTATAAATAAATGAAACAGATCTCTGGGTTGCCAGTAAATAGATGTGAGTTTGGCCTTAAAGCAAACAGGAAAGAAATTATTAATAAATTACATCTGTGCCCCTGTCAAGTTTTATCTTGTCCCAAATCTTGTCCTATTTATTCCCTGGGCACTGACAGAACACCCAAGCCCTTTGGCCAGAGGCCAGGCCCGCACCCTGTGCCTTGGCTGGCCACCAAAAACAGCATGGGCTACCAAACCCTGCAATTTGCAGAGGCAGGAGAAAGTGCAGGCCCAGGAATGGGCACGCTTGTGCTTGTGAGCAGCTGGAGCTTATGATCCCCTTGGGGCAGTAAGAGGTGAGCAATAGTACAGAGCTGTCACATTTAAAAGGTAATTGTGCAAGGCTTTACATTAAGAGGAGGAAATGGGTGTTTGAGGAGGCAGCATTTGCTTTTAGATGTTTGCAGAGGTTTAGTTCACTGAGAGTGGACTCACAGGGGAAACACTCCCTTAGTCTTGCCTTCTGACTGTCCTACATTGTGGTCACAAAGTCCTAAGCATAACCAATCCATGGACCTGCTGCCAGCATTGCATCTCTCCTGAGCTGTCCTTCCCTTGCTTGCCTGGGCTCTGTGTCCAGTGCCCTTGCTCCCCTGGGACACATCAGCCAGCCCCACTGGCCCCTCTTGCCCTTGCTTGTGAGTTTTCTAGACCTCAGGCTCCTGCTTCCTGGTGGAAGTATGTGGGGTGACACTGGAGTATGTTCTGCCCTGGGATGCTTAGCAGCTGCCAGCAAGTTGCCTTCCCTGCTTGGCACCTCCATGGGAAGATATGCCTTCAGCCTCAGCTCTGCTTGCCCAGGTTGCTAGCCCTTCACAGCCTTCCTCACCTGCTTAGAGAAATGAGCAAATAAGCTCTTTAATCTTCCCTGGCTTAGGGCACACAAGGCTGAAAACAGTGATAAAATCTTTTGCTACTCTCTTGCCACCATTCCTTTCTGGCCTGTCAGCAACTCCCCTTCTCCCCGTCCTCGGTGAATGTTGCTCAATTTGCTTAATTTGGTGGACTACCACATAGATAGAAACCTGGGCTGGACTGGATTCCTTGGAAAATAATAACCAACTGTCAGCTCACAGAATAGCTCTTACATTAGAGATGTTGCTGTGAAGTCTAATGAGTCAAACCTTCCTAACTAGATACTGTAGGACACTGTTTAATTCTGTGTCATACTTTCCCATTTTGATACTTGAATAAGGAAACAGAATTCCTGTGCTGTCTAGACAGTGCTAGCTCTAACAGCAGCAGAAATCAACTGCACTTCGCCAAGCATGTTCCAGCTTTCTTGTTTTCTTTCACCAGTGAAAGCTGACAGGCAATAGCTGTGACTCATGTCAGCTGATGAAATTTGTCTGAAAACCACAGGCTCATTATCCCTCATTACTGATAACACTTTGTGGTAGAAAATGGAGTGACTTCCTCATGGATATGAACGAACTATAAATTAAATGTTTCTCAGCACTTCTTGTGTAAAGACAAGCAGCCTCCATCCCATCCTGCTCTGTGCCATCTTCAGTAGTTTCTTCTCAGCTGGAGAGAAAGACCTCTGGCAGGAGGAGTAGGGTCATCTCCTACCCGAAGGGTTGCTGTGGATCTTGCATCAGCTTTTTCACCCTGATCTTTACTTTATGTGAGTGGGGAGGTAGGAAAGACAAGAGAAGGGAAGGAATACACAGTGGTCACCTCTGTAGCTTATGCAGTAGCATGTGTTAGACACAGCAGTGGGGGAGATTGCCTTAACCAGAGAGTCAGTAATCCCTGGCTGATGGCTGTGTCCTGTGAAATGGGACTCATGGAAAGCCCTCTGAAGGACAGACCATGAGGTCTTATTTCAGTGATGGTGACCTCAGGAAGTGGAATATGCTGTCCCTCTGGAGTTAGGCACTGTCTCCAGAAACTGCCTAGTGCAGCCTTGCACTTCAACACTTCCAGCTTTGAGGGGTGATCTAAACCCTCAGAACCCTCAGAATGACCTGGTTGAACAGAGCAGTAAGATGTGACTCTAGCACTATCTATGAACCCCTACAAGGCCTTAACGACCCCAGCAACAAATATTAATGTTTCTCATATCAAAGAGATTTTTAACCTTGTGAAGAAAGGGATCTCCAGATACAAACAGAAGCTGATAGTATGGAAACTTACTGGTGACGTCAGTCAGTCCCTCAAGTAATTAATCTCAGGAATCAAATTGTTTCAACCTTTATTTCAAGACAGGTGCATGTGTACATATATAGCAGGTCAGTCTAATTCAGCCTGATGTGGAATCAGTGTGTGAAATGCCCTCTCATGCTTTACACAAGAACAAAGAATGTAGTCTTCTGAGGAACAAATCCATTTGTGTTGTCTAGGCTAAATCTTTCTTGTCCTGTGCACACGGCTGACACAACCTGCCCTGTCTGCGTTAGCCCACGCTAGGAAGCACCAGCTTTGGATACCCTTGGGGAGACTTGAAATGAAAGCTGAAATGTGTAAAAAGGAAGGAGGTGAAAATTTCATATGGCTTTCATACCAGTAGAAATGTCTGCTCAAACACTGGATGTGTAATTCACCAGTCATCTTCACCTACCTCCTCCCCTGGCCCCCACCTCTAAGGGACATTACAAGCCCAAACATTACAAAAGAAAGTTTTATTAATTTTTTTGAAGGGAATCATATTCTCATTTCAGCTAGGGATGAAACTGTCATTGGTCCTGGTTTGACCAGAGGTAAGAGCCCAAAATGTCCCTTAGAGTTAGGGAAGTAGCATCCTGTGGGTGCAAGTCAGTCCACAGCTTCTCAGTTGAGAGGAGAAAATCTGCTTCTTGGCACTACATGAATAACTGCTTCAGCCACAGAGGTTTCCCCTGGGGCTGTGGCCTGGCCCAGGTAGGGAAGTTCAAAGCATAAAGCATATGGAAAAGCTCTCCAAGGCCTGGAAGATTTCCTTAGTTCCCTGCCTGCGGCACCTGAGCCTGGAGGAGTGCTCAGCCAGGAATGGGTCGGTCCGGGTTGGTGGCTGTGTGCCTGCATATCAGGAACACTCCGGGGCATTGGGGGCATCTGCAAAGAGGAGGTTAGTGCTGACAACCTGGTCGGAACCCTTCTCAGTGTTTCTAAGAAATCTGATACCTATAAATTCCTATGCCTATCATATAAATACATAAATACTTTTAATAAAAGACATTGGAGTGCACAACCAGCAGTGACATGCAGAAATGTTGATGAAGTTCATTGGGAGAATATGTAGTCAACTCTCCCTCAAAATTGACATCACTTCAAGCAAAGAAACAACAGTTGCTGGCTGCACTCGGGTCATGTGCTGCCTGCAGCGTGAGCAGGGCAGGACTTGTCCTTAGCAGCCCCAGGCTGTATTGAGACCAGGGGTGCAAAGCCCAGCATCACTGAGAGCAGCCTGGCTTCAGCAGGAGCCAGGCAGGGTGTGCACAGGTGCATCATGGAGGTCCTGCCTGTGAATCAGTGGTGCCCACCTTTAAGTCAAAGTCTATTGCAAAGCTCATGAGAACTTCTGAGTCCTCTCTGAGGAAAGGATGTGCAGACCTACAGATTTCACCTGGTCCATTAGAGAGAACCTACTAAATCCAAAGTCTTTGTACTTTCCTGTATTTTTTATGTGCCTGGATCATTTTTGTGTCAAGCCAGTGTGTGAGTGTGTGCTTGAAGGAGATTTTCTTCTGAGAGCTGGTGTCACAATATAAATGATCTACCAGATATTCCCTTGACTGAGGCTTCAGTAGTCTGCAGATAAGTGAAACAGCCAGTGGGCCTCTGCTCTTAAAAGCTGCTCCCCAAAACCCCATAGTCACTGTAGGTCCTGTGCTTCTGCTGTCCAGTGCAGGTTCTTTCAAAATAGCACCTTCCTTCATGACCTTTACCTGTCAGAGAACATTTATTTTGAACTCTGCAAATGAGTTCCCTTGCTGCCTCTTCCCCATTTCCCGTCTTGCCAGGTAAAGGGCTGTTGACCAGATCTGTTCTCCTCCTTCTCCAAATGGCTTCAAGACACCTGACTTATTTTCCTGACTTACCAGACTTTTATTTGAGTAAATATACAGAACATTTTTACTATATACAGGTAAATAGAGACGCCCAGGGTTTCTCTGAACATAAGCTAAGCTTGGGTGACTTTCTTTGGCTTTCATTTCTGTTCTCCTCAAGAGCTCTGCATATCCCTTTCCCCAGCATTGGAAAGATCCATCCTAGGTCACAAATCAGCTGCACAGAGCTCCAAAGAGAAAAACGTGGGCATGCACTATATAAAGCCCATTTGCAGTGTGGTTTATCTGTGCTCCAGCTGAGGCTTCCCACAGCCCCAAGGAGGGATGCTAGAGCAGTCTGCCTGTACAAGTACAGCTGGTGAGAACAGGCATCCCACAGGCAAATGGATTGGTAGGAGAGGCTGTACTTGACATGTTGCATTTCATGCGCCAGCCCCTACACCGGGCAAATGAGGGGACTTAATAACACCAGGCTGAACGATAGATCCACAATGTTGGCATCGGAGTTGGTCCACAGAGTGATGTTATCTTGATCAAACAAGAAGAGCACGGTGGTGAAATTTACTGCATTGTCACTGTTCTGGACAGTCTCTATCCAGAGGGCACTGCTGGTCGACTTGTGTGTCTTCTGCAGGGTCAGCTTCAGCAAGTCCTCTTCCAGGTAGATAGAACCCTTCAAGGACATGAGGTAGAGGCCATCACAGCTGATCATGACAGAACCATTTCTGATCTGAATAGAGCCTACTTCAGCAGTGAGATTCATGGCTACCCCTTTGATGCTTTTACCTAGAATGGAAGAAAGCACCAATAATTCCATGATGACAAATGTCTTCTGGGAAAGGAGTTGTTTTATACCAACTGACTTCAGAAAAAAATGAAAAAATATAGGAAAGAAGAGAGTGAACTAGAGAATAGGGCAGACCAGAACTAGAATATCATCTACTGTAGACAGGCATCTTCCACCATGGAAATTTACAGCTTCTCACTCTTCACTAAGTTGTGCCTTTTGTACTGCAGCTCCAGTTTATAAGAGTTATTCTTCCAAGTTTCTATTTTTGCAGCATTTATGTACTCTATGTCTTACTTAAAACACAGAAAAATATGTTAAGTAAAGCATCTCTGTGAGTTTAAAAAGAACAGGAAAATGAAGACAGTAAAAAAGATGCAGAAAAAGTGTTCAGAGCTGAAAGAAAGACAAAAAGTGCTTTCTGGAGAGATGCTGGTAACATAAGCCCTTTTCTAGGGATTCGATTCTGGGTTATTTTTATGCAGAAGACAAGATAAAAGAGCAGTATAGCAAGCATAGTTCCAGGGGTATGCTGGTCATATTTCCCTGCTGTGCTCCTCAGTTTTCAGCACACCAGCTGAAACCCCTGGGATCAGGGGACCCAGAAGCAACCCAGGGACAAGCAGCACAGCCCCTCTGGGCTGAGGCCAAATTTCTCAAGCTTTTCCTCTAAATAACACCAGTTTCTATTAGGTTAGACTCACTGCTGCCTCATACTGTTACCAGAAAGTAAAACGGTCAACAATATTTTTAGTATGATTTGAAACTTTTAGTAACTAGTTCTGTCATTGAGGTATCTCATCGGACATGTAGCTGGTACACAGAGCTTCTGATATGGTCTGTACACTCACTTACTATTCCCCAGGAAATCATTTACATTTTTCATACATCAGGAAACCATTGAGTTGTTTCAGAAATACCCCAGCAGCGTGTGGTGTGTACTCAGTAAATTCTCAAAAAAGCATTTCTTGTTCATTCACAGAGTGAAAGCTTGTTTTAGGAGATAGGTAAAGGTTGCAGAAATCCACACAGATTTTCAGGGTTTTTGTTCTGTTCTGGGACAAATCAGTGGTCCCCGGGGACCACGGGTCGGTGCACGGTAGAGTGGGTAGCCAGGAGTCCTTCCTTTGCGCCAGGGGAACGTGGCACAGTGGTGGCTGCTGCACTGGGAGAACCAGGGATCATCGAGGGGACAGGGACCCTCCCAGGGTGCCCCCTGCCCCAACATCCACCCACCTGTGTACCGGATGTGGGTCCACGGCAATTTGTTGCTCTGAGACTGGAAAAAAAAGATGAGAAATCCTCATTAAGGCACTGGGTGAGCACCTCATTGCTGCCACTATCACTTTCGTTTCCCAACCAGGATTGGGACTGCAGATCCAAAAGCAGAGCAGGCAGCCTCAGCTGGCACGGCTGCTGCTAGCCAGCTATGCTCTGTACTTGCTTTTATATCATTATTATAAAATAACTATTCTAGCCTGGTTCCCAGCCTGCTGCTGAGCCCTCCAGTGTTGTTCCTGTTTAGAAAGCCATGCTGGTGAATGAAATTGAGTCAAACCAAACGGAAAGGAAGGACCTTGGGGTGCCGAGCCTCTTCTGCATGAGTGCTCCGAGTGTGATTTACAGCCAGGGGCACCTGGCAAACAGGCATCGTTTGAGGAACGGGGCCCCAGCTGTGCTGTCTCACCCTCATGAAGAACACTAAAAGGTGGGTCTGGTTTTATGGCTCCTGACACTTTGTTTAAAGATGTTACTGGAGGTGTATCTGTCAGAAACTCTTAAGTGCATTGAGACATGTTTAAAATTGATTGGAGCACCTCTCCTATGAAGACAGACTGAGAGGGCTAGGATTGTTCAGGCTGGAGAAGGCTTCAGGGAGACCTTTAAGCACTTTCCAGTACCTAAAAAGGCTACAAGAGAGATGGAGAGATACTTTTGACAAGGGCTTGGAGTGATAGAGCAGGAATGAGTGGCTTTAAACTGTGTGTTAAGATATGAGGAAAATATTCTTTACTGTGAGGGTGGTGAGACACTGGCACACATTGCCCAGAAAAGCTGTGGATGTCCCATCCCTGGAAGTGTTCAAGGCCAGGTTGGACGAGGCTTTGGCTTTGAGCAGTCTAGTCTAGCAGAAGATGTCCCTGCCCATGGCAGGGGAGCTGGAACTAGATGATCTTCAACGCCCCTTCCAACATAACCATTCTATGATTCTGTGATTTGTATTTTATGAATGAGAGGATGAAAATACAGAAGTGTGTTGCTCACTGATCAGATATGCAAAACACCAGGCTTCTGCATTACATTTTTAAATCTGAACTCTGCATCTCAAACTTCACTATCGTAACCACAGAAGACCCAAATCTGCAGTTTCTTCACAACCACAAGTATTCAGCATTTTGCCTGATTAAAGAATGAAAGATTAGGCTTACTCCTCCATCTCTTTACCTATGCCAAAGGCTTTCTAGGAGAGAAAGTGAGCTGGTGAGATGTGGGTTGGCCTGACTTTCATGCATTTGGCCCCTTCACTCTGACCACAAGGAATGTGTAGAGTGTGAGCACAGACATGCTCACAGGTTCAGTGCTGTGCTTGGGTAAAGACAAGTAGCAGGGGAAGGCAGCTGGAGCTGGGCTGCCCTATGTGACCTGTGCCGGAGGAGGGTGAGGTGGATGCTGCTGCTGGGAAAGGTCTGTTCTAGCACCCTCTAGTGCTGTCGCAGCTGATGCTCTGCACTTGCTCCACCGGCAAGGATGGAGAGGGCTGCCAAATGCAAGCTTTTATAACACTGTGGCTCAGCTGGAATTAGATCCCTTGGCATTACCTACCGTTCCTATCAGCAGATTGAATCTTATGTTTACTTTTATTAGGCACCTGAGTACACAAGCATTTCACTCCTGGCTCAGGAACTGAGATTTCTAGTTGGTTCCCAACAAGCTGGGAAAAGTATGGAGTCTTTGAGTATCTAAGGTCAAACAACATCCACCTCAATCTGTACAATTTGGCCACTGGTGGACAGGTGTATTGAACACAGACAGGCTGGGTGACAAACTTGTAACACTTATATCTGCCCCATTGTCACTCGTTACCTGTTTTACCTATCTCTGCCAGTTATGCATGCTCTCAAAAAGCACTTTGCACTTACCTACTAGTAAATCCTGATGAGGAGGGAATGTATTGGTAGGACTGGAAGAAGTTCCATGAGCTAGTAACAAACTTAGTCAACTTAGTCAACTCTTTTTTCATGTTCTGCTTTCTTTTGGTGTGCAGGAAGAAGTGCCAGGAAGGCCGAGGGCACAGAGGTGCTTTTTACTGACTGCTTCAGTTTTCCTCCTATTATTTATACACAGACTTTCAGCTTCATTTCTATCTGCTCTGCACCCCCAAACAGAGGAGTTCTTCCTGGCTGGGACATTGTGTCTAGAGCCATGTGGCAGAAGTTTCAGGAATAGTTTGTACTGCACAAAGTGCAGATCTCAGGGGGCTGATTGAAGGGACCACTGCAACCATGAGCCTGATTCCCTGCGTCACAGAGATGGCAGATGACTATTCTCTGGAAGTGGGCTGTACCTTCTCACTTGGAGATACTAGAATTATGGTTTTTACTTCCCCTGCAAAAGGAGAGGTGTATCAAGAGGAGGTAATTCCAGCAGAGATGGGAATTACATATGAGTGAAAGCAGACTACCACTACCTTTTTTTTAACTTGTTCATGTGGAAATCTCAGCTGACGCTTGCTCTGCAGGTGGCATCATGACAGAAATGAGATCACTGTCCCTTTTTGTTAAGCACAGTATTGGCTGCAGATGCTAACTTTCCTTAGCATGTGCCACAACATTATTCACATTGTGTTTTCACAAAACAATCCATGGGGGTTTTTTTAGGAGCTGCGAGAACAATGGAAAGGAAAAAAATATAGTATTTCTACAAAAAAACACAGCTGTTGTCTTGCCAATAAAGTTTGTGTGGCACTCTCCGTCCTTAGAGACCAGAAGGAGACTTTTTCCAAGGATAGGGACAGCCACTTGGTCACTCCCATGGACCAGCACCCACAGCATCGCCCTCTCATTCTGTTGTGATCCTACTTCCACTAAGTCTGTTTCCCAAAACTGCCCCAAGGATCAAGTCAGATTAGCACTCCTGCCTCTATAGCAGACTTTTATATGGTCAGTTCATGGTTGTCCTGCTGAGCCCTGCAATTGTACTGCGAAGAAACCCCCCTGTGTACAGTCTGTGAAACAGCTCCTGCACAGCACGGTGCACTGCAAACAGGACACCACAGTTATCTGTTAAAATAATAGAAACCGGTCCTAACCCTGTACTTAACAAGTTTTTAAAACTGAAAAAGTCCTCTGGTGACTCCCAGGACTTGGACTTTTCATCTCTTGCTCCTCAAGCACCCTGTTTCAGTTGTTTCTGTTGAAGTAAGGGAAACTCCAGTTATGCACTGGGTCCCCTCTTCATCTCTCTTGGGTTTCTAAGGCTCATAGGCAGAAATGTCAGACCCTCACATATTTCTCTGGAGGAGGAGGATTTGAGTTAACGTTTTTTACAGAAGAGACTAAGATATGAGGTGTCACAGCCAGGATGAGACTCAGGAGAGGTCTCTGCACCTTGAGTAGTGTGATAGCTTGCCCTTCTCTGTTGACTTACTCTCTCAAAAACTCTCTTCTCTCTCCCAAAGTAGTGGAAGGAGAAGAAGACTGACCTGAATAGCAAGTGTAATCTTTCAGTATTATCAAGGTCATCATTCTACAGTTTAATAACCACTGTGAGACTCAGGTAAGTGAAACTTGTGCAGAGCACAAAGGGTGTTCATTAAACAGCAGAGGACCTGAGCACGAGGCCATCCCTCCCTGTGTGGTTACATGCCTGGCTTGCTTCTCTGTCAAGTCTTAAGTGGGAGGAAAGAGTGAACTCTGGTAAAACGAAGCACAACAAGCTTTAAAGTGGCACATAGCTCCTGGAGATGTGGGAGGAGAAGTCGGTAGTGCACAAGCAGTACTGAAATAGCCATGAAAGGTTGTTGACAATCCACCAGCCTGCAAGGACATGAAAGAGGCAAATGTATCTTCTGCAATTTTTGCTGAAGTACTGTGATTTTCAGTCATCCTATTTATATTGTTTGCAGTGGTGTTATGTGTACACAAAACTCTCTTGGGCCACATCAGTTTTTCCCACACATGTACACATGCACAGGCTCTCCCTCTGCAGACGTGGATGACTGCTCCTAACCCTGGGACTTGGGCAGTCTGAGAGCACTGGAAGGCTTCAGGGGATCTTGGTAGAGCTGTGACAAGGTAACTTGCTTTCTGACATATCTGCCAGCACTTTCATTTTAAAAGTTCAAAAGATGTTTATGAGCAATCTGGGTTCTTATTTACCCAGACGATCCTATTCAATTAAATGGAAATACACACAAGTCACCACAAGTAGGTCAAAGAGTCAAACCTCCCTCTCCTAGGGGCCAGTGAAAAGAGCATTCTTGGAACAATCTCTCTCCTGGACAACTTAGCCCAAGCCCTATACTGGGAAATACTGGATGTTTTTTTAAGGGCAATCAATGTAAAAAAAAAAAAAAATTATTATCATAAGGAAATGATTAAAAACTTGGAGTTTGAATAGGGATAAACCCAAAAGCTTTTTCCTTTTCTTAAAAAAAAATAAAAATAAATCCCATACAAAGTTTTACAAGCTACAGACAATGGGTTGAACATGAACTCTTACCGTTGAGGGCTGCAGAAAACCTATACCAAGGTAAATCAGGCAGGCAAGCAGTAGTATCCACTGAGCAACTGCAGACACGAGGTGCAGAGTGTTCCTAACCTGTCCTCTTTGCCAGCTCCTCCATTCATACTCCGCACATTCCCTTTCACAATCCGTCTGCTCTTGATTGCTTGGCTCCACATCTGGCTGTCCTTCCATCCCAGCCTTGCTGCCAGCAAATGCTGGAAAAGGGACCAGGAGCACAGCAGGAGCCCAGAGGGGGCAGGGGATGGATGAGTTGTGTGCTCCTGTCCCAGAAGCAGAGGTGAAGTAAAGAAAGTGCCTTCAAGAACCTACTTTATGCACCCAGAGAAGCAGGCGGGGGAACTTCTTTGTGACTAAATTTCCCCTTCCTTCCTTTTCTTTTTTTCTTCTTTTTTTTGGGGGGTGTGTGTGTGTGTATGTGTGTGAATGTGGGGGCTGATTTATTGCATTCCAGTTTGGTTTTGAGTAAGTACCTTTGAAATGAGATATGTTTATGTCTTTCATAGCTTCAACTGTGGATGTCTTAATGTGATCTTTCCAACAATAGTGAAAAGTTGGGGGGACAGTGCTTGCCTTCACTCAGTTTTTTTGTCAGCAGAAGTTCTCACTTCTCTGTTCAGCATTAGGTATGGGTTTTACAGGGTGGCTCCCTCCCTTGTTAGCATCATATAATGCTCCTGAAACCTCTTTTCTGTAAAGAAGCAATGAATAAGAAGGGATGGTTGACAGGTGGATAGCATAAGGATTTGGAGAGAAAAAATGTGCTTCCTTTTTCTCTTCACCTTTATCTTCTGGCTTTAAAGCTATGGGATGTGGCACAAAGCCCAGGAGAGAGAAAATGGAGAACTGCTCAGGGAACATCCCTTTTTGCACACTCTGTAAACCTGTAGTCCAGGGTATGCACTGAGAACGGCATTCCCAGGCTATCCAGGCCTCCCTCGTGGAAGAAGAGAGCCTGTCTATTAGGACACCAGTACCTTCCCTTTGTTTGGTCTCCTTGTGACATTTGCTTGTGACACACAGAGCTGTCAAATGCCGGTTGTCTGCAGCAGGGACCATCTCCTGTGCTTATTTTGAGTGACAGACTTTGCATCCATTTGGGAGGGCAGTCCAACACAGCTCTTTTTGTTGGATTTTTTTTCTGTTGCAAATTACCGTACCATGACTGAAGTCAGCCGCTGCCTTTTCCCAGTGAGGATCAAGCAAGCCCATTGGGAGTGTTATTGTCTTTTCTACCTTCCAGGGATGAGTTGTCAGAAAGTTTCCCTTCCCCAAAATGTGTTCTTTCGACCTGTCACAAGGCACATGTCCTGACAAATATGTAACCTGCCTGCAAAGGAAGCAAGAGCAATGTTCTTTCACGTGTTTTTCCGTCTAGGCATAAACCAATATAAGAGGGGAGTCCAGCAGCTGGATATGCAACCTGCTATGAGGACACCCCATGCTCAGTGTGCCTGCCCTTGAAAAATAGTTGCAGGTAGCTGGTGGATTGAGTCAGGAATACACTCCGGTGTTTGTCTGGGGAGCATGTCACAGGTCATGGAAATTTACTGAAGAAGGTTCAGCTTTCACATGTTCCGCTGGCTTTTGAGTGCGTGGAAATTCTCGTTGCCCTCCCTCCAGCGGCCACTCACTTGGGCGAGCTGGAGCCCCCGGGTGAGCCCAGCCCGACGAGAGGACCGGGAACAGCCCCCATCCTCTTTCCTCGACAAGAAACACGACTGCAGCCGCGGCGAGGAACGTTTGTGCTGCCTCGGAGCAGTTCCCTCGGAT
Source organism: Serilophus lunatus (assembly GCA_013399895.1). Classification (NCBI taxonomy): domain Eukaryota; kingdom Metazoa; phylum Chordata; class Aves; order Passeriformes; family Eurylaimidae; genus Serilophus; species Serilophus lunatus. The sequence goes on along the minus strand of VXBA01005132.1, from coordinate 65,370 downwards.
GCAGAATGTGAGTTCGGAGGCAGGACTTTGACACCTAGCGGTCACAGAGCGCCTGCGAGCCCGGGCGGCTCCGCACCGCGCTCAGCACCATGACGGGGCTCGGGCTTGGCCAAGCCCTGCACAGGAGTGAAGCAGTACCTTGAAGTGCTGCAAAGGCCTGCTGGGTCTGGGGGCACGTGGAGAAGATCGTTTGCTGCCATGGCTCTGCAGTGTCGTGTCTAGGTCTCCAGAAAAACATTCACCCTACTTGCATGTCCAGTGTCCATCCATAACGGGGCGTGGTGGTGTGTGTGAGCCCGCGGACAATGCGGAGATGGGGGAATCTCCCACACGGCTCCAGAGCAGCTTCCTGGCGGGGAACAAATCCAGGTCTGGATCCTTCTCCCGTGGGCGGAGATGTTGGCCGCCTGCAGTGCGGATGGATGGCAGAGGTGGCTGGGAAGCTGGGTCCCAGCTATCCCGGGCCCGCAGAAAAGGCTGAGACGGGCAGCACAATGTCTGAGCAAGTGCACCTTTGTGCCTAAAGGTTCCTGCTGTGGGGATGGCTCAGGGTTGGTGTCCCCAGACTCCCATCACTTGCAGTGGCCACAGCTGGCCCTGCAGCTGGAGCAGGCAGGCACGAAGAAGGATGAGGGGAAGGACTGCCAGTACCTGCGGTCTCACCTGTAGCAGTAGCGCCAGCGAGTGTCTGCAGGGGCAGCCAGCTGCAGGTCTGCCAGAGCCACAAGTGAACTTGTCAGGGTTTCAGTGGGGAATCACTGAACGAGAGTGTGCGATCATTGTGCCGCAGCTGCCTTCCTGGAAGGGCAGGCACCTGCCGTGTGTCACAGCAGCTCTGTTGAGCACAGAGAGCCCGAGCTCTTCTGCCTTGAATGCTACCAACCTGCTACCTCCAGAAAAGGGAACTTGGGCTTGCTGCTCACTGCTTAGTTTCTGCAAAAATGTCAGGATGCTGAGCTAAGCTGTCCTGGACTCTTGCATGCCTGTAATTCTCACATTTTGCATACATGCTTTGGAACCAGGTACAAGCTCTTGCCTATCTCCATCTCCTCTCTTCACAGCTCTGGATTTTGTAATGGGTTTGTTTCTAAAATTCTAGGGAAAAAAATGTAGGTTAAGATTGTGCTTAATGTATTTCTGAAATTGCTTTGTCATTTCTATACTACCCCAGTGCAAGTGTCGCTCACCCTCACTTAGCAGCACTGCTAGAACAGAAGATCAAAAGCTGCATTTCAAGTAACATCCCTGGCATTGTATCTGAAACAGGAAAGAGGACAGCTCATTCAGGGCCATCACAAACATCCATGCACAGTCTCTTCTGTGGTTTTAATTGCTTTCAGCTTCTCCTCCTGCCTTGCATATTGAAACCCAAGTGCAGGGCACTTGGTGGCTGTCGGAGCCCCTGCCAAGAGGAAACCTTTCAGGCCTTTGGAATCCCATTGCAGACATGCCATGTACACCCAACATTGTCGATAATTTGCTGTGTTTATCAAAATTATTGTGGTCCCTCTTTCACAGGGACCCTAAAGCTGGAGTCTCTTGGTATTTGCCTCAACCTTTTGCAGTCATCATGCCGTTCTGGTGAGCAGGCAGAGTGGGAGGGCTTTGGGGCTCCATGAGCCTGTTGGTGCTCTGGTTGTCTTGTTAATTTTTCTAAAGAAATATGTCTTGCTGGCCCATGCAGCAATATTGTTCCGGCAAGGACTGAAGGAAATCAGAGTTAGTTGGTAGTATGTCTTGCTGTGTTTAGGGTTTTTTTTTTCATAACAATCCAGTATCTTTTACTTCAGGCTGTCATTTCTGGGCTTTCCCAGACTGGGGAGCTGACTGTTTTAATAACCTTAACAGAAGAATGCTGATCACAGTCAAGGCTAAATCCTGCCCTGTCACGTTGTACCAGTACAGAGCATAGAGTATTCCCACTGCAGATCACAGCCCCTGGCCCATGGGGAGCACCCATGTGTGGGAGTCACAGGGCAGGGACTTTGCCCAAGGAGTGGTAGCCCTTACTGGCACTCACCTTGATTTAGCTCCTGTTTCTGGGGAAAGTGCTCTCAGCCCCACAAAAGGGGGAATTGGGGAATTATACAGGACAGTTTAACTTTAGTTCTCAGAAGAATAGTGGAAGAACCAATTAAACTGTTTGTAAACATCTAGAAGGAAAAAGGAAATAAGTACCAACCAGTATGAGTTTCTAAGAAAAAAAACTTGATGTTGTCTATAGGGCAAGGAAACCTCTTGGGCAGAGAAGTAGCTGTGGGGATTCACTGCACCTCCAGAAATAGTTTGGACTCTCTTTTTCATAATATCTGTGAAGCATGGTCTGTATGAAACTGCTCTCAGCAGACGTGAAGCTGGTTGAGTGATTATTGGTTGTTGTCAAAAGGAAAAGACATACCTTGTCCTCCTGAGAACTGTCCTTCTGCAGCATCTCCTTCCCCTTGGGGATCCTCTGGACCCTCTGGCAAGCCAAGTAGGAACAGGGGCATGCTCACAGGCGAGATCTGGGCTCTTGCTGGTAATTTTTGCCTATAATTTAAAGATGTTGGGTTCTCTTCTTTTGTCTGATTGCCTGTTTTGCACCAAGGCTGTCTTTGCCCCAGGAATAACTGGTCAGTGAAAAACAGCAAAGGAAGCCTTTGAGAGGGAAAAAAGTAAAGTGTTATAAAACCAAGATTTTTGTGTGTCCCAGCTACCGCTGTTTAATGTCTGTATCCACTTCAGAAATAAAGCATTTTATATCTGAGCCAGATTTATTTATCAAATTCAACGAATTTTCTTTAAAAATTTATGGATCCCTGCTCCACTGTGTCTGAACCACATGAACTCTCTCTCTCTCTTGAACATCAATGGAGAAGACACCTATATCTTTCACATTTCTCTTGATTCCTGACTGATTTTAGTGGCTCGGTTCACCCCAAAGTGGAAAAATATTATATAATCCTTTGCTAAAATATCAACCTAGATATGAATCTGATCTGGAAGGTTGTTCTTGGAGGTGGCAGGTGGGGATGCCCTTTAAAAATTCAGGAGTTGGACTTGATGATCCTTGTGGATCCCTCTCAATTCAAGATACTCTATGATTCTGTGATTTATTTCCGTTCCATGTGGATTTGTCTTGTTCCTACCATATAGCCACTCTTTGGCTGATGTGTCAAGCATTTCTGCCAGCAGAGGCACTCAGACTGTAAGGAGGAGTTTATGTAAGTCAGGCTACTTTTAGCACTGTAAAAGAGAGGAGGAAATAGTGTAAATGTTGTGAAATCACAAAGAAAAATATTGACATTTAGGCAGAGCCAGGATTTTGTGGAGAGATCCCAAAAGAGGAGCATCATCACCAAGGTGAATCACACTGTGCCTCATCCACAGTGCTACACTGGGACTTTTCTGAAGAAGGGTTGCCCAGGGCACACCTCCAGCAGCTGCTGTTGCCTCACTGCTGTGCATTGAGTCACTTTTCCTGGTGGTCACAGTCATTAGGCCAAGAGATAGCTATTTTCCAAGAGGACAAAAGAGCACCAGCTTTACTGGGCACAGCAAAGCCAGGTCGGATTAAAACCTGCCTCATTGACAGTGCTGGCAGCTTTTCTTGGAGCCAGGCTAGGTAGCATCTGTAAAAGTGGCTTCAGTGACTGGGGAAGAGCTGAGTATTTAGTCCTGGTTTTAATGTCAGCATTGTGGTTTTCAGCACAGCCCTGAGGGGCAACACTGCAGCCTTCCCAGCAAGCCAAAGTCAGTATTTCCTCAGCCACCACATTTCACACCAGAGTTGTTAGGTTTCCAAAGGTCAGCTGCTGTCACTTTTTGGATGTGATAAGAGATATTTCATTGCTGGTGGTGGTCTTTGCCCTGAGCATTATCTCTCTACCTCACTGTGGAACGTTCCTAGGAGCGGATTTCCTTTACCACACTACCAGCTGAGTGGGTAGGGGCTAAGCATTTGCTATGGCACCTTTAAAAGCTTGAGGTGAACTTAGGCAGACACATTTTCCTTCCTTTATCTTATAGCTGCTCCTGTCAGAAATCCCACCATAATGAACCATCATACTGTAAGATATCAGGAGAGAATATCAAATACATTTTTGACATTTTTCTGGTAAAGAAAATAAACAATCTGTGAAAAAAAAAATTCTTCAGCAGACATTCAGCTGGTTTACCCAGCTCCATTCCTACTCATTCCTGCAGTGTTAGAAATCCCCAAGAGGGACAAGAAGACTGTGATGCTCCAGATAGAACTCTACTTTGGGTTAAGGAAGTGGTTTCTCTTGCTTATCTGGCACTGTCATCATTGATCTGTGTGCTTCCCCTCATCACCCCTGTGGGAGTTTTTTGGCCAGCAAAGATGGCCCCAAAGTCATCCCTCCTGAAGATGAGGTGTTATTGCAGCTCTTGATTCTTCCTGTGGGTTTCTAACCTGTTCACTTCTTCTAAACATGATGATAGGAATTCCAAGCAGGGTTTTGGGAAAGATTTGCAGGCAGAGGTACTACCTTTTATTATCCTTGTTAGCTCCCTTAAACTGCTGAAGCATGAGCAGATGAGTGGGGAACAAGCAGAGACTGCAGTGAGGAGAGAGGGAGTTAAGAGCTGGTGAGATTTCTGGGACAGAGACGGGCTGAAGCTTGCAACGCTTCTGTCTGCAAACCCCAGACTCTTTCTTGCTGTGACTTGCGCTTTTTAGTCAGTGGTGATGGCTTTGCATTCACTTCAAACTGTTGCATTACAGAGATGGAAAAGGGTTAAATGCTATTTCTACCCCAGCCAAGCCCAGCGAGAAAAACCCATGTGCAGTGTCATTTCCCACTTAAGCCACTTCATGCCTTTGCAAGTGTTTTATTGGGGTGATATTTTAGCATCCTTTGCTGATTAGGATGCATGCAATACTGCTTCACTGCCTCTCATCACCAGCAAATGTTAATCCATTAGTATGGGACTGCAGAGATTGAATAAAGATCTGGTGACAACAAAAGCACATTGACAAGCTCGATGCTTCATAGTCTGTCCCTCATGGACACTATGGACTCTGAATAGTTTTTTTATTTCTAACAACTGCCAGGTTAAGCTTCTGACTAGATTGTTTCCTTCACTGTTTCTTAAATACTTCTTAAAGAGCTCCTTAACTTTCCATTCACAGTCATTTAGTTATTGTTCTTTCCACCTGGTCAGTTTGGCTCATAGTTTCCCTTAACTTATATTAGCTCTTTTGAAATATCTAGTAGCTGTATTACTGGCTGGGGCTGCCCTCTCTTTGCTCATACTGACTATAATCAGATCACCGTCACTACTCCTTAAGCCCTGACCAATTCTTTGGCAATTAAATCAACTTTATGGACTGTAAAAAGCACCAAATATAGCACCTGCACCTAGCTTAACAGTTTCAGTATTAATAAATGTCCATCTGAAACCACTGTAAACTGTCCTGACACTACCTTGATCTCATATGAGTCCTGATAGGAATTTTCCTGGCACCATCACCGTTCCCTTCTCTGGACCCTGCAAGAGGAAGCTTGCTGGGACCTCATGCCAACCTCTGTTTTAACACACAGAAACAACCTGCTTAGTTTTCTCTTTTTATTCCTTCTATTTGAAAACCACTGAATTATCTAGGTGCAGCTTGGATGAATGATCAGAAAGTTCTTATCATAACAGAGTTTCCATAGGCTTGAACTTTTGGGTGAGATGAGAAATGGTCCAGATCTCAAAAAATCAGGCAGTCCTTGGCCCCTTCTCCCAGGGTGTCCCTAGCAGATAGTCCTTGAGGCTTTCAATCTAATGGCAACATCACTGTCTTCATGATGCAATCCCATAACGCAGCAGGCTGACTTGAGGAAACCGAACTCACAACGCAGGCCTCGTTCTGAGAAAGTGTGTTTATTCTGCGCAGGGAGCAGGGTTACAGATCCATTCCAAATGCCCGCTCCCCGATCCCATGACTGTCCCGGGCTTATATCCCCCTCCTGAGTGACAGCCGTCACACAGCTCGGGTTGGCCCCTCCTGCTCCGAGCCCACCCTCTTCTCCACCCCATCCCTTCGAGGGCTGGGCTGTCGTTGCCATCATCCCATCGAGGCACATCCTCCACTTCTAGGAGACCTTGAGGTGTTGTTCCAGGCTGTTGTGATGTCTGGTTTTCGCCGTCTCTGTCCCCCTTATCTGATGTTCGTGTTTAGTGTTTACAGAACTTGCTCTATCCTAGCCCTGTGTCCCAGCAGGGCCCTGACTTCCCTTTCTAACCGCAGCTCAAGGCGCAGGAAATACTTCCCAGCTGCTAATCCTCCTACAACATAAAACAAGCAGCGAGGCCCCAATGTGCCCGGGGCTGTGCCGTAGCTGGCAGGAGGTCACTCACGCCTGCGGCAGCAGCCCGTGGGTGCTGTGCACAGGGCACCCGCAGCCACGGCCGTGCATTTCGGTACTCGCAGGGGCTCCACAGATGAGTGCGGCCGGCTCCCCGCAGCGCCCGCTCGGAGAGCTGCCAGGCAGCACCGAGAGCCTCAGATGACTAACCCCGGCCAGAGGCTTTCTCTGTATTACACAGCAGCACCCGTGCTCTGAAGCGGGGGGACAGCACAAAGGCCGTGGCTGCCACCAGAGCCCCCAGCTCGCGCAGCTGTCACGCTGCCGGCCCCGAGGGACACGGCAGGAGTACAAGGGATGCAGCAGTATGATACCTAGGGAGGCCGAGCAGTCAGCTCCTCACCAGTGATGTTCGCAGCTGGCCTGTGTTTGTTTTCTTCTCCACCTGCCACTTTCACTAGTCCTTAGGCAAAATATAAACAGCCCACCTTAGTTTCTTCTGTAGACACACGGACATGGCCAGCCTTCAGGGGCACATTCGGGGCTCCCTCGTCTGCAGCCAGCACCCCCACACTCTGGCCACCCTGGAGGACCTTGAGAAGGGACAGTTTTCTGCAGGCAGGCAACAAGGCATGGGTTCATACCAGTGTCCCACTGGCAGCCAGATGGAGGTAAGGCTGCTGCAGCTCTGACTCCCTGGGTCTAGCCAGCAGCAGGGCTCAATGTGCATGCACACGGAACATACATACCCACAGTGCGTGTGTATTCACACAGCCATGCAGATCAGCAAAGGCAGAAAATGAACAGTCCTCACACAAGCAGCACCACTGGCCTCATCCTGTTCTCTTCTCTGGCTTATGAGTAGGAAAGCCCATAGCAGACCATATGAATTCCTTCTGCTGCTGGTGTTAGACATACAGTCTCTCCAGTCTATCTTCCTGTCTCCTGAAACATTTATCCTAGTTTCCAGCTGGCCTGGCTTACTCTTTGCCAGCCATTTTACACACCAACATACCCACCCACACCCCATTGTCTGTGGCTGCTGCCATCCAGATACACAGGCTGCTTTGGCCACTGTGTCCCTCCCATCACTGCCATTCTGACCTCTATACACACCCGTGCACACTGAGCAGAGGCACACACCAGGCAAACAGCTTAAGGGAGTTTAGAAAGCAGATGGGACATGTCACAGCAGCCAGGCACAGAGCACAGACAGGCATCTAAACAGACCCTTTTGTCTCCTTTTCCCTCTGTTTTTCCACACTGGTTCCTCCCACCTTGATGAATCCTTTTCCCCTGTTTGCTCCTTTGCACAGACATCCCAGAGTGAGTCCTGTATAGTCTCAGAAGGCTCTTCCCAGCTCCCTTAATGAGCTCCATGTGCCTTTGTCCGATCACCCTCTTTGCTTGGCAAACAGGGAATGTTTCTTGGTTCCTCACCAAGGCAGATGCAGTTACCCAGGCAGTGTGTGATCACATGCACTTCCAGCAGTGTCCTCTCCTGCTCAGTCCAGCAGAGCTCATAAGTGGAACAGATACTTGAAGCATTTGCTGTCTTTCATTTTTCTTCAGATAGGTATAGCCCTCTGGACATACTCCCACACTGTCATCAAACAGCTCTTAAATATTTTCACTGCATGACTGAAAAAGCAGTAAGTTATAACTCAGGAATTTGGTAACATCTCTCTCTTGTTAAATCATCTCTTCTTTATCTAGTGTTTAGGGATTCTTCGCCTTTTTAGTGTATGCAGCTTCTCTGAACCTAAAAAGGATTAATTCTTTCAGTTGCACCTTCAGTACAGATAACTCAGATCTGAGCAAGACAGTTCATTCCCCTAAGATGGCTTTTCCTTCCCAACATTCTCAGCTCCCTTCATGGTTGGGGATGGGAGAAAGAGCTCCAGATTACCTTGGTTTTCACAGCATCTAATCTCCTTTCATGGTGTCTGCCCTGGCAGGGAGGCAGCTGCGGTAGCCAGATCCACCTCATGTGGAAGCACATCAGCACTGGGGCATGGCTGCAGGGGAACACCTGTACCCCATTTGTGACACCTCAGAGGAGAGGTGAAGTGAAGCCTCACTGTCCTGATTCTGCCTGGGGCAAACCTCTGGACAGAAGGAGCCTCAGCCCTGCTCCCTTTATAGCTGGAGAGGCCTCAGCTGGCTCCAGGGATGTTCCTCTGGTGTGTAACAAACTGAACCTGTCTCTCAGCTAAGCCTGAATCCAACTCTCTGATTTGGGGAAGTTTTTTCTTTTTGATCACCTTCCCTGAAAAAAAAATTTGCACACAGAAAAAAAAAAAAAAACATTTCAGAGAAAAAAAAAAAAAAAAAAAAAAAAAAAAACAATTAAGGAAAAAAAAAAAAAAGAAAAGAAAAAGAAAAATAGAAAAAAGACACCAGTTTTTCTGTTGCAATTCTGAGCAACCTTTAGTGCCAAGAATAACAACAAATCTGTATTTTTTCCTCAGGAAAGGCTTTCTTTGCCCGGAGGGTGCTGAGAGAGGGCCACGGCCATTGGCAGCAGTGCCTGCCTCTCACTGCCTCAGATTTGGCAGCCTTAGGAGGAGGTCAAACGTGTCCTGCATCCATGGGTCTCTCGGGGTCTGTCTGTGATTGGTTCCATTGGAGGACAATGATCAGATAAGGCACCAAGCAACTCAACCAAGAAAAGCACTGGCAAGCTGTGAACACACACATTTGAATGTGTTTAACGTGTCAGGCAGGTCCCTGCAGGAGCTCACCCAGAGCTTGACTCCATTCCACTCTGCCCAACCTGTGCCTTCAGCTTGTACCAACTCTCCCACTCCTTGGCTGGAAGAGATCCATCAGCAGTATCCTTCACTCTGGCAAGAGTAGCATGGGGAACAGGCTGGCATGACATGGATGTAAGTGAGAGCCGGCCCTTTTCAACATCCCAGCCTCAGGGCACTCGTCTCTTGCCCCTGCTGCCGCCACCTACATGGGGCAGGCAGTGACCCTCTGGAGAAGCCCCTCTTTCTCCCCAGGCACCATCAGTGCCAACCACAGTGCAGGATGTCTCTTACTCGCCATCTCCCCATGACTCAACTAGGTCAACTGAAGGCAGAGAGCGAGCAAGCAGGGAGGCAGCCGTGGTGCAAGCGGGGGTTTCTCTTCTCTGCTCTTAATGCCATCAGCTGTCATCAATCTGTGACATTTTCCAGTCCTGATGTGAAGATGGAAGTGATGGGAAATCTGTCCACAGTTAGGTTCATTCTTGCACATACCCTTCACAGCTCCCCAAATGCTCCCAAATATCAAAAGTGGTGTGAGTCCTGATGGGAGTGAGCCCACCAGCCAGGAAGGCTGGGACAAGGGGGGAAAGTGGGCCACTGCTTCCAAGCTGGTGTCCCATCCTGCTTTGATTATGGTAAGAGACCTAGCTGTGAGGTACCATCAAATCTCACATGATTTGTGCTGTGCCTTGCTAGATTTCATGACTGCTTTCCCATCTTTCAGGCAAAGATTCTCTCAGTTATTTTTGTACTTCCTCCACTAAATTTTCCATGGTTGCATTAATCCTGGCAGGCTACTTTTGCTAATGGATAAATAATGTTAATGGTTATGACTCACCAGTTGCTCATTTACCATCTACAAAATCAGTGTAGATCTGGGTAGAGATGCTGGTTAGTGCTGGAAAATAAAGCCCCTCTGGCTTTACATGACATTCCCACTTCTCTCAAAGTTGTGATGCACTCAGCCCTGCCTGATGGCGCACCCCACCTCCCCCCGGTGACACTGGAACGAAGGGGGAACTTTTAAAGCCACTACCCTCCTGCCATTTTATCATACGAGCAGGAATGCTGGAAGATCTGCCTTTTGGTTTGCTTTGCTTTCTAGCATTTGCTTGATAGAGGTTTGTTTTAGCTTAACTACAAAGAAATCAGTTTTGGTTTTTTGCTGGAAAAAAGACCTCTGGTATTTGGTGGCTGAACAGAACAAAAAAATAGAAGAAAAAGAAAAAAATCCCAGAGAAGTTCAGCTCATAGTGTGGTGGAGTCATCTGCATAGTGCTAGGAGCAGCGCAGTCATGTCTCCCCACCCTGCGATACCATCAATACTGCTATGACTTGGGCAGAATATAGGATGGAAAAACTGAAACTGCTCGAGTCAGCTGGAAATTTTTAGGTGGAGTGTGTGTCTGCAGGAGCCCACCACGACGGGCAGCCCCACTGCACAATGGTCCCTGCCTGGGAGCCACACCCAGGTGCAAAAACTCCCCCATTTGCCAGAAAAAGCCCAACCCCAACTGAGCAACCCTAGGATGGAGAAAGGAGAGGTAGTGGGCCTGCTTCAGCCTCTGAAATAGAAATAACTGGTTCTTCTTTAGCCGTATGTCCTGCTGAAACAGAGGTCAGCAGTTTTGGGGGCTGCCTGAGAGGCAGATGCAGGGTGGGAGCTTTGTCAGTCTCTGGCTAACTCTGGTTGCAGGTAACTAGCTGTGCCCTCCTATGCAGAGCTCCCCGTGCCTTTGCACTGAAAGTATTGACTGAGTTGTGGACAATAGCAGGAGCCTGGGAGCCCCCATGTCTGATGTTTCAGGCCTGGGACAGCATTGCTCCCCTAAGGCTGAGTGAATTGGGATTGCGCAGCCTGGAAGACAAGGCTTTGGAGTGACCTAATCATGAACTGAAAGGAGCCTACAACAAAGTGAAGAGAGACTTTTTGAAGGGACATATAGTGATAAGACAAGGGAGAATGTCTTCAAACTAAAAGAGAGCAGTTTAGATTAGATATTAGGAAAAATTGTTTACTGTGGGGATGATGAGGTCCTGGCACAAGTTGCACAGAGAAACTGCAGAAGCCCCATCCCTGGAAGTGTTCAAGTGGATGTTCAAGTGTTCAGGTTGGATGGAGCTCTGAGCAACCTTGTCTAGTGGAAGGCGTCCCTGCCCATAGCAAGAGGATTGGAACTAGGTGATCTTTAATGTCTCTTCCAACCAAAGCCACTCCATGATTCTAAGTCGGACACCCCAGAACGAGTGGGTGTCATCTCAGTCCAGTGTCCCTCAAGCTGAGCAGAGGGGTTTGATGCTGGATGTTGTAGTGGCACTTCTCCACCCCATGTAGAGTTTTTTGTAAGCTTTTAATAACACGGTATTTACGGTCAAATACAGGGTAAAAATGCACTACTTAAGGATGTGATTTTCCCAGGGTCAAAGCAATCTAGCTTTCATCCTTAAGACTTTTGTAATTCTCCTAGACAGCTTTAAAGTCAAAGCACCACCTGTCAGTGGCTGACAGATTTCTGGGGCAAAATGTTTCTTTGTGCTGGACACCAGGTTCTTGAGAGGAGCACTGCCTGCAAAGCACAGACACAGCCTTGTCCCTGGAGCGCCATTGTCTGTCCTGCCTTCGCTACAGAGGCTGCTTGAGGTCAGCTTTGAAGCCTGGTTAGAAACCCCAGCACTGCTCTGAGGCCCCAGAAAGGAGCCACAGAGCTGAGAGAGTTGTGTGTCTGTGCCCAGCCAGAGCTGCCTTGGAGGATCAGAGCTGAGATCACCTGGGCCACAGATCTCTGGCACCATGGGCAGCTAGCGTGTCCCAAATCACAAATTTCCTGGGCAGATCTTAATGTTGAGCAGTTCTTTCCTCTGTAGGGAATACCAGTCCCTCTGTTTCTCTGCTGGATTTGATGAGAGCTGTAGGGAGAATAACAAGATTGCTTCCACAAGAGGTTTTGCCATGCTGAGAGGAAGTGAGGAGAAATTTCCCTGGAGACAAAACCCCAAAACCTTACCAGAGATAGCTCTGGCAGGGGAACCACTGGAGTTAGCTCTGTGAGATGCAGCCCATCCATCTCACCACAAGCTAACAGCATGGCATTGCCAAGCCTGGTCTGACTATTGCCTGTCTCCCCTCTCCTCCCCACTGGTCCAGATTTCTGTGCTTAGACCTCTTTTAAAGCTAAGACCTCCTGGGTTCAAAAACACTCTTTACAATCTGCTGTCTACTCCAGTGGATGATCAGTTGAAGCAAACAAAGATACTGCTAAATGCCACAAATCATCGTACATCTTGCGAAACCTTGACACTGGAATGGCTGGATGGATTGCTGGGCACCTTCCCCTGGCTCCAAAGCAGCCCCAGCACAAGTCTTACCAGCTTCACTGCCCTTCTGATGACTGCCTTGTAAATGAGGTGTGATTTGTTCCAAGAGGCCATGTGGGAGGAATGGAGGGAATAAAGTTAGTAAATTGGATTTCAGGAAGTTGGAAAACTAATGAATGGATGAGCTACTATTTGGGAAGTCAGGTGACTTATAGCAGGTCTCTGCAATGAGTAATGATGTAAGCCCCTAAGTGAGCTGCATTTCACTGCTCTCTGGAGCTTGCATATGTCACCAGTCAGCATTAGACCACATGGCCCAGTTGGTCCTGATGATAGGAGAAATAAATTTTCATTTCTCAGGTTTCCTGTCAGCTCCCACAATATTAATTCATGTGAGTTACAGGATATGAAATTCCTCTGAGACAAGTTAATGTCAAGTTAATGTGTTAATCTCTGGGCTCTATGATCTTAAAGGCTTTTTCCAAAATAAGTGATTCTATGATTTACAGCACACAAGTTGCCCAAGAGAAGATAAACTGCAGGAAATGAGTGCAGAGAGAGGCGGCAGTGGGATGGCAACTGCTCCATCCTGCATCTGCCAGATGATGCCTCTGTGAACCATAGTCATGGGTGCAGGGCCCTCAGAGAAGCTTTTAGCTGACCATGGTATCCCCTTTTCCCATTTTCCCCAGTCATTCCCACTGTCACTTCCAGCTCTCTGCACACAGATGCAGTGAGATCCTAGCAGGCTGCATGTTACTTTACACTCCAGAGACTGGCTGTGAAAGTGGGCCAGGAGGAATTCCCCTGTTATTGCCCAAGTATTTGCAGTATATCTTCATCAGGCTTTGGCAGAACATTTGTCACTGTGTGTGACAGTCCGGGGCCTGTGAGGGCACCCATTGGAAGGTGACTTCGGCTGAGGGCTGCAGTGCTCTGCAGTTCCGTGATTCACTGAGATGAGTCTGAGCCCAAGTGCCCAGTGAGGCTGGATGGATTTCATCCTAGGGCTCTGAACTTACTAAGTGGCTCTCCATCATTTCTTATCAGTCCTGGCTCACTGGAGAGGTCCCAGATAGTTGGAGGTTGGCCCCTGTGACGCACATCCACAAGAAAGGCCGGAAAGAGAATCTGGGAAACTACAGGTCTGTCAGCCTGACCTTGGTGCACTGCAGTGTTATGGAACAGATCATCTTGAGTGCAATCACACAGCACACAGAGGACAACCAAGGGATCAGATCCAGTCAACACTGGTATACGTCCTGACTGACCAGCTTGATCTCCCTTTATGACCAGGTGACCTGTCTAGTGGGTGAGGGAAAGGCTGTGGATGTTGTCTACTTGGATTTTAGCAAAGCCTTTGACACCATCTCCCATAGCACACTCCTGGAAAAGCTGGCAGCCCATGGCTTGGACAGATTCACTCTGTGCTGGGCTAAGAACTGGCTGGATGGCCGGGCCCAGAGCGTGGTGGTGAATGGTGCCACACCCAGATGGTGGTCAGTCACTAGTGATGTCCCCCAGGGATCAGTGTTGTTTAGCCTGGAGAAAAGGAGACTCAAGGGTGACCTTATCAGTCTCTACAACTACCTGAGAGGAGGTCGTGGCCAGGTGGGGGTCGACCTCCTCTCCCAGGCTACTAGTGACAGGAGGAGAGGACACAGACTTAAGCTGTGCCAAAGGAGGTTTAGGTTGGATATTAAGAAGGATTTCTTCACAGAAGGGGTTATTAGTCACTGGAAAGGACTACCCAGGGATGGTGGAGGTGTTTAAGGCAAGACTGAATGTGGCATTAATTGCCATGGTCTGGTTGACATGGTGTTGCATCATCAGTTGGACTCGATGACTTCAGAGGTCTTTTCCAACCTAATTGATTCAGTGAGTCTTTGAAAAACACTACAGGAGGAGGCCCATAAAGATCAAGACCTCATTTACCCAGATACCACCAAATCCTCTCTGTTATTTCATGGATGTGTAATTCACTGGGTTCAGCCCAACAAGGCTAGAAATGCATCATCCTTGTGTCAAGTGAGATCCCTTACCAAGGGGTCTTTTAGCTGGGAGCCAGCTGGACTGAGACACACCAAGGACACACATCAGCCTTTGTGCTTAAGAGAAATGGGCTTCTGTCTGGTGATCCCAGGAGGGAATTAGACTTTAGATTATGTGCTTTAAATAGAAAACTCACTTCTGACATGAGCAGAAAACCACAGATAAGGGTGGTGCAAAGATTTTGCTAAACTGCCAAGGAATTTCCCTGACAGAGCGAGCTGTGGTGGCAGCCCCAGCCCTCCGTGACCTCCCTTATTCCCCATCATCAGCCTCTGCCAGCCTCACACAGCCGCCATGGTGCCAGGCAATTTCCACAAGACCCATGCACAGAGACTTGGAGCCTGATGTAGCAGCAGACCATAGGCTGGTCCCACGACTGGCCCATGGTACCATGGCCACTTGTTTGTGCAGAGTCTGTGGTGACCCCATCATACCCACAGTGGAGAGGAGACAATGGCCACAGGGACTGTGAGGAGGTGTAACGTGGTATCAGCATCCAAGCAGCTGCTTCTTGGCAGTCATGCTTGGGCTGTGTAGCCCAGTATTTCCCCATCTGTTCAGTGATGCTGCTCCCTCCTTGTCCTCCCCTTTTGTGGCCAGCTTGGTGTGTGCCTGGCCCAGGCTGGGCTCCCTGCTGCTTCCCTGGTCCCTGCAGCTCTGGATTTGGCAGTAATGCCAAATGGGGCTGCTATACCTGACTGTGGGCTCTTTTGGGTCGATGCGGCTGCAAGGCACTGCCCAGCTGTGACAACCCTGGGACTGCAGCTGTGAGCACATGCAGCTCAGAGAATACACTTGCTCCAAAGAGACAGGCCCCATTTCCCAAATGGACAGCGCAGCAAAAGGGGGCTTTCAGAACCCCAGTCTGTACCACAGGAGGATGGCTGCTGCCTCGCAGAGCCCTAGCTCCTTGTGAACCCTCCAAAAGGCATGGACACTGCCACAGCTTTTTCCTGCATGGCTGCCAGCAGGTGCACTTCTTCCTGCTCACTCAGCCCCTGGATTTCTCCAGACTTTCAACGAGCTGGGGCAGCCTGCTCCTGCCCCATAGTAGCAGGCAGCATAAGGTGGCAGGCAGCACTGTTACCCTGCTAGGGGAGAAAATGCGCCTCAGACATGCCTCAGCATGCCTCAGACGTGCTCCAGACATGCCTCGGACATGCCCCAGACATGCCTTCATGCTCTGCTCTTCGAAAGAAATCTTTAGTGCTTCTCTACTGTCCCAGTTTCAGTTTGAAAAGCAGCTCCAGCTCCTCCCTCTCACCTGTGACACTGACAGGAAACACACACCCATGGCCAGGGCATGCTCATGTCCCAGGACATCAGGATCACAGGCACAGGACACACAGTGCCCTCACTGCCCAGCCATGGGGCAAGCCTGGCTCCCCAGCACTGACATCAGCCCAGCAGAGAGGAGAGCACAAGACCAAGGTCATGTTTCTACAGGAGCTGGAAATCTTGTTCATATAAAAAACTCTGATGGCCAAAGTCATCCCAGCCATTTTAGCTCAGCCTCTGGGTAGGAATAATCATGTTTTTCCTTGCAGTTACTGTTTTCAGAAAATATTAACGAATAAGCCATCAAAACTCCAGAAAGGAGAAGCCATGACTAATAGTCTTTGAGTTTCCTCCAAGTTTCATATCAGAACAAAAAACAATTACAGGAATAGGAACGAGAGCAGACAGTGAGTGAGGAGTCGCTGGAAGCATCAAGATGCTCCTCTGTCGCCTAAACAATCTCGTATTTGGACAGTCAGGCCAATGCTTTCATTTGTTACATATTCCCTTTTACTAGCAGCAAAAACAAGAGCTATGAAGTGCTAGGAGAAACAGAAGTGTGTGCCCTCGCTTTAATGCCAGCAAAGACACCCATGGGAGCCATGTTCTGCCTGCTCCTCTCCCAGTCTCCATGAATACCTCAGGGCCATGCAGGACATGCTTCCACATTGCTGGCTCCATTCCTGACCTGACACCTCTGCCCTGATGGCGGAACCAAAGCCCTGGCACAGACCTCGATCACCTCTGAATTCAAGCAAGAAGCTTCAGAAAGGGACCCATCAGCTTATCCCACAGCACAGGCAGACGCACAGCTGTGGTTAAGCACCAGCCCTGAGGTAATGGCTCATTTGCATCGTGTGAATTCCTCACTTGCTTTGATGTCGAACTTGAGGTTCTGGTGCCTGGGGTGCCCGGAGCTCCCCTTTGCTGCAGGAGGACAGGAATGCCCGTCATACTCTCTGGTGAACTCACCACAGCCATCCAGGCAGCCTGGTTGGCTTCAAGCTCATCCTTGCTCCTTCCCTGTCCCCTCCGTGGCCAGCTGAGCTAGTAGGAGTGTGCAGGGGATGTGGCTCTACTTGTCCATCACCACCTTCCCAGAAGCCAGAGAGGGCTTGAGTAGAGGCTGCATGTTAGGGGGGTGCCTGAGCCTCTATGCACTGGAGTGAATGCTCCTTCCTCGGCTTACGCTTTCATGTAATTTCTGCAAGATGGGGCATGTCCCTGTGAGCTGCATGGTCAGGACCACCCCCAGCAAACCCTGAGCTATCACAGGTGACAAGCCTGCACAAGGACCCTCTGGGAGCCCACTCAGCGTGATGGCAGTGCGGCCTCAGGCTACTCAGACCTGGCAGCACACAGGGCAAAGAAGGAGCCACCGGCCAAGGGGCTCCTTGGGTGACCACAGCACATGAGGGCAAGGCAGGCACAAAGAGGGTGATGCCAGCAAAGCCGATACCTCTCTGGGGTGAGAGAGACAGAGCTGACCTTGATGGGCCCCAAACAGCCCCCAGCCTGGGAGTTTGTCCCTTGAGGTTGCTGTAGATGTCATTAGGTACAAGCCACACCCACCAGCAGCTTACTGGCATTGTTGTCCTGAGTGTGGGCTTGCTTTCAAGTGCACAGTGCCAATTCACACACCAGGGCGAGGTATTTCTGTTTTTCATTCTAGTTTGTGCAAAGTGGGGAGCTGGGTGGGAATCCACAAAAGTCTGGTTCTCCAATCATCAAAATTTTACACTATTTATACATTTTAACAAAGGCATCAAAACTTTACACTATTTATACATTCTAACAAAGGCATCAGCATTCATTTGGTTATAGATAACTGAAGTTCTTCATTAATTAGTACTCAAACCCATATTTGCCAGTTGTATCTCTCATTTCTTATGCTAGTTCAGTCCAGATACACAGTTCTCTCCATTTGAGTCATCTGGAGTGTGTTTTGAAGTGATGGGTTGGAGGTCACAAGCTCCTATAGCTGGAATTACCTTTTCCCTAGTTACTGCCCAGCCCAGCTGACTTCACTCCTGGTGGCTCTCGTCCAGACAGCCCATTTGTCTTCCCTCTTCCTTGAAACAAAAGATTAGCCAAGCTTACAAGGTTCACAATGCAATTGCTTAATTGTGACTGTCTAGCTACAGCTAGGGGTTAACAAATAAAAAAGAACAAAGTTTGGTTCTTATCTTGATGAACTGGATCTCCAAGTGGGATCTCCAAACAGCTGTGGCTGCTCTGTATTAATGATGCTCTTTAGCCTTTTGTGCTTTATTCCTTTATTTTTTAGCTGTGGATGAGTAACTTTAATGGGATCTGCAGTGTGCAGGGTCAGCCCCCTTCCTTGAGCACTGATGTGGAGGAGGCCACTTTAGACAAATGCAGGACATGGACTTGTTCTGTACAACGCCAAAGCTGCAAATACATCCACTGCTTCCACCCCAGCTCCTTGGGAGCTGGAGACAGGAGCCTGGGATGAGCCATAACACCCACCACGCCGCAGGGAACAGCCAGGCTGAGCTACAGCCTATGAAATGCAGCACCTTCGGAGCGGCACCTCCCAGCACGAGCACGGGACATTTGTCACCGACAACTGTCAACCAGCAATGGCTGGGCTCGGGTTGGTTTTTGCGTGTGTCTGTGTGTGCTACCAGGTCTTTGCCTCCTTTGGTTTTGCCTCCTTTGGTTTTTTTTTTCCACCCGTGGGTGTCCTGAAGACTCAAATAACACAAATCACCCCCGTCACTGTCCGAGTGGGGTGAGGGGAGCTGGAGCCTATAAAACCACAAGGTCAGAGGGTACAGCAGCCTCGGCAGGCACTGACATGTCACTCTGGCAGAGATTGTGGCTGCTGCGTGAGCCTGGATGGTGGGGTCTCATCTGAGGGATTGCCCTGCAGAGTGTTCTGCTGGGAAGGTCCAGGAAAGGCAGGAGAGCTGTTCTGACAGGGGACAGGGGGGGTGAAATCTTGGCAGTGGGGGGTGGACTTCCCAGCCTTCCCCACACCCTTTGCAGTGGGTGGGGGTCACGGTGCAAGGAAAA
This sequence comes from Serilophus lunatus, assembly GCA_013399895.1. Lineage (NCBI taxonomy): Eukaryota > Metazoa > Chordata > Aves > Passeriformes > Eurylaimidae > Serilophus > Serilophus lunatus. The sequence goes on along the minus strand of VXBA01005132.1, from coordinate 46,634 downwards.
CAGTGGAGCTGTTGCACAACCACACACTGCTCCCTACACCCAGCCAGCTGAGTAAAGGCTGCCTTTGATGCTACTATTCCTTCCTCTCTGCTTTCCAGACTGGCTTTTTCAACTTTACTAATTTTTAAAAAAAAAAAGGGGGGGGAAGGAATGTTTCCGATTTTCCGTTGTATCCCTTTTTACCCTGTTGAGCTCCCCATGTTTTTTCCCTTGGAAACGAGGATGCTGAAGGGTACAGTGTGGCACCAGCTGTATTGGAAACAGGATGCCCGTGTTCAGGACGGCACAAGCTCTGTGTGATTGCGTCAGCATCGCCGGCTCTCGCAGCCTGCAGGAGTGAAACTGCGGGAGCTGGAGTGGTAGGACAAGGCAACGAGTGCAAGCACAGGGGAGTGGGGACATGTAGAAGCACCCCTTCTCCCTCCAGCTGTGGGCCAGCAAAGGCAGCAGCACCTTGGCAAGGCAAACATGCTGGGGCACAGTCTGCCCCACCCGAGGCTTTGTCCCCCAGCCACGCTGGCAAGAGCTGGCAGCCACAGGCAGTGGGGAGGCCGGTAGCAGCAGCAGGAGCACAGTTGGGGCAGCCTGTCCACACTGGGATGCGCTGCACAGGTCCTTGCTGCCTTAGGGGCAAGGACATGCTGTTTGACTCTGCTAACATGACTTGTTTCTTGTTGCTTCAGTGTGTTCAAGTTGGTTTTGGGCAGGAGAGTAAGAGCACCATCAATATCAAGAGTTTTCTGAACTGCAGCTGCTACCCCTCCAGGAGTGCTCCCAGCAAGGACACCAAGGCAAGCCCTGCTCTGTGTCCCTAACTCAGGGACAGACACACCTTGCATCCCTCCTCTCCTTATGGATGTCCTGGCAACTGCCTATGATGGAGATCCAGCTCAGCCCTCACACAGCCCCTGCTCACCAGCTCCAGGAAAAACCAAGGATTCCAACTGAGATATTTTGCAGAGCAGGAGGAATTCATAAAGATGAGAAAGGAGAAAACTTGTTAATGACCCTGCAGCACTGACCCTGTGGTGTGAGCCATCAGCAAAACTGCAGGGCTGCACCTGCCCCAGGCACTCCCAGGTCACAGGAACAAAGCCATGTCCTTGCTCCTCCTTTTCCGACCTTTTAAGAAACACAGAGTGGATAAATATTTTGAAGCTGTTAATTATGGAGCTATGATTTATTAGAAAGTAAAAATGTTTTGACCATTTTGAACAAACTTCTGGTGAATATTTTGGAGAGTTTGGAGGCAAAGACAAAAATGAAGCAGGCTGAGTTGCCTTGTGCTTTCTTTCTGGTGGGAAAACAGCATTTTAGTGAGAAATTAAAAATTCAAGCAGAAAAAAATTAATATTTATGTTGCTCTAGGGAAAAGCTAAGTACATGCTCCCACCAACATTACATCAACAAAATATTAATATCAGAAAATCAAGCCTGCAATTCACAGGACTACACTGCACAGACAAGCACCTTCTGCTGGCTCTGCCAAGCCCATCTGGAGCATCTGCCTGTGAGATACAAACAGAAGTGTCTGGGAGGCTGTTAGCCACAGCCCTCACTGCTGCAGTCCAGCCCTCAGTAAGACAGAAAGATCAAAAGGAGCATTTCTGTAATTTTGGCAGGGTAACTTCAGGAAGTGCCAGAGAAGACTGCTCAGCCAGAGCCAAATCACCTCCTGGGATGTGAGGGCTGGCCAGCTGTGCATGGGGAGAGAGGAGTGAGGAAGGAGAAGGGGAACTTTGCCCCTGCTAGGACTAGGGCACTGCTGACACACCCTGAATCACGGCCTAAAAACCTTGAAAGGATTCAAAGAGGGTGCTCCATAGAGGCCAGCAACCCTTTGTGCAACATGAAAGCAACCCCAGCTCCTACTTGGCCTTATCACAGTGAGTTTCAGAAGTGCACACAAGTAGATATCTGATTGTGGGAGCTTTTAATTAACAACAGCACAACCAAACCCTGTAACAGGAAACTGGTTTCAGAAATTCAAATGGAAATAAAACCTTTTAATGGCAATCAGCTCTAAGCTGATGGCTGCCATCTTTCTGAGGGAGCCATCTTCAAAGATGATTCTTCCATGGCTTATCGGATCCAGATGGAGCAGAACAAGTTGCCAAGGGCCCTCCCAGCCAGCCATGCCTGCTCCCAGGCAGAGCTCCCAGCAGCAGCCCACAGGGAGTGTAAGGGCTGGACAAGCAGCTCATCGGCTCTGTAATGGGAATGGCTCCCCAGGCATAGCTGAACTGGCACAAACACTCACTGCCCTGGCAGTTTTGGGCTCTTTTTCACACACTGTACCCACAGCAGGGAGGTCAAGACTCCAGGAGCAGCTTGCACTGTTCAAATGCAGGAACATTTTATCCTCACTTCAGTGGCCCCTGGGGAGAACAAGAGCCTATTCTAGGCCTCCAATACTCCACACAAGCATCCTCAGACTGAAGGCAGTCTGCACTAATAAAACCCCCACCAGACAGATATTATCTGGAAACACAAGCTGATTTCCTGGCAAGAAATGAATCAAAAATGCGACATGAAAATTCACTTGGATACATCTCTTCTTGAAAAATTAGTCTAATGCAAGTTTTCTGTCCAGTTATAACTCAATGCTATCTCTGCTTCCTGTGATCAGGAAAAAACCCAAACTAATCATCTCATCAGGACATAAGACCATAATCAAGCTCAGGGCTGAGGCTGGCTACACCCACAGGTCAACGGTGGCCAGGAGCCTGATCCAGAAACATGTGCCATGCTCCTGTCTTTGCTGCACAACCCCCTGAGAGCCACATCTGTGTGAGGATGCCCTGGACACTTAACAGGACTCCACAGAACATCAAGATCCTGGAGGCATCTGAGGTTCTCTGATCTCAGCATGAACACCTGAGGCAGGCAGACACTAATGCTTGTGACTTTGCACACTTTGTTAACTCTGCTGCTGTACAAACAAGCCCACAATGCCCCCTTCAGCTCTCTCCTCTTTGAAGACAGACTGCAGCAATACCTCCCCTCATCCCAGCAGCACAAAAAGTCTCCTTTCTTCGTATTGTTTTCACTTGGCTGGAATGTTTCTGCTATCCCCACATTTTTGCCTGTAGTTTCTTCTTAAATGCGAGCTGTATTATCTCTTTTTCTTTTCTCTGCCAAAAGTTTCCTAGAGGTCAAGTAGGAGGAAGGTAGTACAAAGTCACTAGAGAAAGTATTACTGTACTGAGAAAGCAGAATCCACATTTTCAGATACCACTGACAGTTTCTGGCCCTCAAACAGGGAGCCACTCTTTGCATCTAACAAAATTCCAGCTTTCTGCTAGGAAGGAAGAACTGAGCCAAGAATCAAAGAAATCCCCCTCAGCTACAGGAGAAAGAAGGAGAAGGATGGAAGGGGATATACGACTAGTTACACTGAGAAAAAGGCAGCACGGTCCAAGCAAGTGCTAAATTTCAGGTTTCCACTGTGAAGCAGCAATGAGAAACATCCTTCCTAGTCACCAGTCTTGGGAGCAAGAGTTCGGCTATTTAGGGGTGTTGAGGAGGGTTGTTCCTGCTCGGCACGTAGCTGGAAAGGCTTGGTCTCACTTAAGCCAGGTCTGGCAGCTGGAGCTGCCTGAAAAAAGGAAGAGATTTTCTTTCTGCCTCCTACACTCCCAGGGATGCAGACCACACGGATTACATCTGAGATCAGATGGCCAGCTTCACCCAAACTGAGGCTGTAAGCAAGCCCAGGGAAGCTCTCACGGACTTTCCACCCCCGCTGCCTTCAAGAGGTGTCTCGTGGTTTTTCACTGCAAATCTGGAACTGGAAGCAGAAGCAATAAAAGCTCCCAAGTGGCAACTTTCATTACACTGCATAGTTCCTACTGGGTTAAGATGCAAATCTTACTATCATTCCTTCTCCTCTGTCTTTCCATACTTTGGGATGAATATAGCAAATTTCAGGCTTGCAGCAAGAGGCACGGGGCAGTGGAGAAAGCCTTCAGCAGTGAAGACCACTAAAAGCACAGCAGGTCACCCCAAGATAACTCTGAAAGCTTCCAGTATAGGTTTTTCAGCTACCATCTGTCATCAAGCTCAGTTTACCACAGACCCATCAGGTTCTTGGTGGATCTTGGGACAGAAGACAGACATTTCCAAACTGATTTCTCTGTTACTTTGAAGTTCAACAATGTTATTCAGCAAGTCTGCAGGTGACACCAAACTGGGAGGAGTGTCCGTAGACTGAAGGGCAGAGCTGCTCTTCAGTGAGAACCAGGCAGGTTAGAGAAACAGGCTGAGACCTGAAACCTCAAGAAGTTCAATGGCAAGTGCACAACCCCACCCCTGTGATGGAGTGACCCCCCCTCCTGCAATTGAACAGGCTGTAGACAACAGGCAAGTAGGCAAATTTCAGGAAAGGAGCTGGAACTGTGGGGGACAAATAAGGTTGGAGTCAGCAGTGCACTTGTGCAACAAAAGCCAGTTAATGGCAGGAGTGGGCGTGCAGCCAGAAGGGCTGGGGAGGGATGCTGCATTTCTGCTCAGCTCTTGTGAGGCCTTCTGGAGAGCTGGGCCCAGTGTGGGTTCCCCAGCACAAGGACAATAATATCCTGCTCAGTTCAGTGGAAACTGTAAAGATGGTTTGGGTTGGAGCACAAAACATACAAGGCTGTAGAGAAGCTAAAAGGAGATACTGTTTTCATCTGCCACTCTCTGATGGAGACCCACAGAGACACAAGAAAAGCTGAGAGGCAACTGGCACATGAGAAATTACAATGAGATGCAAGGAAAACATTCATTGTCAGCATGGTCACACACTGGAACTGACACCACTTCTGTGGTCTCATCTCTGAAAACAAACAACCTTTGAACTTGACCCTTCTTTCAGCAGGGGGTGGACAAAGCAGCCTCCAGACATCCCTTCCAGCTCCATGACCCAAGAAGCCTGTGAAGCATCGCTTCACACGAGAACTCCCACACTTTGTGGGAAAGTGCTTCGAGAACTTGTGCCTTTCAGTTTTCTATCTGTGAAATGGAGCTGACACGATTTCCTTATTCAAGCCTTTGTTGTCTAGCAGGCGTACGGAATAACCCACTCTTTCAGTGTGGAATAGATGACTTGGCTTTTCAGAGCACACAAACAGGAGAGAGTTGCTTCTGCTGCCATGCTTAGCATTTTGTTTCAGAACTTGCCTGTGATGCTGTTAGAGGCTGTTGTGCTTTCTTGAGATCTGAAATCCTCAGAGCTGCCCCTAGGTTTCTAGCAAACAAACTTAATGCTTTCATTTTACCCCAGAAGCATAACAATTATCTGGGAGATCTCCCTCCCACACCCTGTATTTTGGATGGCTTGATGATCTCACTACATATGCAGATTTAATACTGCTTTTAAAAACTGTCATGTATAAGTCACTGGGGTCAACTTCTAAGCCAGGACTCACTATGAAGCTACATGTTCTTAAATACAGAAAAACAAATCAGTTGAAAGAAGCGGACCAAAAGAAATCTTGCATCTTCCCTCTCCCACTCCCCTCTTAACTACACACTGCCAGACCTTACGGGACATGACCTACAACGGGACATGCTCTCATCCTTCCAGGCCCTGCTGCAGTTCTCTGCTGTTCTTTCTCAGCTTCCTTGTTATCCTAAAATGGTCTTCTCATGAAGAGAGCCATCGATATCTGCCCAGACACTGCCTCTTCCTATGCCTAACTCCACAGCATATCCCACAAGGGGATGTAGGAAAGCCAGGAACACAGTAACAGCTGTGCAGCCCCTTGTTAAGTGCTGGTCCAACATGAACAGTCACGCAGGTCAAGGAAGGAAGTTATAAAAACAGTACACTGGAAGAAACATCAGGGACCCACACCCTCTTCAGTCCTTGGTGTGCAGCAGAGAAGGAAGCTGCACAGGAAATATGAAGCTCTCCTAATTAAATACATCCCAGAGGAAAACCAGAAGAGATGGTAACCACAAGCTTCCCCTTTCATATTGCCCCAGAGGAACCTGTTTCAATTCCACTACCTGGAGGCATAGCAAGTTGTGTCACACTTCAGCAGATACCTCCATACATGAAGTTAAAAACAGGTCATATAGTAATTAAGACATTTTAAAAGAATTCTTATGTAATATGAAGCCTGTTCCCACAGCTGACTTGGGAATACAGCAGAACATCTGAAACCCAGAAGGTGGAATGTCTCCTTTTACACACAGTGTAAGGCTGCATAGTTTTATGATGAAGTAATCCAAGGCTGCATATTTTTACAAAGAGTTCATGCTGCAAAAATTCAGGGAGTCTCCAACACCAAGACATTGAATTGGTGTATGGATCTGGGAGTTGCTCTTCCACCTCAGGGATGGCTCCATCATTACCTGTACTGACAAGCACAGAAGGTCCTCTCATCATAGCTCTAACATCTCCTAGAACATCTGATCACTACTACAAGACAGAGGTGAGTCAAGGACTAGGCTGGTAGGAAAACACAAGCCTGATTTTATTGTGTATTTTGCTGATTGGTGAGAGACTTCTATGGCAGTCCAAAAGACAGGCTAGAAAGGACCTTTCCCCTTTTTCCTTGTTGTCTCAGTTTCTAACCAGAAGTTCCCCTGGTAGAAGAGGAACAATATCAGATTACAGTTGCTCGTCTTCACAAGAGCTGTTACCAGTTAAATGAAAAGGATCCAATCAGGTGCAACAGAAGCTGGACAAGGCACCTGGAGTCTGAGTTCAAGAGGGAAGCTACCCAAGGAGGATGAGGAGATAGATCCACTCTGCTCACAAAAGGAAACAAAAGCACATTTTATGAAAACCCAACCTTTTCCACTCACATTTATTTTTCCTAAAAATAGTCTTTACAAACAAACATCTTGTTTCTTCTTTCCAATTCAGTGGGATTGCTGCAAGTACTCCACAGCACACGACTCTGAGGACACAGAGAAAGTGTCCCACAGCTCAGGCATATTTCCATAGGAAAAGCTGACTCATAAAACTTACGTCACCCTTGAAACGCTGACTGGAGCTGTAAGAGGCATCTGAGTGACAAGTCCCAGGAGCAGGGCTGCAGCCCCCAGCTGCCCAGCCCTAGCAGAGCAGAAGGCCTTCCTTTGCTGCCAGTCGCTGCCGATGGATCTTATCCTGCTGGAGCTCCTCGTGGTTTGGATGCCAGAGTTTCATGACAATTCTCTCAATGTTTAGAGCATAGACAGTGTGAGCAGGAATAACTTCTTTGTGCACCTGGAAATACAGTTTAGAAAACAAGTTTCATGCTTTCATACACATTTCCCCACGTGGCCCAGATGCCATAGGATGCTCTGAGTACCAGCCCTGCAGAGGGGGAATGCAGGCTGTCTCTCATGGGGAGCTGCTCCCTGCCGGCACTGCCACAACCACCTGTTACACTACTTTGTAAGGAAGTGGCATGGTAAGGAAATCCTCATTTAGCTCTTGAGATGACAACTAATAATTTGTCATCCAGACCTTAGAAACAACAAGTCTATCTGAGTAAACACAAGATGAATGATTACAGCTCTTACTATGAGTGGTCTATATCCACAGCTTGAGACAAAATCCCAAGGCCTGTTCACAACAGCAGAGACCATGAAGGGGGAATTTCTCACAGCAAATTTTAGACATCCAAAGCAGTCAATGTTCCTAGTGCTGCCAGAGCAGGAAGGAACCACAGGCACATATCTCCACTGAAGATTCATCCAGCCTCTCCTGAGATGCTTCCCCAGGGCAGCAGTGAACATAGTTAACCCACTGTGGCTGCCTGCACACCAGGACCAAATATTCCTCTAAGTAACCAGGTAGAAAGGAGTAACGAGGGACATGCCAGACAAGTTATTTTGCTGCAGCACTGTCAAAATCTGCCTAGCTCAGTTCTCATATAATCACTGCGGTCTTGCTGCAGAGTTCACCCTTCTTGTATACCTGTGACACTGGGATTTCCTCATCAGCTCTGACCAAGGGGAGCAGAACAGGCATTAAACTATGAGCTCACTATGTTACTCATCACCTAACAACAGGAACAAATCAAAGAATTGTACATCCGAGAGGGAAAGAAGGCAAGAAACTACAGGAGGAGAAATCAAATCCACTCCATGCACATTAACCGTTCATAGGACCAGGAGCTGTTGCTCAGGACAACCCTGCCTGTGACATGAAGATGTGACACAACCAGCTTACCTGTAGTGCCTCAAAAAGGTCATACATGTTGACTGGGGGGAGGGATGCTGGCAGGGTGTCCCCAGAACAGGCCAGGAGCAGGGCTGCCTGCTGCTCTGCATCATCAGGAGGGGGCTGTGGAGCCAGGCCCTGACCCGCTGAGGGCGTGGCACTGGTTGGAGGGCTGTGAACAGAGCAGACAGGAAAATATTCCAGTCAAAAAAAAAAAAAAAAGCTTTGGAGCCACACAGCCTGGCCCCAGGGCTTGCTTTGCTGTATCAGCTGACTTAACCCATATGTACAACAAATTATTTCAGCTCTAATAAAAATTCCTTTGAAATTCCAGTTTAACACAGATAGTGCAGACTGATCCTTAAGATGCCTCAACTCTGCTTTGATTGTTTGTGCAACTTTTGGTTTTTACAGCCAATAAAAATTAAGGCACACACAACATTAAACTGAAACAGTGGCCATTAGGCAGAGTTGTTTGTAGCGTTACAATCAAACCTTAAAACACCCACGATCTCCTGTCAACTGCTAGAAGCTGCCACAGACAAACAACTTCCTTCTCAAACACATTCTGTGAGATGCACAGCACGATCAGTTTGACATTGAGACTCCAAACACAATGACCTAGCAGCTCTGCTAGCTGGAAAGTTGTGCCAAGGAACCATAAATACACCTGGATGCAGGAGTGTCAGGATGGCAGTGTCCTGCAGGTTCTCACTGACATTTTAATCCTATTGCACAATAGCTGTGCCTCCAAAAAGGCAGAGCTCTTCTGCCCAGGAGTAGTTTCCCTGAGAGCAACAAAATTCCTGTGTTTAACTAAAGTCTCCAAAAAGCATTAATAAATAAACTGATGGACAAGTACAGGTAAGGAAGAGAGACCTTACACTCTACTAAAGTCCACTGCTGAGAAATCCCCATATTCTCCCTCTCTCTTTAGCTGTACAGTTCACACACTTGGAAGGTATTTGTATGGAGAAAGCTAACTACCATTAACACATCCTACTAAGAAAAAGGAGAAACTGAACCACAGAGTAACCCCAGGACTAGCAAAATCCACTTAAATTAGCTCCTTACCACTCAATTAAATTGTTGTAAGCAACAACACTGTTCTTCAGATATGGCTGAGGGTTGACATTGCTTCCAAAGGCATACTTGAAATGGCCGTCCCTCAGACGATAGGCTTTCCTCCTGGAAATCACGGAGGTCAGAATGTCCTTAAGATGGTTCTGCAACAAAAAAACTATCTTATTACATGTGCTGATTTTATTCACTCATGGCTATGAGATGTGCCTCACCAACTGGCAAGACAGAAACAGTGCTGCTAAGACCAAAAGGACCTAAAGATGGAAGGGAACCAGTATGTGGACAAGTTACAGTATGTTTGTGGGAGTACTGTAAGCATCAGCCTGTGAACTGTACTTCAATATGAAATGTACTACCTCAAATGTCAAAGGGGTTTCTTAAATGCTAGGAAATTCCCAACCTCTGATCCCTTTGATAAAAGTAACACTAGATATTATTACACTTCAAACTGAAATACAGGCCCTGAAACGAGGGTGAAAAGCCACTCAACTTGTTCAGTTTTCTGAAAAGGGCTGGAGAAGCAACTGCCTAAAAAAACAAGTAGATTAACTTCTTAATTTGGCCTCACTCCCAGAGGAGAAATTTGGGTTGGCCTCCACATGCAGTGCATGGAAAACCAACCCCACACGAATGCTCGAAGCAGTGGCTGTGCCATTCCTGGGATATGGCAAGAGCTGCACCCCTGACAGCCAAAACCACCAGGTGCTTCACCTGCAGGTGTCACCCGATCCTGTCACTTCAGTCCAGCCCAGACACTTGTGTCTGCAACAGACTGCTTTCTATAGAACTGTTGAAAGTGACATTCCCATTCTGTTCCTGCTTTTAGGTGACAGGAACACCATTTTTCAAAACAGCCACTTAACCATGCCTGGCGTTCCTCATGTGCAAGTTCTTCAAAATGAACATTTGCAGGCAGAAGTCCAAGACTTCTACGACACTGCAAATCTGGAAGCCTTTTGTCTCTCACCTTACTCTGAGGCAAATGGGCAATTAGAGAACAAAGAAACAGCCTTTCTTCCCGCATTGAGGGACACCCCCCCGAAAACTGCACACAGACCCTTTTGTTGCTGGTGTCACGAGACCACCACTAGTCCAGCCTCACCTCCACAGCATAAACCACTGCAGTCACTGCCTCCTCTGTCACATTGTCCAGCCCGTGCTCGTATGCAGTTACAATCATCCTTCCCTCTAACTGCCCACGTGTTGGAAGCATCATGGTGTGAGAACACAGCTTCAAGTCATCATCCTCCTGAGGATCCTTTGCCACAAACTGCTGGGCTCCAGAGAGGGGATTCTGAGGCTGGAACCGGTGCTGTCATGAACACAACATTAAAGCACAAGATAATATACATTCAGACCCTTTGGTTCATCAAGGGGAGATCCCTTCTCCAGCCAGAAAGCATATATCTATAAAAATGTACCACAGAGGGATACTCCTCTCCAAGATATCTTCCAAACCCCCACTGATTTGTGACCGAAGAAGCTTCTTAAGTCAGTGTTGGCATCCTTCCAATGTTGGTGTCCTTTCATTAAACAGCCCATGAACTTGTCCAGCAGCACCCCAAACCACCTAAACTTTGGGTACCCACAATACACTGCAGCAAGGAATTCTACAGTGTAACAACACAGCACCGGTCTGCTCTGTACCTCCCACCTGCTGGATTCATGTGATTCTCCTGTAATGGGATCAGATGCTGTCCTTTTTATTTCCTTTCATGCTATCGGGCCAGTGACTGGATTTCACATCTCTCAGACACCTCCTATACTGAAGAGCTTTCATCTATTTAGTAATTTCTTGTACAGAAGAGTGTATTTTTATTTAATAACTATCCAGTTTCTATGAAGATTAAAAACCATGATCCTAAACTTGTGATTGATTCTCATCTCTCTCTAAAGCTTTAAATTTAGCCTAATTCCAGTTCTGAATTTCATACTCTAGCTTCCCTGTCCGCTTTCATTACTCTAAGCAGAGCTGTGTAGCCACTGATTCTGAGACGGATTATGACTGTTTTTCAGAACCGGCTCTGATATTTAGGGAAAAAACCCACCACAGTACAGGAATTCACACCAGAAAGTGGCAACCCCCACTTCCCAGGCTACATGTATTCCAACACAAAACCCTTGCTGCATTGTATCTCAAGCTCTGAGTGCCTGTGGTGAATCCTTAGTCCTCATATAAAAGGGAGAATAAAGCAGACAGGAATAATTGATCCTTAAGCCCAGATATGTGCATAGCCCAGCCCTAACCCACAAGGGAACAAGGCTCATCATGTACTCCCACAGCTCCTGTCTCTCTATTCTTCAAGCCACAAATCCAGTGGCTCTGGAATGGAGATCACTGCAGGGCTCTTACGGGGCACCAGGACAAACACACACTTTAAATATGAACAATGAGTATACAGCAAAGTGGGCCTCTCATATCTTAGTTTCAGAGGTGAAAGGGGGGCTGCTTTAGTCAAAGGACAGTGTGGCATTTAACTCAGAGTGAAAAACCAATCCACCCACTACTGATGTGAAAGCAGGTTTCCCTCCGTATAATTCTGAAGATTTATGCTTTTATTACAGGAAAGCCACATGTCTGGAAAAAAAGAACTTCAAAATATAAGCAACTCTCAAAAGGAATGTGGTTTGGAGAGCAGAAGCCAACTGGAATGAACCTGTAGTGATTCACAGCTGTTATTCTGACCAGTGAGGAAAACATTAGAAAATAGAGGCACTTCCAAGTTGACACTACTTAGAAATTCCACTAGTACCACACATGCCTGTTCATCACAACTTGCACTTCAGACAGTACTTGCTGCCAAGGGTTCCTGAACACGTGTAAAAGCACACTCTAGAAATCTGGTGTATCCCAGGGGTATTGAGTGAATCAAATTCTAAGACTTTCACTACATCTCAACTTCTCAAACTCTCATCTTCTCACTACTGAAAAGTTACAGTGATGTCTTAAGACAAAGGTAACACAGCCTGCCATCAGAATTCAGTTCACAGCTGTGAGCACTGCTTAGTATTTCCATAGTTTCTAAATAAAACAGGCCTTCAGCTGGACTTACAATCCCTCTGGAATACTAGTCCCTGAAGCACACACGCAGACTGCCTAATTATAGTCTCTAGAAGTGCAGTATCCACTTGGCTGAGCCAAGTTCACCTCTCTCACTATAGGAATGGGAGGTTTCACATGCCCACCCTTCTCTCCCCTTTCTTATCCCCCCCCCTTCCTTTGCTCTGGCATTGGCACACATTCAAGCATGATCCAGCTGAATAAACCAGCAAGAAAAACTTGGGAGGTTGAGGTCTTTTTTGCTTGCTTAGGTTTTCTGCTTGCCAGAGAACTGAACTAGATCAGATGTGCTCAGTCACCCAATAAATCTGGCCCAGTAAGAAAGACACACTCTCCCTTCCACCACACTGTTCATTCAGTTTGAAGCACCTTATAAAACCCTGCCTGTTGCAGGCAGTGCCCCAACCCCAATCTGGCACACCAGGCACCCTCCACACTGGCCTGGCGGCACACACAGACATGTCAGTACTGAATGGATGTACAGAGCCTTCTCTGCAAACTGAACTGGATCTTGGGTGTTTCTGTGCCACCTGCCAGAAGAGGGCATCTTTGCAAGGCACCCTGAAACGACTTGACCTTCTAGAAACATTGCACCCAACCAACCACTATCTGACTTCTAACATTTTGGACTGCAGAGTTAATCACAGAATTCTGCTTGACTGCCTGAATAAATAGGAAATCACTTGCTTTAAGAATTCAGTAGATGTGTAAAGAAAATCACAGACACTTACATCAAACTTCTGGCGAACCGAAGAAATCTTTTTCTTTCCTTTGGGTTTTCCAGGTTTAGCTGCAGAGCCACCTGGCCATGGCAGAGACCCAGCACCTTCTACAAGTTGGAAAGAAAAAAAAACCCACTTAATTGACATTGTTGATTTCTGGCCAGGAAAAAACACTGCATGCAGGGAAACCCTTAACATTTGGCCTCTAGCTAAGCCTCAACCCAAAATCAACAGCCCAGAGGAAGGATTTCTGGGGGAGAACACTTTTGGCAGCTCTTCCATTATCAGCCCTCATGACCCATGGCTTAAGCAGAGACTGCTGTCCACACATCACACAAAATCCGTGGCAGAAGGAGGGAGTTAAGCTAAGCCTTCAAGGAAAGCCCAGAAGAAATAAACAAGCCATTTCTTCCATCAGGAAGATGACAAAGAGCTTCCCTGGAGGTGGACCCTCCTCCCACCAACTCCTGGCTCAGGCCAGATGCTAAACATCTGGATGGAGCAGTCTAACTCCACAGTTCTCCATCTGCTTCAGCCAACTTGGTCATGGACCCTTATTTGAACATCCCAGCTGATTGTCTGTTACTGATGGGAAGGAGAGGGAGAAAGAACTGCACAGACCACTGTGCCCAGGAGCAGGATGACACCAATGTGACCAGTGGGTTTGTGACTGGCCAAAACTGGCAAACAGCTGAAAAAGAGGGTACTGATTAGTACCAACAAATAAATGGCCACATCACTTTGAAGGGACTGCTCAAAAATCCACTGTATGCTGCCTGACAGCTACACCTACAGCAGGCCAAACCACATCCTGATAATCACACAGCTCTTGGCAAGGACAGCCTAGCAAATTTCCTGCTGACAGTATCTGTAAACAAGTAATACTTTCAGGAACAGTGGCGGTTAAGACAGCATTGCATTGGATGTGTGTGCACTTGCTGAGAGTAAAAATTTCAACTCAGAAACTGGACAGCCCTCTTGTGGCTACAGAGGCAGCACCTGCTTTGTCTCCAGTGCCCTCCTCCCTTGGTTTTGCACCATGAGTGAGCACTCTTTTCCTCTGGAGCAGAGCGTGCTGAGTCCCTGCCTACCCCCAGGCAGCTTGGAAAACTCGGCTCTGAAGGTGTGTCAGTCACCTCTGAAGCCGAGGCTGGAGCTCTGCTGCCAGGTGGTGCTGACAGTTCTGGTTCTCTCCTGCTCCCACAGGCTGCCACTGCTCACACCAGCCTGCAATGTCTACCTCCCAACTACGGTTAGTTTGCTGTAATTGAGAATTAACTATGTTTGACTTGCTTTAATCAGGAATTCATAAATACAGTTATACTACAGCCCTGTCTATAGGGAATGAGCCTGGCTAGAAGTCCTTGGCTATGGGGAGCTTCCCACACTCGAGGCTGGAGTGTTCTCTACCATGAAAAATAATTTCTAACACATGACTCTAAGGATCTGGCTAAGCTAAAGGATTCAGGTCAAGTTTTGGAATGTTCAGCTGCTAAGAAGGGATAAGAACCTACACACAGAGATGGCACGTTCTCCCTGTTTAAAAAAGGTTCCAAGAAGTTTAGCTATCCCAGCTATTAGAGAAGTGAAAACCAGGAGTCTACAAATAATCCTGCTGTTAAAATCTGCTGGTTAATTATAAGAAATTGAAAGATAATAAATAGAAACTCTCCAAAAATCATAAAGTTGGTGTCACTACTCATCACTACATCACAGGAGAGGCCCTAAAGAGTGAAAAAGCACTGTGGACAATCATGTCAAGGATCACACTTGCCCATCATCAAGACCTCAGGGCTTAAATCTTACCATTTATCAAAATAAGTCTCTCTCAGAACATATTTTGCTCTTTACAGGTGAGTCCTTCCTTTCTCCTTCCCTTCTCCTCCACAGCAGCTCAGGCTCCTTTATAGCCAGGAGGGATTAGATACATTAAAGACATATATAGAAATTATCAGCCAATAAAGTCACACTTCTACCTCACAACATCCCCCCACTCCAGTGCAAGAGATGGAGACAGAAATAGCAAACATCCTTTTTTACCTGTCACTGTAATACAGAGTAACAGGTTACAGCCATGTCTGAACTTTTAAAATACCTTTTTTTTAAAAAGTAATACAGTAGCTTTTAAACTAAATGACAACTAAATTTCAGGCTTTGACAGTAGATTTGAAGGATGCAACTTAACTGAATCTCAACCTGCACATTTGTAAGAACCTAGTGAGGCTGAACTTACAACAATGAGAAGGTGAGATACCATCTCCTATTCCCCACTATAACAAGCCCAGAGCAGAATTTTTTTGGCTCCTTTTCCAGGTTTTCATATTACCAAGCCTGACTTGCACTAGATGAAGAAAGCAGAATTTCCCTGTAGCATTCGAAGAAAACCAGCACTTGCCTTCGTGGCCACAAATGACAAGGCTGGGTTGGCTCAGGCGTGACACTTCAGAGGTGTCAGCAGCTTTTCTTTAATCCTGCTAGCAAAGGAATCAGCCCTGAACAAGCCACAGCAATGGCTGCTGCTCTGCCTTCAAAGATCAGCAACAGATAAGAACGTGTTTCTGAGAGCTGCCATGTCTGCACAGCACCATCAGGATGGCAACAGCCAGTCCACAGTGTGTCACGTTTTCCTGATGTGCTGCACCAGCACGAGAAAAGGACAAAGATACAGAGCAAGTCACTGCAGAGGAAAGCAGGCAGGCACAGGAAACATGCATTTCCCACTCTTGTTTATTTGATCTTCAGTGTGTCAGGAGATTGTTCATTTTAATCTTGCAGGGACAAGGGTTTGGTCAGATATTCTGCTGATATGTGGTCAGATATTCTGCTGACCCTCCTCTGCCAACAACTCACACTCCCATTTTCTCTGGAGAGAAGCAACCTGATTCCATCTCAGAGCTGGAAGCCCTTCAAGCAAAGCCTGTGGGCAAACCTGATATAATAAAATGTTATTTCAGCATGAGTTCTAATTCACTGAACCATCTTTTAGTTGGCTGCAGATTAGTAGTAAATAAATCTTAACATCGTTAACTCAAGTGCTTGCAATTGTCTGTTTTATTGTTACCATTTAGCTAAAAAAGGAAGGAACACTTCAAGCAAGATACACATCAACTCAAGAAAGTTTGCTAACTGGAGTGCTTGCAACTGTCCAACAAACAAGACAAGCTTAGTGAGCAAGTCCATGCAATGTCAAGAAAATGTTTAAACTGGAATTCCTCCTGATGGAATTTTTGGGGGAAGAAAAGTCCTCATGTGCTGATTCAGGCTGAGATAAAGTTAATTTTTTCCACAGGAGCTTTGCATGGGGCTGTGTCTTGGATTTGTGCCAGGAACAGTGTTAACAACCCAGGGATGTTTCTGTTACTGCTGTGCAAGACTTGCCCAGAGCCGAGGCCTTTTGTGCCTCTCACGCTGCCCCAGCAGCAAAGGGGCTGGGGGTGCACAAAAAGCTGGGAGGCGACAGGGCCAGGAGAGCTGACCCCATCTGATCCAAGGGGTATCACACTCCACATGGCATCATGCTCAGCATACAAAGCTGTGGGAAGTGGAGGGAAGGGGGGACGCTCAGAGTGATGGCATTTGTCTTCCCAAGTCACTATTAGGTGTGGTGGAGCCCTGCTGTCTTGGAGATGGCTGAACACCTTCCTGCCCAAGGAAACAGTGAATAAGGTTTGCTTTGCTGCCATGTGAGGCTTTTGCTTTACCTGCTAAACTCCCTTTATCTCGACACACAAGTTCTGTCTTTCAGCTTTCTGATTTTCTCCCTCATCCCACTGGTGGGAGCGAGCAGCTCTGTGGGGCTGAGGTGCCAGCTGGGGTTACACCACGACTCCCAGATACAAAAGTTCAGAAAAGCACTTCTGAAAATATTGGTAAAAGAAGAACACCAAACAAAGCAGTTTTCTTGTAATGGGAAGCATGCCACCCCACTCAGGCTGCTATAGCCAACCAAAATCAAGATTAAGGCACTCTAGAATTTTGGATAGTGTGTTTCTGGGAAATTCCTCTCCTCAGGCACTTTCACAGCTTCCCGCCTGTGTTACAGCTCAGTGCCACTCCAGTACTTATGGGAGTGCTTATAAATCATGGCTGGCAGAGAGAACAGGAGTCAGATTTAGGATCACACTTCCTGGGAGCTCAGCAGGAATTTAAGCAGCTGGTCATCCTTCACATCAGAACTGGTAACACACTTCCCTCCCTCTCCCCTACCAAGCCCTACACACCCCATGCCACACAGGTTAAGGAACTGGGATTTGAAGTTTACATGACCAACAGCCAAAGCAGCTGAGAGGGGGACATGCAAAGCATTCACAGAAAAGGTCACATTCACCAAGTGCTCCCCTCTAGCAGAGGCAGCAAAATTGGCATCAGATACTGCTTAAAAATTATCTTCCCCCAAGTTTCCTATTGCAAATGCCACAACATCAAGTACACTTTTAACACTGACCATATGATTATTGTTGTGTTAAAAAAAGGCATTTTAAGGATGGTTCTTTCCCTTTGTCCCTCTCACACGAAGGTGGAAAGTACATGCATCAGCAACCCTTGTGATGGTGTGCCAAGAGCATCAAACACACTTGTTTAAAGCTACTTGTTTCCATGAATCATGAAGTAAACACCTTCTACACAAAAAACAGTGGTGGAGACAAAAGCCTGTGAGCTTTCCATTCTCATATAGACAAAAATAAAGAGAAGAAAAAACAAACCACAACAAAAAAGAAGGTGTGAGGCTGGCATCTAGGGGAAGAAAAAGAGATCTAGACATTATCACCACTCACACTGTACTTTCCTGGGTTTACATGTACTATCCCACACACGGCTGAAGGAAAACTTGCCTGTAATAGATCTACCAGAGGTACCTCAGGACAGATTAGGTCCCAGTCATTGGGGGACTCTGCACTGACTTGAGGAAAGCAAACCAGAGGCTCTAGAAGGAACTAGCAGAATGTACTGTTAGCTCCAGAGCAATAAAACATGTCTGTAAGAGCACACACATGATTAAACTGACTTATTTCAAACTGGCTTGTGCAATCTGTGCACACAGAGCTAACCAAAGCACGCCTGAAATCCCTGGAGGTGACCCGCCCTGGAGAAGGATCCTGGCCAGCTGGCACACCACTACATGCTGCCACTGACCTGCTGAACCTTTACAAAGAGGGTTCTTCAAAGGCTCCTGAAGAGAGAAAGCGGCAATGGGACAAAAGGAAAAGACCTCTCAAGGACTTGAAATTAAAAAGGTCTACCAGGGAACAATGAACATATGGAAGGCACCTGTGGAGCAGCACCCTGCTTTGTGCTGGGGCTCCTACCTTTAACACATTCCTGAACAGCCATGAAAAAAGGGGCACCTGGGAGAGTTTGCTGACAAATCCTGACCAGAGAGCTGCAAAAGAGTTGCCACAACCAAGTGACTGGATAAAGAGACACATGACATTCAATACAGTGAAGCACAGAGCGTGCACGCAGGGAAAAACAACCCCAACCTCAGTCACACAGCCATGGGCTCTAACATGACCACGGCCACTAGAAACGAGACTTCTGAGCTATGATCCTCCCCCTCCTCAGTTAGATTCACCTACTTCAGTCACTGTTCTTGTGCTTTCTTTCTATAACCCAGCTGCAAGTATTCCAAGACAAAGCAAGGAGCAGCAAAATTCAGACAAACTTTCTGGTTTACCCCTGAAGGGAACAAGACAGGGACTCACAAGGTGTTTTCACTGTTCAATCAAGAAAAGACAAAGCAAGTTTGCAGGTGGGGGAGATTGCATTTAATTAGCACAGCTGCTATAGTTAAGGACCAGTTCCAGCACAAGAAGCTGTGGGTATCCACAGGGTTTTTCCTTCCTCTAGCTACAGCAGCTATCACAGTAACAGGTAGTCTGTCCCCTCAAGAAAACTCATCTCTCAGCCCATGAGAGCTGTAACAATTTTCTCTCTGTTACTATGATGCCTCAAGATTTCTTGTATTCTTCAGGTTTCTGGGTTTTAGCATAGCTGCATGGTCTCCCATGCTTGGAATGGTAGAAAACCTCTTTCTCGTGGTTTGTGAAACACTGTTTAATGTTCTGTTTGGGAAAAACAAGTTCCGGTAAGGTTATCCTGTTTGGGACGTGCAGGGCAATAACAAAATATGGGATAGACAAAGCAAGACAGAAGGACAAAACCCCCTGGAGGAGCTCCAAGGGGCAGAAGCTGGGAGCCAGGACAAGGGATGAATGATTTTGGGATCAGATGTATCTGTTAGATATGATAATTGGTAAGTATTGAAAAGGGGTGCTAATGCTATGAGAAGGCTCCTCTGTGCATCGTGGACCTGGAAGTTTCCACTAAATGCCACTAGCTCTTCACTTTATCCCTGTCTGGAAAGTTTTTTTTCCCTCTCATTTCAGGCTTCAGCTACACAGCAGTTTCATATCTTGAATTGCAGCTCAACTGCCCTTGCCATCAGGTCTCTGGGTTGAGAGTTCTTTTGAAAACCAAGCAAAACTGCCTTACAGCCCTGAGGGACAGCCATTCTAGATGCTCACAAAGTTAAAAAGTGTTATTACGGATGCTCACAAAGTTAAAGTGTTAACTGGCTGCAGAAGGCTGGGTTAATTTGCAATATCTTAGCAAGGCTCACTGTAAGCAGTTTTCTATCAGATAAGCACTTGGAATCAAGATCAGTCAGAAATATCCAACTCTTCAAAATTACATCCTCAGCAGAGAGAAGAACAAAGTTCAGAGGGAAGAGGAAGCAGCAAGCAAAGCAGATCACAGAGAATGCTGCACCTCCCTTTACCCTCCAGTTCACAGCAGACACCCAATCCAGAAATCAAACCAGCTTATCACAGGCAGCAATCCAGCATCAGCCTCTAACCAAGCACACACACTTTAGTCATAAAAGCACCTCTGCTGAAATCAGCTGGACCACTGCTTTAGCCTGTGTGGCTAAAAACCACATGAATATTAAGGCTCAGAAGATCCCCCCCAAACACAGAGTGCACAGCCTTACATCAGGTGTCCAGGGAAGCTCCTCAGGACTTACCTGGTGCAGAAACCAGGATCTGGCATCGGGTAAGAATAGCCAGGAGGAAATCATTGTGAGAGTGGACTGTGTAGAGAGAGACAGCTCATTAGCAGCACATCAGTGCCCAGAGGCTCTCCCTCAAAGCCATCCTAAAGCAGCTGCCTAAACTTTCCCGCAGTTGTGTTCTCCCCACATTCTGCAAAGGCACAACTTACATTTTAAGTTGGGGTTTTTTGAGAGTTTTCTTCTACTGGAGCCAGAATCTGCTGCTAGAATGCTAACAAAGACTACACACGGCATGGCAATCATTGGGTCACTCCTCACACACACAGACTCAGTGCTACAGCTGTGAAAACCACCTGGTGCATTCAGCCAGGCAGGAGCAGGAGCAGCAGCTGTCCCTCCTGCCATGCAGACACCTGGCTGCAGGGTTCTTGGTTTTGCTAGAAAATCCAGCCCCAGGAAGCTGAAGTCAGATGGGCTCTAGATAAAAGGCAACTTGCTTGCAGAGGGGTACTGAAACACAGAGTAATTGTGCACTAGAAAAAGTGAGGACAAACTTCACAGGCAGGACCGGAAGTTACAGGATCCTCTTTGGGGTCTGGGCATCCCAAACTGTGCACCCTTCCCTGCAGGGACCATGACTGCGGGAGCCAAGAGCCTCCACAATGACCTCAGCAACGCCCCCCAATGTTTGCAGACCCAGAGGAGCAGGGATGAAGGAATCTCACCCTTCAGCCCTCCCACCTGCCGCTCCTCAGGGCCAAGAAGGGCTCATGTGCTGCAAACTCACCCAGGTGAACTCAGGGTTCCCTCCCACACTTCAGCCACACCACCGGTTCAGTCCCAAACAAAGGAAAAGTACAGGAAGACTGTACTCCACAGTGCCATAAAAAGGGGCTTTTCAGCTGCTGGAACAGCATATTTTACCTTTTTGCCACACTTACACAAGGCCAAATTGCCTGGCAGTGCTGGGGCCACAAAGGCACCTCCCCTTGCAGGCCAGGGCACCCTCAGCTTTCTAACGATTGCCGCGGGAGCCCTGGGCGCTCCCCTGCCCCTCGCAGCACTGGCCGCACTGGAGCCGCGGGAGCGGCTTCCCCCGGGCCCGGCAGCCGCGCCGGGTGCGCTCCGTACCGTTATCCTGCGTGAGGAGCCGGCGCGCCTCCAGGTCAAACTCCTCCTTGCTGATCTTCTGCTTGAACCAGAGCTTCAGGTTGGCCCAGTACCTCGGGGAGAGCAGCGAGGAACCGCGGGACCCGTCAGCCTGCCACAGACCACCGAGCCACCCCCGCAACCCGGCCCTTCCCTGAGCCCCTCTGGGGACACTGCCCACACTCCCCCACACCCACACCGACACACCCACTCGGGCTGAGGCTCCGCACGGGCCCG
>VXBA01005132.1:10121-24996 GCA_013399895.1 Serilophus lunatus | reverse complement strand
CCGGGGATGCGGCGGGAGCGGGAGCGGGGAGAATGGGGTTCCTTCCAGTTGGGTGAATTCCGTGTGCGGAATTGCCTGTCCCCCCCCGCGGGCGTGTGGCGGACACGGTTCCGCGGGCTCGCTCCCAGCCCGTGGGTTTTTCTCTCGCCCCGGGAACCGCGGTGGCGAGGAGCATGCGGGCTCCTGCGGGTGGGCAGAGCCCCAGTCCCCATCGTCCCCGACCCCTCCCGCGGGACGCGCGGCCAGCAGGGCGAGCCGAGCCCCGGAGCGCAGGGCGGAGGTGCTGTGCAGACGGCAGAGCCCGGGGCAGGGCAGAGCCCGGGGCAGAACGAAGCCAGGCTTTCTAGAGCGGCGCTGAGTGGAGGCCGGTCCCGGAGATGGGCTGGAGTGTGCGTGAGCCCGGGCGTGCGGCGCGGCCGGGGCACAGGGCTCTGCTCCTGCCGGACCCCACCTGCAAAGCCACGTGCTGCCGGGGCACCGCTCCCCGCAAAGCCCGGTGCTCCATTTTTGACACGAGCACAGAATGTTTGGGACTCGCTCCTGGCAACGCTTGGCAGGCATGAATCAGCGTTTGAGTCCCCTTCTGTCGGCATTGTGAACTTGGGCAAATGGGGGGAAAAAAAGAACCCTCTGAGCTGCAGGGCTTCTAAAACTGGCTGTTCCAGCCTGGTCACCCATGTGGCACCTTTCTGGGACAGCTTCCCCTTCGTTGTTTGCTGCTGTTTATTCAAGGAGTGTACTTACAGCGTAGGGACGCTTGCAGCACCAGTGGCCATGTAGCTGCTCCGTAGTTTCCTGGTGCTCCGTGGCTGTGGCAGAGCTGCCTCACTTGATCCCTCCAGCTGCGTTCCCAAATCTCTAAGACAGGACTTTCCCCAACTGCTGTGGTGTGTGGCTCTATTATTCACTGAGTGCTGGCAGTGCAGTGAGACCTGTGATTATTGATCTGTGAAGTGGTGCAACAAGTCCCTGGCAGGGCATTTGAAATGCTGGGGTGGCTTTGCTTTAGCCTCTGGAAAGTCCTGGGAGCTTGAAGCCTTTTTCCCACAGCCCATCTTGTTGCTGGCTGCATTGATGCCTTTCTCTGTGCACTGGTTACCTTACTTGTAAAGTGTAAGACTAGAATTTGCCTGTTCTGAAGACTCCAGAATCCTCTGATGAAAAGCAGTGGCTAAAAGCGAGGTGGCAGGATCCTTGTAACTGGAGCCACAATGTGATGCTGACTTCTGGCCTCCCACATTAGTTGATCAATTCACACTTTTTCATTAAGTGCATTTAGCAGCTCACAGCAGTGCTTGGTTTCAGGTTTTGACCTATCCCATTTCTTTTGAGTTGCACGGTATACATGGGTGTATCTCCTCACAGTGCTTGATAAGGCATGCAGGATAGTGACCAGCCTTGTGGATCAGGGATCATCTCTGCAGTAACAAGACTGGCAGGTGCTCATCTGCATCCCCTCACACGGGTGGTCCCTGGGGTACAGAGTGCACGTGCGTCTCCCTCCAGCTTCCTCACGCGCAGTGGTGTCCACCTCCGTGCCAAGAACCGTGGGCTCTTCCAGCATCCCCCCTGGGATCCTAGAGGGGGAGTAGGAAGCAAGGGGCAGGGAGTTTCTCAGAGCATGATAAGCAGGGTTTATCTCAGGAAAACTTAGACTTCCAGTGATAGGGAAGGACAAGTTCCCAGGACACCACTTCCAGAGAGACGAGCTGTCCCCACAGTAGCCTCCGTGCCGTGCAATCTGTACAGCTTTTAGTCTGCAGTACTAAACCAGGACGACAGCTCAGCTTGACAGCAGCTGCTGCTCTCTCCTTTCAGATGGGGCATCCTCTTCTCCCACCCACGGGACTTCACCCCCGTCTGCACCACGGAGCTGGGCCGGGCAGCAAAGCTGGCGGCCGAGTTCAGCAAGCGCAACGTGAAGATGATCGCGCTCTCCATTGACAGCGTCCAAGACCACCTCTCCTGGTGCAAGGTACAGGGCTGGGGGGAAGTGCAGGGGCACCTGGCACTGCTGCCCTGCTCCAGAGGCCAGAGGAGAAGCCTGTGCAGAACAGCACACAGACTGGGAACTATGTGTCTCAAATACCAAGGCATGGGCGTGCTAAAATTCAGAGCAGCAAGGTCTTCTCCGTGTTCATAGAGCATTCCACAATGTCCAGGGCACTCTGTGCACTGATAGTTTGATACAAGAAGAAAACAACATTCCTGCTGTCCCACCAAAACATGCAAAACCTCAGAAAAAGGCAGCCAATCCACGGACCCTCAAAAAGTTCTGTAATAAAACAGGAAAGGAAAAGAGGCATCAGAAGTGAGGAGACAGCGTTAAAGGGTGTGATTCATGCTCAGGCAGGGAAAAGAAAATGTTAAACGTGTTAAACATAAAACCACAAATAGAAGAATGTTAATTATAAAACCATGACAAGGGAGTATAAAAAAAGATGGGAATGGAATAACTTGCTGAAGGAACTTGAAAGGAACAAAAGAAAAACTTCAAAGGCAGCCTCAGCAGTGATATGCTGCCAAGGAGAATGACTCCAGGGTTCAGAGGTGGTTGGGGTGTAAAATGAGTATTTCAGACAGATATGGCCAGAGTATAAAAAAGGCCTGGGTGAACTACCCGCCACTTTCTTAGCTCTTAAAATTGGAAACGTTCTCACATGTTTTCCAGAGGTGAGACATTCGTGCAGTAAGAGGCATTAAAGGTGGGAAATTTCCACACTCGGGCATTGTTTAGTGACTGAGTGGTTTTAGAAATTACCTAATTGCCTTATTGCTTAAATTGACCTTTGTACCCGAGTGGTGCATGGCCAATGATCCAGCAAACCTCAGAAGAGCCTGGGAAAACCAGTGTACAAATCCCACACAAGTAAGTGAGATTTCTTTGCTGGCCAAACTGTCTGAGACCAGCAGTCAAATTAGCAAAGAACATCTCATTAAATATAATGGAACGTTTGAGTTGCGCTGTTGTAAGGGAGTCTCATCTCCTGGTTGGCCAAATCCCTTTGAATTAGGGTATTGCTGACTTGTACAAAGTCCTTGAATTTCCAAGAAGCTTTTTAATGAAATCACCTTTGTGAAGGGCAGACTCTTTCCTGCAGGGATAAGAGGAGCTGCTGTTGAGGGAGGGAAGCAGTGAGCTCCCTCCAGGGCCTGCAGGGATTCAGCAGACTCAGGTGATGTGGAAAAGAGATGAACAACAAGCTGACTTTGCTGATTGCTATGGAATTCTTCTTCAGCACAACCTCAGGTGAAATCAGGAGAAGTTGCAGAACAGCCTCTTGGTGTTGACTGGTGGGAGGCAGATAGGAAAATCTTCCAGAACAACCACAGAGAAAGGCAGAGGGCAGCAATCCAAGCTGTGGTGAGCATTCTGTCAGGCTGGGAGAAACCTTGGGGACAGGTTTGGAAGTGCCAGATCAGCACCTGTCAAAAAGAAACCTGTGAAAAGTCCTCCAGAGCAAATGATCCAATTGATGAGGACAAATCCACAGCAGACTGGAGTCTTCCGTGCAGCCTGTGTTTGAAATTGCCCATCTTGCAGACTACAGTGGAACGAGAAAAGGTGCAGTGGGAAACAAAGCAGAGTAGAACTTCAGATAATGTGGAGAGGTAAAGAGCTGAACTAGAAAGGCAGGTGTTAGGGCTTGATGCAGGTCTGAGACCAGGGACAGTGCCCCAGAGGTTCTCCTTCTGCCCAGCCACAGGGAAAAAGAGCTTAACAGAGGTACTGGGCCTTGGCAAAAGCTACCTGTCTGGATAAAAGCAGTCTTTACTAAATGTTAGATTGAGATCTAGAAACTGCAATTTCCTTCACCGGAAAACTCCTAAGAGTGAGCAAAACTTTGGGCAGAGCTCTCTGTGCAACATTCCTTTACATGCCCGTGCTTTCTCTTTGGACAAAGCTCTTTTTATCTGGAGCCCAGCCTGTGAGGAAGCAAGTGAGCAGGAACAGTGGCTGAAGTCCTACATGAAACAATAAAGAAATTTCTGCTTGTTGACTCAGAAAGGCTTGGGGAGAAAACAAGCAAAGAAAAAAGCTGGAAAGGAAACATCTTGCCATGTGTGCACCACTTGACCTGCTTGCAGCATCCTGAGCAGCTGGGTCAGGATTACAGCCCCCTTTGTCAGCACTAGGAGGGCTGAGGAGGGGTGCAGGGCCTACCTGCCCTTGCTGCTGCTGGTTGAGCAGTGCCAAGGAACAGCATTTCTAACCCTGTGCTCCCCGAGTTCCCTCTGAGAAGGGCCCAGCCTGCTACCCCACATACAAAGCCTGGAGAAGGCAGAGAGATGTGTGCATTCAAGTTATCAGCTGAGCTGATAATACAGCACAGCAGTGTGCAGGAGGCTCACGTGAGTGTTGGAGTCAGTTCTGTCCCATTATAGCATGAAGAGGACGGAAGGAACAGGCTGCTCTGTTCTGGGGCAGAAATCCTGAATTATACTTGCTTTGATGCTGGCAGCTGCTCTGCGTGTGCTGCCTCCAGCAGGCTCTTCCCAGCACTGCTGGGGCTCAGTGTAACCTCTGAGGATGGTACTGCAAACTCCAGAGATAACCTGAATGCTTTGGCCAAATCCAGATCGGATTTGGAGATGCTTAAAGTACAGCTCCCCTCTGAAGCAGGTCAAGTTTGGACTAGCACAGGGGGGAACCTCATAAACCATAGTCACATGGGAGAAGCTGCAGGGCTGTAGATGGGGATGGTTTTCTGTCCCAGACATGGTTCAAAAAGGAGAATACAGTGTTCCAGCACCTGCACTCAGACTTCCACTCCATTTTGAGAGCCTTTAGTTAGGTAAGCATGGAGCTGATCCCTTGCACAAGACCTGCAAAATGTTGGACACCTGACCTTTGTTAGCTGTAGAGCTGCTGGTTTGCTCTGCCACTAACTGTTCCTTAAGAGCAGTCTTGTTCAGGTGTGGCACCAACACAACTGTCAGTAGTGCTACACTGGGTACTGGGAGAGAGCTGAAAGAGTGACACCTGTTATCAGGGAAGGGTGGTTAAATCTTGTGTCAATAATGTGGACAGGACTTCCCTATTGCTCCATACCCACTGCCTGGGCAAAGCAGCTGGTCCATGGGCAGCTGAGCAGACGGGGGGTGAGCAGGCAGCCTAAGGACTAACCTCTGAGAACAAGGCACCATCCAGCCTGGGCATGAGGGTTTCTGGTTTGCCAGCTGGCTTCTGGAAATGGAGAAACTTCATGGATGGCCGTGAGCTCCTGGCTGTGCTGTCCCAGCCTGATGCCTTGGGGCCAAGCAAATCATGAGCTCCTGCAGAGCAGCTGCTGAACATGTTTGTGGTGCCCACAGCCAGGAGCACGGGCATGCCAATGGTTTTGTCTGTGCAGGACATCAACGCCTACAACGGGGAACAACCCGCGGAGAAACTGCCCTTCCCCATCATCGCCGATAAGGACCGGGAGCTGGCTGTGCAGCTGGGAATGCTGGACCCGGACGAGCGGGACAAGGACGGCATGCCCCTCACTGCTCGTGTGGTGAGTGCCTGCAGCACCTCTGCCTCCTCAGCAATAGGCAGGGCCTGCTGTCCTGCCCAGGGCCTGTGGGGCTGTGCTTGAAGGTAGGGGCAGCTTACATGGATGGATATGGCCATCTTCAGGAGCTGGGTTGATTTCCTTGGGTTTGAGTTGTGCCACAGGAAGAGGTGGTGCAGCTCCATCTTGCTGTTGCTGCCCACTCATCCTGGTTGTGCCTGTCCTATTAACTTTTTTCAATGCTTGATCTGCTGGGCTCTTCCCCCTCATCTCCTGTGCTTGCATTAGAAGAGCACAGGTCAAGGGAGGAAACATTTCAGGTAGCAAAACAAGCTGTCATTGGAAAACTCCTATGGCAGGTCCCACAGCAAAAACATGTTCCTTGGGCACCACCAGTTCTCTAGGAGATCCCTACCGTGGCATGTCCCCTGTCCTAACACCTGTGATGAAGCAGACTACCTCCCAGGAAAGGAACAGCAGGGCTGAGCAGATCCAGCAGAGCAGTTGGACAAACATCTTCCCAGCCCCTGACTTTGTCTCCCTGTGCTCAGGTGTTCATTTTTGGCCCGGATAAAAAGCTGAAACTCTCTATCCTGTACCCTGCCACCACGGGGAGAAACTTTGATGAGATCCTGAGAGTGGTGGACTCCCTGCAGCTGACAGCCTACAAGAAGGTTGCTACCCCTGTGGACTGGAAGGTGAGGAGGGGAGCAAAGCTCACTGCCAGGAAATGGGGGAGACCCATGGGGTGGGAAAGCAGCAGGTAGAGGCAGCCTTACTTCTGAAAACTCCCATTTCTGGCAGCCTAAGTTCCCAGTGATTTGTGCCAGCTCACCCACCAGCCCACCTCCCAGGGAAGCACACCTTTATTTGGGGCTTGCCATGACAAGGGGGAGCCAGCACCCCGTATCCTGGGGTGCCTAAATAGCAGGAATGGATGAGCAGACTCAGGCAAGCTGTGCTCGCTCCTGTATCTCAGAGATGCCCAAATTCCCCTCTCGTTACATCCTGTTCCCATGGGAGTGCTGTGGGGAAGTGCTGGGCTGCGGGATTCCCCCTGGCAGAGCTGGCAGACAGCACAGCTCTCCCTTTTGACCTCACCCACGTCTCCTGGTGTAGCTCCCACTCAGCCCTCACTGCCAGTGCTTAGGGTGCTGGAGCTGGGAGTTCACAGGAGGAACTGCCTCCTGCCAGCAAACCTGCTGCTCTCACGGTTCCCGTTTCCTTCCCAGCCTGGTGACAGCGTCATGGTCGTGCCCACCTTACCTGATGAGGAAGCCAAGAAGCTCTTTCCCAAAGGAGTCTTCACAAAGGACCTCCCATCAGGCAAGAAGTACCTGCGTTACACCCCACAGCCGGAGTGAGCGGGTCTGTCCGTCCGTCCGTCCCAACGGGCTGCACGCCTTCCTGAGCCTTCCCCGTGCCCAGCTCCTGCCTCTCTGACACTGCACCATCAGTTTTGTACCATCACACTGATGGTGCTTCACAGTGCAAAAACCAATCCTCCCCATCCCTTTCATCCCCCACTTCAAAACTAAACGTCTGGGTGTTTTCTTGCCTTGAATCAGCCCCACAGGGAGGTCAGCAGACCAGTGAGGGGTCCAGGGCTCGTGCTGTAGCGTCTCTCCTGTTTGGTATCATCCAGAGGCGTGGTGAGAAGCATGGTGTCAGCACTCGGGAGGGGTGTCCTGCTGGGAGAGGGAGCTCTGGGGGCTCCAAGCTGCTGTTTGCCTTTCGGAGCAGCTGTCACTAACACATTAACACCTCTGGTCCCCGTGAGTAGGGGAGGAGCTGCGGAGCCAAATCTCTCACTTCTTACTGCTTTCTCATCTCTTGCTGGAGGTTGATTGTTTTCATGTTTTATGGAAGAGGGAATCGAGCAAATAAACTGACTTTCACTACTACCTGCAGTATCCCTTGTCTGTCTGTGCTGGGCCCCATGACACCCTGCACCATTTAGTTTGTTCCCTGTGGCCATGCTCCTGGGCGGGTGGCAGCAGCACAGACCGCCTTTGTTCTTGCTCTGAAAGGAAGGCGTTTTGGAAAAACAGATTGTCCCAAGGCACACAGTCTCAGACAAAGCAGTTGTGCTGCCCCTGCCTTACAGCAGTCTTGGCAGTGGGAAGGAGACACTTGCTCAGGGAACGTGCCTGAGCCTGGCCTGCCATTAGCTGCTGGGTGGGGGGTCTTACTCTTCTTCTCAGAGCATGACACAAGCTGTGCAAAGTCCTCCCTCACCTACCCCTCAGGGCCTTGTCAAGAGATGAGCAATGTTTTAATATAACACTAGGAAAGAAACCTGCTCCCTGAATAGCTCACAGGCTGGCTGCCAGCGTCCCGCAGCGCCCAGTGCAACCAGCAACACTCAAAATGAGCAGCTGTTAAAAGAAATCAACTGCCTTGGAGCACAAACACATCCCCCCAGCGGGCACTGGGAGGCTTGATGCTCATTGTAAGCAACGCAATGGATGCAATGAGGTACCCTCCAGCATCATATGGGTCCTGATCCTGCAGCAGAATCCACACCCCTCTTTCGTTATCCAAAAAAAAAAGGGTTATATTAATTTTTAATTGCCTTCAGGAACTATGCAGCGAATATTGGTGTGTTTTCCCAAGTGGCTTTTAAATGAACCTTCGTTATGAAATTCTGTATTATTCCCATGTATTACTCTTACTAGAATATAAAAACAACTGGTGTCTGGATTGATTTGTTCTCAGTCCTCCACTCTGCATCATGTAGGAGGGGGATTCTGCAGTTTCAGAGGGGAAACATCTCTTTTCTGTGTACTTTTTCAGCTTTATTAAGCCTGGCAGCTTCCCCAGTTCCCTATGGCTGGGCTGCATGAACTCCTGGGTTTCTTGCTGTTCCCTCGGCACACAGCCCTTGCCTTGATCTGGTTTTCTAAGGGAAAAAAGGCTATCTGTCCCCTCCAAGCTTTCCAACTAACCAACAGCACCATTTTCTGGAAGCTCGAGGACACAGCCCCACAGCAAGCTTTGGGCAAACAGCCTGCTCTGAGCATCCCCTGGGACAGGGCACTGCAGGGCCAGCACAACCTCTCTGAGACACCAGAGAAGCCACGTGCAAGCAGGGAAAATGAATCCTGTCACCACACCCAAGGGCGTAAAGCCAGCAGGGACAGCCACTGGTTCCACTGCTCAGGCAGGCAGGGGCTGATGACTGAAAGCCCATGAATTCCTGCCCACTCCCCAGTGCTGCAGTGGCCCCAGAGGTACAAAGCAGCCAGATGGACTCAAGCAAACACAGGGTTTGGTTCCAGTACAGCTCGAGTGGTTTTCTTTTAATCCCAGAGAAGTGAAATGCAACATTTGTTCGAGTTGGTAATAACATCCAGAGACAGAAGTCCAAGCCCCCTACTTAGTAAAGTCATTTGTGTTTAAGGCACTCTGCAAAACCAGCTTTCCTCTCCTTCTGATTTTCCCCACACGGCAGCAGAATACCTGGTTTGGTCTTTTCTCCATAGTGACATTCATACGTCCTGGCTCTTCCCACCATCTCCGAGAACTGGCAACAGCAAATCCAGCGGGAGCCAAACAGAGAATGCCAGGAGGCTGGGTCAGTAAATACGGATGGGCACGGGAGGGAGCACAGGGGCTCCAAACATCTGCAGGAAGGGAACAAGCACCGGGTGCCCTCCCTGCAGGCACCGATGTGATTCCTCCTCCTGTCTCCCCCTCCCGGCTCCGAAAGGGAATGGGAGCACAAGGCCGCAAACATCCCTCCCCAGCGGTGCTCCCGAACATGAGGCAGCACCCCAAAATGCAGGGGGCTGGGTGGGGGGAGACCCAGCTGCCCCCACTGTGCAGCAGAAATGACCCCCCGACTTCCAGTTGTCAATAAATAACAATAAATAAATAAATAGCTAAATAAATAAATCAATCAATAAATAAGTGACCCGAGGACGGGAAGGAGGGGAATGGGCATCCCGAGGCTCAGGGCAAAGGGAGTGTGAGGTTGGGCATTTCCATGACCTGCCCCTCCCTGAGATAATGGGGTGCTGGTGTGGGGGTGGGGTGCAGGGGAGGCATCCCGTGCAGTGGTCAAACACCAAGCCCAGGGGTCCCCGTGCTCATCCAGCCACAGAGACATGAGCCAAACCTGGACTTGCACGTGGGAGCTCTCACCCACCACCTCCCTCCCCTTAATCTGAGCACCACGAGCCCCACACCCGGGGGGCTCCACTGGCCAGTGCTCACCCAGCACCTCCACCCAAGTGTGAACACGCAGCTTTTGCCAACATGCAAAATGCCTGCATGTTTCTGCAGACATTGTGTGCCAATTTTTTTTTTTTTTGCAAACAGTTTTTTCAAACTTTTTTTTTCCTCTTCTTTTTTTAACGGGGAAATGCCCACGAAGACAACCCACGCGTCAAACCAAGTTAAGTGCATCAAATCCAGCCATCAAGAGAACGAGTGGGCACAGAAGCCTGGAGAGGTGAACACAGGCATGGCCCTGGGGCTCAGCCAGAGCCTGCCTGCAGGCTGGGGCAGCCCTGGGAGCTCAGGCACATGGCTACAGCCAGGCACCTCCCTGGGGACATTCCAGACATTCATAGACAGAAATTCAGCCACTGCTGTCTCAGAGTCACAGCAGACGATGTGCCAAGACTGAGGCTGGCCAGCACATCCCAAAAGATGGCAGTGGATTCAACAGCATCCCAGCACCTGTATCCCAGCTCTCCCAGACAACTGGAACCATGGCAGTGCCACGGCAGCTCCTGGGCAGACAGCCAGCATGCAGCCCTGGCCCTTCCCCATGGGTTTTGGGGAGCTAGCTCACACAACCTTTCTGGATGCAGCATCCTCTCCCAGCAGGACACCCATCTTGGGGCTATCTGCTTACTGGGAAATCCTTTCCCCTAGCTTTTTAGCTCTGATGATGCCAGAGCTGTTTCTGTCCCCCTGGGTCAAAAACATACACCTGCCTTATTTCAAAACAAAAGGTAACTACACCTCTCCTCCCCTAGTCCTTAAGGAAAATTGTATTTCAAGTTTCTAACCCCTCTCCACAAACCTTTTGAGAAACAAAACATCAGTGACAGCAAAATCTGCCATCAGTCCCACACCAGGACAAAGCCATGGGACGCATCTCACAAAAGCAGGACATCTTCCCATGCCAAGAAGCTCTGTGTGGAAGTTCTGCTCCAGAAAACACAGCAAGCCAAAGCTCAGAGCCCCTTCTCCCTCCAAACCTTTCCCACAGCAAGGCTGTAGCCCCCCAAAACCCCTGACATAGGCACCAAAAGCAGCAGGTTCCCAGCCCACCACAAGGCCAGGCGGCAGGAGCAGGACCGCAGGCCCTGGCACAGGGAAGTGTGCATCAAGGCGTCAAAATGCAGCACTCCCAAAGGAAATAATAAATAAAGAATTCAATCAGCAGCAAACACCACTGAGGTTAATAAATAGCATGGGGATTTCACAGGGATTTTTGGTCTAAGATGCCTGGGGAGCCCCTTTGCTGGCAGGGCCCGGGGTGTGCTTCCCGCCCTGGAAAAGCATGATCCATGGCTGAAGCTTTGTGGGGGTGATGCCGTGGGGATGTGCCGGCATCCACCACGGGGAGATGAGCAGTGCTGGGCTGGGTGCCCCAGCACCAGGCTGAGGGCAGTACTGCCCACACCCCAGGAAAGGCTTCGCACCGAAGTGTCACACAGCAATCCTCCCCCGGCCCTCCTGCCAGTGGGACACCAGGTAGGAACCTTCCAGAACGAACTACCTGCATTCCCAGGGCAGCACAAACCTCCCACGGCAGGAAGGCAGGGAAGCGAGCTGGAGGAGCTGCAGGGCTCCTGCCGGGGTGGACAGAGTGGAGAAAGCAGCAAAACCTGTGACCACCTGCCCAGAAGTGATGGGTCACAAGGAGCAGCAGCAGCACAGCCTTGGCTTATGCCTCTGCTGCAAATCCAGGATGAGATCCTGGGAATTGTCGGTTGCGTCCCACAGCACCGTGCTGCCCCATGGGCCAGGCGATGCCAGCCAGCCAGGGGCAAGGAGAAAGGCAAATAAAGCCCCTCCATTACCCCAAAGCACCTGCAGCAGCAGGAGGCAGCCCCTGGCAGCACACTTGCTTCCTCTTTCCCAGGCAAAACCAGGCCTGCCCTGCACAGCCTCTGCTCACATCCCTGCATTCCACCCACGCAGAGCAGAGCCCACGCCTGCAGAGCTAGAGGAGCTACCACAAGGCATGCTGTCCCCTCCACGGGTGTCCCTGCCAGCAGCCACCCTGCTCCAGGGGTGGCTGAGGAAGAGGAGGGTCTCCATGTCAGCCAGCATTTGTGTGGAAAATGAGCAAGCACCCAACTTCTTAGCAAGGGACTTGGGTCTGCAGTGAAGTGTGTGAGTCCCGAGGTACCTCCAGGCTGGTTTGGGTACCCCAGAAACACAATCAGTGAGCAGCTGGGCTGGGTCAACAGGCACCACTCCCGATTTCTCACTCCACTGAGAACCGGTTTTGCTTCCGTAAGAGAAGGGTCAGTGGGACTTGGGAGGGGAGGTTGAGGAACTGCAAAGACTTAGTGCACCTTAAAACAAAAGGACATCTAACCTGCCCTTAGATCTCACTCCAAGACAGAAAAGAGCTATGGCATCTCCTACACTCACAACTACTCCAAACACACCCAGATGCATGCAAAACGTGTCCCGCTTCTCCTCAGCGGCAGAAAACCCCTCCCAGGAGTGGGCACCAGCCAGTGCTGGGCTCTGGCTCAGCACCCTGGCACTGCCTGCTCCCACCCCACTCCCAGGCCCTGCGCCCGGTGCCAGCGGGCAGGGCGAGGGGTCGATTATCGATCCGAAATGCATAGGTATGGACACCGTGGGGACACCGTGGGGACACCGGCACCCCGGCACGGAGGGTCACCACAGGAGCCCTCCCCATCCAGCAGGCGCGGTCTCCACTTCTACCTCCAGGCTGGGTGGAAAGCAGCATTTGCCACAGGCACAGTTCAATCACACTCATGCTCCTTGCACTGCCCTGCAAGGAAAGACGAGTCGTTTAGGTCAGACAGCCTCTGTGCCAGCCACAGGCCCCTGCAAGCACTCGATTCCACTTCCTGGGAAATCTTCCAGCTCAGCACACCCTCTTCTGCGCCCTCGTGCCAGCCAGGCTCTGTTTCTGACTAAGGAGGAGCCACGTTTCCAACCACAAAGACGAAGGCAGGAGAACCCAAGAGGTCTGCTTTGGCTCAGAAACCCTGTTCGTTTGCAGCAGGCTGAGAGCACCCAAGTCCCCACACACGTGCCTGGCACTGCTCTACTTGGGAGGTATCACGACTATAGGCTGCCCTCGCTTGGGTCTCCACATGAGGACTTGGGCATCGTTGGCGTTGGGCTTCACTAGTGCGTTTGGTGGGATGGGCTCCATCCTGCTGAGGATCCGGGGCTGCTCCTGCTGAGTCCTTCCCACCAGCCGTGCCCGCTGGCCCAGCAGCTGCATGGGGTCAACCTCAATGTCCACTCGCATCCTCCACTTTATAGTCTGCAAGATGATCTTTTCCTTGGTGGTGGTGTTCATGGCCACCAGCCACGTGGTAAAGCTCTGGTCCCTTTTAATCCTGGTCAGCAGCGGCACGTTACTGTTGCTCACAGGGACAGCCCACGTCACGCTGGGGTAGAAATTGTCATTCATGCTCACCGAGAACCTGGAGATCTTGTTAGTGGGCCCAACCAGGGTCACGGTTTCTGTGGTGTTTCCATACCAGGGGTAGCTCACACCATCTGAGTCACTGATGGCTTTTACTCTTCCTTCCCGCAGGTCGGGCAGTTCCCAGCTTGACCTAGGAATGGGAAGAGAAAGGAAATGGCAGCAACAGCACCCAGCAAGGGCCAGGGAGGACAGCAACATGGGAACCCCTCTCCCTGCCTGCAGCAAGCTCTCAGGACCAACCTGAACAACAAATTCATCTTTGGTTCCTTTGCTGAAACTCACACGTCCAGCTGAAGCCTCTGCTCTGCCAACAGGATGCTATTTTAATTAATTTGCAATAAAACCGACTGGGCCAAAACCCATTGCCGAGTCTCTCCGGGTCGCCCTCTCCTTAATCAGCTCTTGCTCTGGAGAACAGCCTTCCCCAGCCACCAGCTGCAGCACTGTGACCACGGCACTGGCCCAGCCCATCAGCTGCGCCCTCTCTGCAAGAAGCCTGCAATTTTTATGCCTGTAAGTACAGGCACTTGCACAGAAACCTGCACAACAATGAAATCCCAAATTACACCTGCTGCTGTTGCAACGAAATCCCTGCAATATGGGGGTGGGTGTGTGGAAATTCCAGCCCAAATCTTTGCTGATCACCACGTTACCAACAGCCAGGACTACGGCAAGGGAGACCATCCCCATGTGGCAATTACAAGTGGGAACTATGGTGAAACCTCCTGCCAAGTCCAAGCTGCTCCTGGGCTCTGGAGTTGCCTGAGAGAGGCTGGGGCCACGCACCTGCCATCCCCCACAGGTGATGCCCTCCACTCCCCCCGATGTCCCTGAGCACTCCAGTGCCACACGCACACAAATGTGCCACTCCACGAGGCCACAGGCAGGCAGCACAACCACCTGCTGCTCCCCTGTGCCTCTGTGCCAGTAACCCCGGGCACGGGCGGTGCGGAGCCTCTGTGGAGCTGAAGGAACCTCCCCGGCCATCTCCAGCCCCCTCCAAAAGCAGAATACACGGCGACAGAGCCAACAGCTGTCCCCCCAGGCCACCTGCACGCTCAGCCTTGGGAAGAGCTGGTTTCCAGCAGACATCTCTGCCGAGCACGGCAACATTTCCTCCAACACAAGCCAAGGGGGCAACTCCCCCAGCGCCGCCCGCACCCACGACCCGGCCCCAGAGAAGAAGCGGCCTTGGGAGGGAGACAGCGGCCACCGAGCCCTGGAACGGGCGGGCTCCGGGCCACCGGGACGGGGCAGGAATTGAGGGGGCAGGGATCGTGCCGGGAGCGGGCGCTGGGGTGAAGGCGGCGCCCGTGTGTGGCTGTGGATGCAGAGATGGGGCCGGGGAGGGCAGCACACGGTGCCGGGGAGGGCAGCACACGGTGCCGGGGAGGGCAGCTCCCGGGGCCGGGGGCGCGGTGCCTCAGGCGAGCCGGATGGNCCCCCGCCCCCCCCCCGCCGTGCCCCCGCCCCGCTGCCGCGCCGTGCCCGGTCCCGTCCCCCGTCCTCACACGCCGAGGTCGCTGTAGGTGTTGTAGAACTCCATGTGGTTGCAGGCCTGGATCCAGCCCACCACCCAGGTGTGCCGCCGGGCGATGGGCGGCATGAGGACGCGGGCGGAGGCGCGGAAATAGGGCGTGCGGTACCGCAGCACCACCGGCGAGCTCTCCTCGATGGCCGTGGCCGCCGGCTCGATGGTGGCCGACACGTC
>VXBA01005131.1:322088-453412 GCA_013399895.1 Serilophus lunatus | reverse complement strand
ATCCCCTTTCCTCCCCCCCCTCCCTCTAAGCACCCAGCATCCCCCTCCCCCCCCCTCAAACCCCCACAGTTAGGTTGTTAAGTTAGGTAAAAGGTTGAACTTGATGCTCTCTACGGTCTTTTCCAACCTTGTTAATTCTATGTTATTCAATGTTACAAAGGGCTGGCAAAGCTACACTCAGTGGTGCACAAAATAACTTCCACTGGAAGTTATTCCCACAGTGAAACTAAAAGGAAATATTGCACTTGAAATAGTCCTTATTGGGTGGGCATCTGAAAGACAAAGCCAAGAATTATTGAGCATAGGGTGGAAATGAGAACTTATGGTTCGTGGCATTAGAAATATGGTCAAGACAGTTGACCATATCTGTAAGACCTTTGCAGGTTTCAGCAACTCAGTAATACACTTGTACAGATGAGGAACAAAAAAACAAAAAACAAAAAAACTGCAAACATTTGAAAAAATGAAGATATAACCTGACTGTACCCTAACTAGTGTGAGGAACTAGAAAGAGAGCATTACAAAGATAATGTAGTATGTAGATCTGAAAGACATGGTGAAAGAGAGTGCTGTTGCTAGTGATAGAAAAGGTGTAAAAGTGTAAGTTCTTCCCTAACTATGTTGCATTTAACCCTGCTATTCTTTCATCTTGTGATTCTTTCTAGATCGTGTTACTTATTGGAAGCAAATAAAAGTCCATGTGCTTAGGTAGTGTTTTCTAAAATCCCATTGACTTAATACAGTACTACTCACGTATGCTGAACTCCTGCACATGGTATCACAAGTCTTCACATTTTTAGTTCTATGCCATCAGTTCTGCATTGCTATAATTATAGTATCAAAGAAGAACAGAACGTGATATTAAAGCCTTTAGAGAGACACATCCCATGTTTTTCAATGTAGCTTTAGACAATAGTGCATCAAAAGAATTTCATAGCTGTAAGCAGGGTTCTTGAACAGGCAGGTTCTAAAGTACCTCCTAAAACAAAGTTTTAAAATCGTCATTGTGAAGAATTTGTATCCAGAGAATAGAGATTTTTTTTCTGGTTGTAGGTTGTACTCCATTTTTAATATACAGGTTTTTGTGGTTGTTCTTGCTGAAAAGTGCCTACATGGCATGGAAGGATTAATTCAGCATCAACCCTGACAGTCCAAATCTAACAACCAGCCCAAAAGTTACCTTGTATTTTTCTCCTTTATTCAGAAATCTCATCATGTTTCTGATATGGTGAAGGAGGAGTTTATAAAAATTTTCTTGCCTTGTATCCCATGTATCCCTATTTACATCAAGGACATGGTATACTCTTGAAAACTGGACTTCAATATGACAGCAAGTATGAACATAGTAGAAATTGGGAAGTTAATCAATGTTAGTCAGAAGTCACAGTTCATGAGTCTAGCACTCCATACTCTTAAAAAATAAAATATAGGAGTATTAACATCTCCTGGTATTAACTGGTAATACAAACCAAGGAAACAAAAATGTTCTTGAACTCTTTTACCATTTACTGTTTTTAGATTTCGTGAAGTGCAGATAAAATGACCCAGTTTTTCATTAGCTTTATAAATCTAGAGCCTACGAACTGTACTTCTGTTAAGTAGTCCTTTATTCCATGGGTGGCCTATAAGTAAGGCTTCCAGATTTTGTCTTGTATCTCTGAGCATTTCTGGGAAATCTTCTGTTTTCTTAATCCTCTTCAGAGAAATTAAAAAGCAGCATGATATACTTTTACTTATGTGACCTTTTAAAAAGATCTAAAAAGTATATTTTCTCTCTTTTATATTCCACTGAGGTTCTAGACAAAATGAAAAGTATGGCTTATCTAGATATTGGGATAATATATGTGACAACATAACAGATGTTGAATGAGGTAAGATGATTTTTAACCATTTTGGTGCAGATAATATTGGCTCTTATGACAAAAAATAAGAGAATTATGTTCATGGCTTTCACATTTTAGAACTTCATAAATGTGATCTGAACTCTCACATATGTATTTTCTTTCAATTCTTAGTAGTCAGAATTACGGTAGAGTGTATTATGTCCACACAGATATTCCTGTTTCTCAAGCATGAATTTTATGTATTGTTTGAATGGCTTTTAGATAAGTTAATTCCCTTTCCTTTTGTGTGTTTATAAGATTCAGCAGGAGATACTGCATAAGGAAGTTAGCCCCTGAGGCCAAAGAATACCTGTGTCTTCGTCATCCTCAAAGATGACCTCCTCTACAGCTTTTGTATTTTTACTCGAACTTTTATTATACAAACCTGCATTAATCTGCTTTAGGTGCTGACTAGACATGTTGTACAAGCCAGAAAGAGTATGTACCCAATTAAAGCGTATGTTTCTAAGTGATGGTATATTATAGCAAAAGACTAAGAGTCTGCCATATAACACATAATTAATGAAACAAAAAAGTTAGCAAATGAAAAGCCAGACAAAAAGCATGTCATAATTTTTGAATGTTGAAAATTTAAAGTAAAAATGTTTAAAAATGTTAGGACTTTTTATTTCTAGGAATTCAAAGGAATATAATTTTGGGGACTAAATCATTTTACTGTCATCTAGGTAACTATGCATTTTTATTTCTGTTTTGACTGTAGTTTTAGTTGAGAAAATCTGGGCAGCTGAAACATTTTCTCTCATGCTAATAGGAATGGCCTGACACTTGTCACTTTTCCCTATCTCCAGGCAATTTGGAGCTTCCTCATTTGTGCTTTACATGTAATGTAAGTAATTATATCCTAGTGTTTTAAGGATTTTCCAGAGACCCTACTTCCCTGTACTGCAATGAGGTTTGTGTGCAATGACTACTAACCTCTGTAAGTCATTCAGGCTTCCACTTCCTCAGGAAACAAGAAACCTGAACTTCTGGTCCTTGTTCCCAACATCGTGGGTTACTTTGTCTTTTAATCTTTGCTCAGCCCGCTGCAAGTCATATAGGGGGAACCAATGGATAGCTGTGGGCTTGAGAACCAAGAGGTTTTACAACAGGCCATTCTTCCACTTGGTAATGATAATATTACTTATAGCCAATTTTTTACGGATGAGGAAGGACTTAACTCTTATAAAGTTTATTTAATTAATGATGTGAATTTATTTAATTTATTTTCTTGAGTATAGTTTTTCATTTTGAGCACAAATGAATACTGGCTTTAGTTGTAATATGTGTGCTCTTTTCTACACCCCTGTAGTGTTACTAGGGAGATTCCTGACTACATGTGTTTTTTTCACATCTGTTTGCTAAATTAGAGATTACTGTATAAAATGTAGCACTCAGGAGCATTCTTTGGATTTGTGGCATTTTCTTAGGGCAACTTGAATCTGCAAAGAAACGGTGTCCGTTCTTGACTTTTTTTTTCCAAATTGCAGAGCATATGTGAAAACTCCAGGGAAGCCAGCCCTATTTTGTTTATATATTGGGGGATGGAGTTTTTCACTAGTTGTTTTCATGCAAAATAGAGTTTAACCAGATATTTTTGTACAAGACAGCCTTGCAAATGCTCTTCACACTTATTTAGCCACATGTTGACAATTCTGAATGAACACAGAATGTGACATCTGACATCTATAAGAGCACTTCAAGGCTGAGAAATATCAGTGATTTTTTCCCATGTCTTTTATGACTGTCAGTATATAATGTTATTGTGATATCAAAGTTTTTCCATATTTTAGAAGACACTCATATGGGAGATTAAATTTTAAACACCTGTGAAACCACCCCTTGTAGCAAATACATACATAATATTGCTATACAACTCAATGAGGCTGCAAGTACTCATGAAACATATTATGCATTTTAGAAAAGAAAGGGTCTACAGTAAGAAGTCCACATGTATTTTACCTCCTGGAAAAAGTGAAAAGAAGTATTTGAAGGTTTATGCAATATTTAATCAACAAGACATCAAAATAATAATAAAAATACTAAGTACATATCAACAGTGCTTATAATATTTTAGTGTTGCCAATATGTTTGAGCTTAATTTCTGTAAGCAAACACTAAATAATTTGCAATTTTAGAGGATTATCTGTTAGTAGTTCAGATAATGACATGTTTAAATGGAGTTGATCTACTTTTTTCACTAGGAAAATTAGGGAAAAGTAAAAAGTATTTTCCAAATACATAAAAACATATTATATATATTATTACTTTAAAGTATATTTTATCTTTCAAGAAAAGTTCAAAGCCATTAGGCATTCCTCACTCAATCTTTGCTGTAGTAGGAAACTGTAACAGAACCAAATGGTAGGAAATAAAAAGCAAGAGAAAGTCTTTCTTTATATCTTATTTCCTGAAAAGAAATCAATGCAAATACACAATTTTTCAATATTTTTCAGGAAACTTATGTGCATTTCTTCCTGATGAATGTGCAATGTAGCAGTCACAGCTAACATGACACAAGTGCTGGGTGACATCCTGACAACGGAGAAGTCAATGGGATAATTGTCCAAATTTCCTTCATGTGTTCAAACTTCAGTTCCAATCCTAGTTAAGTCAGTCTTGCCTCTCTAAAAGTCCTTTAAAGTTTATGTTTTCTATGACTAGCAAGTCTGTTTTGAATTTTCATAAAGCATTATAGTAGCTACTTATATTATGACAGTGTGAGAAAGATATGCTCCTTTTGACACAATTTCAAAATAAATGCTCAAATGAATAAAAACGTGACTGATACCAGCTTCAAGCTTGGCTTATTTTGTTTTTCTTGCAGATGAAAATAAAGTAGCTCAAGCTGAAATTAAATTATTCTATATTAAATATACTAGTATTGGAATGAATTAATATTGCATGGAGATCTAGGTGATTTACCAAAGGTCACCTGAGAATCTGTAGGAGAGCTAGGAAATTAAGTTAACTACTGAGCTTTTAAGTACATAATTGGTTTTTGGACCACTTTGTTTCTATTTCAGGTTTCTCATGCAAAGATTATACACCCAGGTTGAAATTAG
Source organism: Serilophus lunatus (assembly GCA_013399895.1). Taxonomy (NCBI): domain Eukaryota; kingdom Metazoa; phylum Chordata; class Aves; order Passeriformes; family Eurylaimidae; genus Serilophus; species Serilophus lunatus. The sequence continues at coordinate 448,464 of VXBA01005131.1, read as the reverse complement.
CTTAGTTTTATAACGTTAATAACTTGTCTAGATAGAATATTCTACTAGTCTCAACCATGAATTAAATAATACAAACATTAGAAAATTAAAATTAATGGAAATGCTCCATATGTTTCAACGTCAGGGTGTTCTGGTAATGCAAAATAGTTTCAGTGGAGTTATATAAGAGAAGACCATGGACCATTAACTTTTGGAATTTCCTGACCTGTCTGGTTGATTGAGCAACCTGAATGCTACATTTGACACTAGATTTTGCATTTGACTACGTATATATTTTATATACTCTCACACTTTTTAATAGAACCTGTGTGGGGTATTTTAATTTCTGAAATAGCTAGAAGGCATAGGTTTTTTTTCAGCTGGGAAAAGTTCATAGAGTACATGTTGAATGTGTCTAGTTTGCCAAAGTATATTCAGCTATGAAATTTTCAGCAACACAGTGTCTTAAAGGATTTACTTCTGGCATTCAATGTGCATATAAGGCATGTCTGGTTTTCCACTGCATAAGAGAAAAAAAAGTCTTAAAAAATGTCTTTGTAAGCCATGCGTTTTCAACTTTTGTTCTTATACTATTGCATGTTTTTGGAGGGCCTCCTATGTAAGTGCACTATTAGGCTGAAGTCAATGAGGCTTGTGTAACCCACCAAAAAGCATGGGCTAAATGTCCCACTCTGCCTGTTCAGAGTGTGCAAGTTGATTATGGTCGCTACCTTATAACTTTGCCAGTCTAATTGTATAGATGCATGACTGCTGTTCTGGTGGCCTCAGGTTAAATTTAAGATAAAGAGTCACATTTGTGAGTGCACAGACACATTTAGCTGAGATGGTGTATTGGCTTTTCTGTGGCCAGGTTTTGGCAGCAGCAGGGGATGCTGAGGGGGAGGCTTCTTCGAGAAGCTGCTGGAAGTTTCCCCATGTCCAGCAGAGCCAATGCCAGCCGGCTCCAGGCTGGGCCCACTGCTGACCAAGGCCAGGCCAATCAGCAGTTAAAGGAATGCCTCTGTGATAACGTATTTAAGATGGAAAGGGAATATTTAAGAAGGAAAGGAAAAATAAAGGAGTTAGACAAAGATGGCTGCTGGAGAGGAGCAGAGTGAGAACTTATGAACAACAATGCAGACACCAAAGTCGGTGGAGAAGGAGGGGGAGGAGATGCTCCTGGTCCTGGAGCTGAGATCCACCTGCAGCCCATGGGGAAGACCATGGTGAAGCAGCTGTGCCCCTGCAGCCCATGGAGGAGCCACACCGGAGTAGGTGGATGTTGGGGGAAGGCTGTAGCCCGTGGGAGACCCATGGTAGAGCTGGCTCCTAGCAGGAGACTGTACCCCGTGGGGAAGAGGACCCCACGATGGAGCAGGATTCTTCTGTTAGGACTCGTGGCCTGTGGGGCCCACGCTGGAGCAGCCTGTGCCTGAGGGACTGCACCCTGTGGAATGGGAGCCATGTGGTAGCAGTCTGCGAAGGGCTGCTGCCTGTGAGATGGACTCTCACCAGACCAGTTTGTGAGAGGAACTGTATCCTGTGAGGGATGGGACCCCATGGAATGCGGTTGGAAGGACCCTTCTCTCCAAGCAGCAGCTGAAAACAGCAGCTGACCATAGCAACCCCCCTCCCCACCCTCGCCTTTTCCCTTGACCGCTGCAGGAGAGCAGGTTGGATGTAAGAAGGAGGGGGTGGGGGGTAAAAGGTGTCTGTTATTGTCTCTCACTCTTCAGCTCTGATCTTGTTAGTAATAAACTTGACTATTATTCCCACATGGAGTCTTGTTTTGCCTGTGATGGTGATTAGAAAAGAATCTGTTATGGTCCTCATCTCAACTCACGAAACTTCTCGTTATATTCTCTCTCTCCTCTATTGCTGGGCGAGAGGGAGTGAGAGAGTAGCTGTAGTGAGCCCCTGGCACTCAGCCCGGGTTAAACCACTACAGATGGCCTAAGATTGAGCCTTTGAAATAATGTGTTAGATGTAGAAGTAGGTAAAAAAAAACTTCTTGGAAGGTTCCCATCTTACAAAGAGGACATAAAAATAACCCAAACACGAGCTCTAAGGGCTGTGAGACCAGTGCCCAAGCAGAAAACATAGCTCGGATTTCAACCCTCTTCTAGCAGTTCCATCCTCCTATACCAGCACCGACTTTTTTTGTGACAACCAGGAATCAGTGTTAGCTTTGGAGTCCTGGCCCTCAACTCTTCTTTTAGCCACACTTTGCTTATATTTATTCACCTGATGGCATGTTTTGACATGAGCTATAATTCAGTGACCATTTGGGAAAAAGTAATTGATTTCATTTTTTTTAATGCATCAGGCTTAGTATCTTGGCTCTGCTGTGAATTATTTTTGTACTGCTTTTATTTACCTTTACCATGCTAAGTTTTTAAGTCTGTGTGTTGAGGACTGCATAGAAAAGCATCTTATTTATTATAATAGCTCAAGTCACTAATTTACCAAGATCAGCCTCCATAAGAGTTCTAACACGGAAAGGTGACCCCTTTAATCCTCTACTCTCTCTGGATCTGTTAAATGCATTATATTCAGCCAAATATGACATGTTGGGGAGCAATTCAGACCACAAGCATGAGATCTGATTGCATTTAATTTGTATAAACAAAAAAAGCAAAGAAGGCAAACATTGCAGCATGTCAATCAGGAAATACAAAGGCATGGAATTCCATTGGCATGAAATGAAAGCGATATAGAGGATGAATCTAGACACTGGATATACGTGATTTTGCCAACTTCATCCAAAAAATAAATCAACAGTGTCTTGTTGGATCTGCATCCAGTCAGGGTGGAACAGAAAGGAACAAGAGGTTTTGAGGAATGCTAAGGATGTTTCCTGTAAATTAAGACATTCCTTAGCAGCTTAAACAACAGCCTAAGGCTCAGTAGCACTTTGGCCATAGCAACTACAAGAACTCTGTTTGGACTTATTGAGTATTTGTTTTATTTCTCAGTGTTTCTATTTCACAGCCTTTTGTTGCCTATGGAGAGCTCTATGCTACTACGCCTGTGCTACTGGGACTATATTAACTAGAGCTTGAAGATAGAAACCTGACCTTCGATATAGATGTCTCTCAATAGCATGAAGAAGGATCTTTTCTCATGTCATTGGAAAAAACATCTGCTGCTTATTTTGTATAGGGAATAGCATACAACTGGCTTGCTCCAGGAGGTGCCTCTGTTGCAGTGAATTAGCTGTTGAGAGATGTTTTCTTATGCCTCTTTTCCCAGACCCATCTTGATTCAGTGTTGCTAAAGAGTAACATAACAGTTTGGACTGTGCAATAGCGATAAATGTCTTTTCCTTGAGAAAGATGGTTTGAGAGTTATTATGTCTCACCAAAAAGAATAATCGTTTGTTCACTCACTTCTAGTCCGAAATGAAGAATCTTCTGGCATCCTCAGGTGAATGTCTCGGAGCAACTTGGCTAGCACACGCTCCATCAGGCTGGGGAAATGTAGAGAAAAGAAACCTTTAGGGAAGAATTTAGAACTGTTACTTTGCCACTACCTGTCTCTGATTTCTAGAGATGTTGGAATAATTAGGTGGTTAGGAGAGGGTGTTTCATTGTAATGTACTCCACAAAACTGCTTTTAATAAGAAAAGAAGTTCTAGCAGTTTCTTTTTGCAAAGCAAAATTCTTCAAGGAAGAATCATATTCTACCCTGGGAAAATTACTTAGGGAAGGATGCAGCAAAAATGTGTTTTGCTCACAGCAAAATTTGTAAACCTGGAGTGGATGAGAATAACATATTTCTGTGCTGTTTGAAATTGGCAAAAAGCCAGGTTTTTCTGCTTGACTTTATTTTAACATTTATGCAGTTATATAGAATATTGTTACATTTATCCTGTGGGAGGTATGCTACTGGCATGAAGTTCCATGAAAGTGGGTAAGGCTACAGAATGAAGTACATCATGGGCTGAATTTTCCTGCATTAATTTAGTGCACTTAAGTAAGCTAAGAACCAGTTATTTACTTCAGTGTCAGGGAGTGGAGATTGAAGCAGGAGTCTTTGGCATGGCTGAAATGGGATGTCATGAGAAACTTTTTGAATTCATTAATTACTTTGAAAGTGCTAGAAAAAAATTTTTGCTATAAGGATTCCAAACAAAGGCAAAATATGCAGTTACATATAACCTTGCCTGAAGTTTGTTTTCAGGGAAGAAAGTTCTCAAATAAAATTAATTAGGCAACTGCCATATCTTAAAAATCAAAGTTAAATTCCTTCATTAAAGAATTAATGCAATTAATTTCTCCTTGCCAACATTAAAGAAGCAATGAAAATGAGGATTGGAATTATTCCATGGAAAATGGAGATGGACTGTATGAATATTTAGGTTTTTCTCTTCAGTGATCTGAAAAAATGTAATGTAAATAATACTTTAATATTTATTTTTAAATGGCTAAGCTCAAAGGAAAGTCAGTGCATTGAGCACACATTAACAACACATTGTAGCTCCTCTGAATTTGCTGCGTAATTGTTTCACTGAAAGGTAAGTCAAGCTGAATGGAATATGTTCTAACCTTGGGGCTCTAAAGCAAATTTGAGGAACTGTGCAGCTCTGCAGTGCCACCTGTTTGACCTACTAGATAATCCAATTGTTGTATATTTAATATCAAAGAGATGTGACATCAATCAAAGCTTGATTAAATTACTCTAAAATTTTGTTACTAAGCCACATCTGTAAGTTTGGGCATCCAGTAATTTATCTGTTGCTGTGCTGTATGAACTCCAGCTTCTAACAAGGTACCTCCATCCCCCATATACAAACCGTGTCTCTCCAAGGGAGAATGTGTGACTTAGCATGGGATTTAAAGGAGCTGAGTTGCCTAAGATAGAATCTAGAAAATGCCAGAGGGGGATACAGGCATAGCATCTATATTTCAGCTAGCCTCTACCCAACGCAGTGTGGCTGGTATTGGTGGGGCTGGAAGGCAGCAGGAATTGCAGTGATGTCACTCAGTGATGGAGCCCAGGAGCTCAGGGCAGGGTGATAGGTGCTAGTGCAGGCTTCACTGGGCATTGAAGCCACAAAGGTGTCCAGTCCTTGTGCAGGGTAACCTAAATGCAGCTGCTCAACAGGTCGCTGTTGCGTGGAGAGATTTGGTGCAGGACTGGTGGGTTGGGTATGTGTTTAGCACACAAACTCCATGAAATGTTTCTGCAGTGAGCAGGATATATTTCAGGGGCTAACTGCTCACTACTTTTGTCTGAATCTGTCTCCCAAATAGTAAGCACAGTGATTAGTAACATAAATTAAATGTCTGCAGAACCTTTGTTAAAACTTCCAGCAATCCACTGTTTTGACAGTTGAAACTTATATTAAACATAACAATTTCAAAGCAGATCATCATTTGGAGTAAGATAATTTCTGACTGCTATTTTTATACTGTTCACTCAGTAAGTTTAAAATGCTGATAAAAGTTTAGGAGCCTCAGCACCTAACCTAAGTAATTGTATTTATTAGTTTAGTAATTCATTACTATTTTGAGGAAAAAAAGAAATATTTTAGAGTTTTATGCGCAAAAGCTTATCATTTTTCCTCACTCAAACCAGGTTCAGAAATGGTGCTGTCTTTGCTGTCCCATCATTTTTCCTTTTGCACACAACTGGGATTGGACTGGAAAAATTATTTGTGTCATGTGCCATCTCAAATATAATTGTTATAGAATTAGTCAGGTAAAGATGGTGAAACGAAACACCAAAATAATATCTCCTAGGTAACAATGATAAAAATAATGATAATTTTTTACAATGTGCTAATTAGCACCAAGTGTCTTTCTGAACCTGTGGAGGTTTTTGTGATGTCCTTGCCAGATTGCAGTTTTGTCTATCCTCATGAGTCTGGTGAATTTATAGACTCCTTCACATCGACAAAAAAAGAGCGTCTCTTCTCTTGCCCATCCATGTCTAAGAACTGTCACCATCCTTCACCTGTAAAAGAAAAAGTTTTATCTGATTTAGAATGAGGACCAGATTGACATTACAGTTTTCCACCGAATGCCCTGATAACATTGGTGTGGAATAAAAATTCATAACTACCTCTGTTTACAGTACAAAGTGTAGATCTGATAGGTGTGATCAAAGACTGAGGATCTGGGTTAGACGTGTTAGCTGAGCAAAACCCAGGACTTAGTTGCAAACTGCGTATACTCAGAGTCTAATGCTGCAAGGACTATGTAGTGTTCAGAGTGCTTGCAGACTGAAGGTGCTGAAGTACTGTGTTATTCACCTTGCTGACCCTTTAGTAAATAGGTATCTGATTTCTATTTTGATCTTTTAGATTTTATAAATTCAATAGTTACTTATTTTAGATTTCTTAGGGTTATGCATTGTGTTGGACATGTGAGATGTAGTACATATTCTCTTCTTAATTTAAAGTCTGTCACAGCTGCTCCTATTTCTGCTAAAAAGCTTAATTTGTTTTTTAGTTGCTAAAAATAATCTTATGCTCCTTAAATCAAGAGTTTCAGCTGCTTCATATCCCTGTTGACTTTCTGAAACAACCAGCTTTGCCTAGACAATTTCTGCCTACAAACATGCTTTTCAATATGAGGATATATAGTATGATGAAAATATTAACTGATTGAGTAAAAATTTTAGTGGGGATCACTGACATGAGGTTCTAAATAATAATTTATTTTTTCTATGCTGGTTGCAGGGTCATGTGTATGGATTCAGTTTTGAAGTCAACACATTAAAGTGAAGATTAAGCATCAGCTCACTAGTTACAGTGTAGTCTGTGTTGCTTGGTCTAGAAATAAAAGAGCCAAGGAGACGTGTAGGTAGTGCCTCTACTTGGTAGTCTGAATAAAATATTCCCTTTATTTCTTACACTCAAGTCTTATGTACCCTGTAAGAAATGCCAAAGGGAGCCCTTTTGTTTGGCCTATGCCTTATTAGGAGTGTCCAGAAGCTGTATCACTGAAAAAGATCGAATTGATAGTACTTTACAGGCTGATCAGGCAGTGGAATTAAACAGGCCAGCCATGCTCAAACCAGAAACGCTTTCACCCTCAAGCTGCTTTTGGACACCAAACAGGTGTGCAGGTATCTCCTGAATCAAATGGCTGGGGCCATTTTGCAATGTGAAAAGGGTATAAATAGCAGCTGCTAGTTTAGGGCCATTATTTGTAGCTTAGAGAACTGACATCCCTGGTTTTTGATCCCCTAATTAGACAGAATTTGAAAAAGTTGTGTTTAATTTGCAATTGAATTTAAAATCACTGAGTGTGTATTTCAGAATGACATTAAACAGCTTTTAAATACCCTTCAGAGCTTAGCGTTCCTAAATTGGTCCCCAGTGGTAACTTTGGAAGTGAAATAGATCATAGAAGTTCACAGGGCACTGTTTTATTCTGCTTCAAGAAATCCTCAGGTGGAAGCATGTGGGCAGCCCAGGACCTTGCTCACTGAGGGCTAGAGGAGAACAGGAGACTGATTATGTAAAAGAGAGATCTTTTTATGCAGGATGACTTGGGGCAAAAGGTTGAAAATCATGTATTGGCAGGAGATGTTTTGCTATGAAAGGGTGGTAAAAAGAATGGTAGCAAGTTGTACTAGCTGTCTACACACAATCTCTAAAGGAAATCAGGTAAGGAATACAAACACGACAGCAGTGTCTAAAATGAATTCCAGAGAGTTTTGAGTAACTGTCTGGGTTTTGTACCAGGAATTCTGGTGTAAACAATAATAAAACTGAAAATGAGTACATGTGCTGATTCAGTGGGAAAGAGCCACCACAATTTTTGAAAAATGAAGTGTCTTCCCAGAAATCCATTAACGTCCTTTGAAGCAGTAAAGGATCATGTGGATAGGGTTGCCCTGGTTGATACTTCCCATGAAGATTAAAAAAATCCCAACTCTTTCAGCAGTCCTTACAGAAGTGTCTTAAAGAAATGAAGCTCACATGTGATGAAAATTATCAAGAAAGTAAAGAATAAACATAAATGGTCATTTTGTAGAATGGCATAGGACTAGTGGTTTAGTGTCACAAAAACTTGTTCCAGAACTTGTGCCACTTAAGGTATTAATAAAAAATGTAGAAAGGGATGAAGTATGACTTGACAAGGACTGACAAAGTAACAAAATTGTTCAGATGATTCATAAGAAAATAAAATGGAGTCTAAAGAGATGCAGAATGATCTGGCAATACTGAATCACTGGGCAAAGAAAATACATGTTGATAGATGCAAAATAATGCACTTGGGGAATATACTGTCCAATTATATATACAGTATGGTGGGCTTGAAATTAGATTCAAGAAGTCTCTAAACTGCCTACTGCCAGAAGTTGGGAGATTTACTTGGAAATATCATAGTGCGCATGCCCTGTATTTTACATGTTCTCCCTAAACATCTGTTACTGGCCACGGTGGGAGACGCAAGAAACTCAACTAGATGAAACTTTAGTCTTAGTGCAGCTGTTCTTATATTCTGGGAGTCCAAGGGAAAGAAAGGAAATGTGGATTTTGAAAATTTTTTTCTTTGTTTTAACAGTTGAGATTGCAGTTAAATCAAATGAAATTTCATAAGAGAAAGGGGAAACAATTTTTTTAGCTCAAGGGCTTTCTCAGCTGAATTTTAAGGGTCTGCAGCAAAGGCTTCTATTGAAAAAGTATCTCAGGAAAAGGTCATAATCTTTTACAACTGAAGAGCAACGTAGATATTAGGGTTGCTTCTATTATTTAATGGTGTTTATCTTGCCTTAGACATTACCTCTTATAACAGTTAAGACTTTTTTTTTTTTTTTTCCTAGTGAAGGCAAATCTGTATTGACTGACTAGATGAAACAATCTGCTGTATGAGCTGGATTGGTAGAGCTGGATTATCTGAGTTGAGAGAGGAGCTGGAAATCACAGCTCTGCTCTGAATTGAGGAACAACTACCTCTAATGCCTTGAAAGCTGAAGGAAACACAGAGACAGAAGGTTGTATGATATGTAGCAAATCATTGTTTACTGATCTATACAGGAGAAAAGAAATGCTAGCAGGAGAAGTTCTCTATTATTTTAACATTTCAATGTAGACCAGTTTAATTTTTCTTGTTTACAGATGCTGGATTCCTTTCCAAACACAAGATGCCTAAATTAGAGGTCTTGTTAGGGGAGAACACATGTACCTCTAGAAGACGAAATCTGCTAACATAAGGTCAAAATTCCTTTCTGGCATTTTCTCAGTAAGAGTTGTGGGCAAATGAGCAAAAGCTATTACATCATTAGATGTGTATTTTAAGGAGTCAGAGATTAAGTGAAGTGAATCCATGCCTAGTGCACTTCAATCTTCTTCACAATAGAGTATTTCAACAGATAAAATCTGGTCCTCAGGCCCTGCTGCAAGACGATCAATCCACTTCATTTGCTTCAAGCAAATGCCCTATATGCAGATAGGAAAGAACTTTTCTTTTGGTGACAGCAGATGTTATGTTTATGTAAGTTTCAAACACCTCTCATGCTGTTTTGAGTTGTATCTAAGTGAATCAAAAATACAGAGCTTTTCATAATCTTCAACAGGTGCATGTATTTTCTTCTATCCTGAAAATGAACATTTCATTGGAGCACGCTGACTAGTTGATGAATTAAATAACACTGCTAGAGGAAAAAGGTAATCATCATGCAATTAAGAAACATATTCCTCATATATTTGTTCTGCTTCAGCATTTTTCCAAACTAACACATAATTAGAAGTCATCTGAAAACCAGTTGCTTGGCTACTACAACATATCTTTTGAAGTTTTGCTGCAAATTCATTTCTTCTTCCATGTCTCCATGCTGGGGATAGAGTAGAGAAGATGATAATGTGTATAAGTATGCTCACTTGCTCTTCCAGACATTGCCATGAAGATTGTGCACTACTGCCCAGAAACCGTATTGAACTTCTTATATACTGTGGACTTGAAATATCACAAACCTCTTGATTTTGATCTTCTTTGCATTTCTAGACTCTTTATTAGGCTGCTCTATGCTCTACACGGAGTAGGTTGATGGATAAAGGCTGGGAAATGCATAGTCTGTCTTTGAGGTTCTTAGACAGACATGTTTATTGAGCTCCATTTAGTTAGGTAGAATAATAAAACTTTAAGGTCATAAGTGCCTAGTAATTTGTTGTGAAATTATTTTTCTTCCAAATGATGATTGCCTCTCTCTTTAATGAAGGGGAGTGGCCATCTTTCAGATGAATCTAAACTGCAAAAAGTGCTTGTACAAGTGCCTGTAGCTCAGAAAAAGACCTTATTCTTCTCTAAGTCCTTTAAAATATTCAACTGTAGTGGTTTTGTTCTTTATATTTGCAGTGAAATCCAAAAGGCTGAGGCATTAATTCTGTCAGTTGCNTTCTAGAAGCTCCTTGTTTTGCAAGGAAACTCAATTAGCGGAGTATGCATAATTGTGGGCATGGCATGTATTTCTTCCTTGGTGGGTCTCATTGATGGCAGCATCAGATAAAAGGATTTAGCAAGAACTATGCAGATTTCATTTACCTGGAGAAAGCCTTCTGCTGTCTTGACAGCTGTATAAAACTGTCAGCCACTGGTGAAGAATCCAAACTTGCACTCTAATTTGGTTGAAATGCATGGGAGAGTACAGTTATTACCTCTAGCCAACCAGAAATGAGTCAACATGTTGATAACTTGAATGAATAAGCAACTTTTAAAGAAAAAGTGTTAACATAAGACTCAAATTACCATTCCCACTGCTGTTTTTTACAAACCTGAAATTCCCCTTCTCACAGGAGCATTGTCTTCTCTGCATCTCTGTGGAGCTGTGAGTGTTATATACTGTTTAACCTCTGTAATCTACTTACCTTATCCTAATAATCTTACATTATATATGTATTCTGAAATTCTTTAATAATCTATACAGCACAAGCAGCAATTACAAACAAAGATCAGGACACTGCTTCTCACTCACAGATGAACACTGGACCAGGAATGAGGAACTGGCTAATTGTTTTGTCCATATTCTTAGCCCTATATTTCTCTACTTTACTTTTAAAAATTTTTAAAAGTTCCCTGTGCTAGTTTCTGTGACAATTGTCTCCTACTTACTGGGAAAGTACCAACAATTTTATTTGTGCAGTGTTAGTAACTTGGTCCGTATTTGAATCAGCTGTCACAGGAAAGCGGAGTTCAGCTGCAGCTGCATAAATGTATGTGTGCATAGTGGGGGAGGGATTCTTTATCTGCTGTAGGAAAATTATAAAAATTTAAAATAATCTTTGGAGGTATTTTGACTGTGCTGGTGGCACATGCTTGGCATATGAAATACTGGACACTTATGCCAGTGCATGTTCCTAATTGCAATCTCCTTATCATAAACAATTACCATTAAATGCAGAGCATGGTGAGAAGGGGGAGGAAGAAACCCAGGTAGGATTGTTCGGAGCTGTATGAGTCTGTGTTTGCCTCAGGCTTAGTTAGCTGTCAAGAAAACCCCTGGAGCACCCAGAATTCACAGGCTTTACAGCTGATCATAATCAATAAAGGCAAAAGCCCAATCCAGGGAAAGTGGGAAAAACATGTGTTTTCCTCTTGACCATTGCAGGACAGAACTGTTTACTGCTGAGTAATTGTGAAGAGGCATGGGGGTCAGAGACACACACTGGCTTTTAGGCATCTGTTAAGTGGTGCACGAAGCTCTGATCAGACTGAGGGGATCACTGTGAGAGATGATGTCTGCTCTTCCGTGGTCAGCAAGCATGTTTTGTTACTTGTGTCCTTTGAGTTTCTATGTTTCTTTGCGTGGGGGCATAGGATGCTCCCTGGAGGAGGGAAAAGGCGCAAAAGGTCAGGCTGCTACTTGATGATTATCAGCTAACAGCATGGCTTAGCAGTGATCTCTGCAGCTTCTGCAGAGTGACAGTATCACAGAAATAGCACTAGCTCACGTTCATCAGTGGAAAAACTATCACCTGCCACACCACAGCAAATGCACCTCTTAAGATGGCTTTGGAGCAGACTTGCAATGATGCTCTATTTGGTCAGTTTATCTAGTTTATTCTGCTACACTTTTCTACCTGCTGTATGTTGCTCAATGGTTTGGCTTAATGAATTTTGCGAAATAAGAAATCCAATTTCCATTGTTAAATGTGTCAGTACAAAGACTTTGTGGGTACAGTGTTAAATACTGTAAGAGAGAAGCTTTCTTCATGACATGATCCATACCCAAGGTTTTAAGGTTTATGTTGAAGTTAACATGGCTTAACTAACTCTAATACATCAGGTGAGGGTGCTGCTACCTAAACAGTCTTCACAGACAAAATTTTCAGCATATGTCAGGTGAATTAGTTGAACATAACATGCTAGGACCTATGGTAAATGTCATTATTTCTTCTAAGACTGCACATAGGATCAGTTATGACAGAGCAGGTAGAATCACTGTATAAATATTCCCTTTATGGTCTTGCTGTTTGGATACTCTGTCTTCACTCCCACGCTATTGATAGAGGAGAATTATAAGGAGCCACAGTAGTATGGACAGTTTGGGATAAAAGGTAGTGGATTCAAGCTCTGACAACTGATGCTTTGTAATGCACGAGGACAGGTGAATCAATACCTGATACTGTAGATCTCCAATAGCTACTGGAAGCATTATTTAAAATTGTTCTTTCTGTATGTTTGGATAGGTGTTAGATTCCTCATGAAAGTTTTGTATGTTTTGACAGGTAATCACAGTAGTTCTGTTTTATCAAATGCCTGGTCTCCATTCCTACAAGAAATTCTGTATTTTTGTCTTAGACAGACAGATCACTCTCCGATGCTCTATTTCTGTTCTCAGTGGATTGACATTCGGGTACTTTTGAACAAGGACAAGATTCTGACCCTAGGTGAACAAATCCTGCAACCTCAAGTGTCTGTGTACTTTACTGACTGAGCTTATCTTTATATTGTGTATTGCTGTTCATCACTGCAGGTCATATGTTCGTTTAGCATTTCTACCCCTCCCTACCCAAACAGGGTGGACTTGCAGTCTACTTATTCTCTACCCTCCTATCACAATGTCCACCCTCAGAAAGACTGGCAGGATTGGAACCTCATTGATGTGGAAAATTTGCTTTAAACCTGTTCCTTAGAAAAGATAAGCATGCAAAAATATGAATGTACGTGGGGCTTCATTACCATCAGCTTTTTTAGAAGAATGAAAAGGGGTAATAGTGGAAATTGGAAAGAAAGGCAAATAAAATATGTAGAAGATTCTTGCCAGTGCTCATTTAATACTCAGTGATTGTGATTTTGACTGATTTAATTAAATAGCAATTTACTGAGTCTGACTCCTTGGTTCCCTGAGAAAAGAACTTGCAAAAAAATAATGTTGCATCATTTGATACTATGTAGATAATGACTATAGACATGTAGGTGGTTTTGAACAGTCACTATTACTTGTGAGAGTAATAGTCAGCATTTTGCCTATCTAAAGAAAAATCTTTGCTTCTGTCTCAAGACAATGGCCTTTTTTTTTTTTTTTTTTTTTTTTTTTTTCCCCCCAAGGAGCAGTTTGTGAAGGAAGAGATTTCATGTTTTATCTTTTTCCTGGAAGAGTTAGGATCTGTCATAAACAGCCGGAGTGGTGGTCGCCTGCCTTCTGAACCTTTGAGGGATCTGTATTACAGGGATCCAACAGAGACATAAATTGCTTCCTTAACTTGTAGCAAGTGTCATTAGTGTTATGATAAAAAACATTTGCCATGAAGTTTAAACCATGCATGAGCTGTGGCATACATTCTTTAAGATTTCTCATGATAAATACGTATTTTAAATTCAGGAAGACATGGAAAAGAGATGAAAGTAAGGTCTTAGAGAAAGCTTGAGTGAGCATGTGTCAATTTTCATCAGGATTTGTAAGAAGAAAAAGGCTGCTGCAAAAGGCTTCTTGATAAATATACTGGAAAAGAAAGGCATAAAAGTACAAAATGAGTATTTGGGAAAAGCCCACACTTCTCATGTGCTAGCCAGTTCTGCAGTCACCTACTCTTCAACGGAGTTTCCTTATGGACACACTGATAAATAGTTAATTGTAACCAATGCATGCTCTTTAAAAGAGTTTCTTTTTAAAAGTTACCTTATTCAGGAAAAAAAAATAAATAAAGCATTTGGAAAAAAGACTCACAACCCAATTACATGTAAGCCAAATATTTCTCCCTCACCTGCAACATTGCAACCAGCTCTGACTATATGTGTGGAAATCAGAGGCCTTATATGTGCTCCATATTTCCTTTTTTAAGGAGGCTTTGCAATTTTCCTTGTCTAATCTCTAAACATATAAAGGACTAACACAGTAATATACTGTGAGCTTTTTCTGGACTTGCTTCTGCTTTATATCAGTGTCCTAGCGAGTCTTTTGCTCAGAGGAGTCAATTTAAATGGCAACAAAATTTAAACTTCAGCTGAAGTGTTGATTTGTCTTGGTTTCTCTTGGGCTTTTTCTTTTGCATGATCCATCTTACCTACCTTTATTTTGCCTCAATATTACTGTTTTGCTCATACCTTGAGATGGAGCTAATGATAGGAAAAGCTGTAATAAATAATTTTCTAGCCATTTGTAAGCTCTTGGTAGTTATTAGAGGACCAGATAGCTTTAACCTGAGCCCATGAGTAATCAGAGAGTTGAGAGTGCTGTCTTTTCATTCAAAATTGTGTAAAATAAGCCACTGCATATTGCTACAGTCTGTGCCAACTGCTGATGTTGGGGGCTCTTACAGGAACCACTCCCTGCAAAGGACACTGTTAGATCTGAAATATGACTTCATGGCTTTTATTTTGGCAGAGGCTGTATTTGTTGTGTGCTTGTAACCTGTTGAGATATAAGGGTATAATTGTCAGTGAATATTTCACTGAAATTCCATTTGCTTAAACTTTTCAGTATTTCTGCAGAATTGACAAAATTTCTGTCTTGAATCTTATAATTAGAAAATAAATCCGTAACTTTTATCTACATTATAGCTGTCTTGAAAAGGAAGAACTAAGTTAATTAAAATACAATTAATTTTCTTTGCATTACTTTTTATTTTTTTTTTCATTTGTCCTAGTAAAAAAGTGCTTTAAAAACTGTTGACTAAAAATGAACTTATAATTTGGTAGTTCTATGATTATGTGCTGTCTTAGATATAAATATGTTGAGGGTTTATTCATCTGAGAAACCAGAAGCACCATCAGAAGATATAACTTCTTGAAATGCAACAGCCCATTGTCTAATTCAAGTTTCTCCCTAATTGAAGACTTTTCAAAATATAAATTTTACAATAGTTCTGGAGCAGTAAAACCATCTGGGATTTTTTGGAATGAGTAACTGTTTCAGAAGTTAGCCAAGTTCAAGGGCATTTTTATCTGCTTTAGCGTTCTAGCCACAATTTTATGTAATTTTGTTCCTTCTTATAACTGATGTCTCAAAACACGTTTCTGACCACTGTCAGGCTGCTTTTTAAGTTCACACATGAAAGCTTCTCAAGTGCAATGCACACCACAGTAGTTTTTACCTAATTCAGTTTTAGTGTGGAAGGTATGTAGCCTTTCCAGTATAGGAAAGTGGAATAAGGATTTACCTTATTATTAGTTGTTTGGAGTATTTTTTTCAGCTGGGACCTATTCAGGGCTCTTTTCTCAGGCATGACTCCTATGGAGAGTAGAGCTGAATATTTGCTTAAATCAGGAGTGCTAAATAAGGCAAATGTGGGATAGAAGAATTGCTAAGACATGCCTATGAGGGTTATAAATTAGCAACTCCAAAACATGACAGTTCTTGATTCTCTGTTATAAAGCTTGGAAATGTAATTCTGGCAAGGAAGTTAGTCTTTCTAGAGTCTAGTTTATAACTGGTATAGTACTGAAGTACTGAGGTAGCTGATGGGAGGAAACTTACAGACCAGCCCCATTATGGCGAACAGCACAGCTTTCTCCATAGATGAACCTTGCTTTTGATGCTGGAAGAATCTGTGTTAGAAAAAAATCCAAGCTCAGTAGAAGCACTTCTGTGTACAGCTGTGGCTTGCATCTGTCAAAGTTTGTCTCCAAGCAGTGGAGAGAGTTCAAAAGTTCCATCAATAGCACAGGATATAAATATTTGGCTACCAACACACTGTACTTCATAGCTTTTGGCCTATTTTTATGCTGAAGGTAGCATACAGAACACCGACTATTACAAGTATCTGTCAACATGCTCAGTGTATTACTATTTATAATTTTATTACCATGGGTGTCAGTCGGACAAGTTCCTTTATGGTTTTTCTTCTGACCATGCCCTCTTTGTTATTTTTTTGGATTGAAATGCATGAAGAAAGATGAGATCTGTGATGTCAGTTCTGGAAATTTCAACCTCATTCTAACAATAAAAGTTCTCTTGTTTCAAGCAGCTAGGTTGTTGTTTTTTATATTGCTTTGGATACTCAGCCCATGATTTGAGAAATCCAAATGCCTGTACAAAGCTTTAATAGATTATAACCTACAAGTTTGTTCTCTGTGTTGTAACTTTCTGAAGATAAGTAATAAATTATTTTGTTAGGCAGTCAAAAATGGTGCAAGAAGCCTATTAATGTTATCACATTGATGCTAGCCAAAATGTCTCCACCTGAAGTTGTATACGGAAATGAAAATCAAAGTCTAAGTAAAGTACAACAGACATCACTGAATGATAGATTTACAATGACTGTCTTGGATAGCTTTCTGTGAGATTTAAAGCCAATGAATATATTTTATCTGATTGTAACTTATCCAGGAAAATAAAAGCTATGCATAGAGTGTATGTTCCATCAGACTTTACAGTATCAACTCTTTTTGGCACAGTTACTAACACAAATGAGTTCTTTTTCTCCTACCTGATGAATACCATAATAATTTCTGTGACCAGAACACTAGGCATTTTGATTATCTGCTATCAGTTAACAGTTATTTCCTGCTACTGAAAGATGCTTGCCAAATAAGATTTTACAAAGTAGATACAGAAGTCCTTGTTTTGGAGTTTTCATTGTGCTACTGAAAGCCTCCAGGAAAAGAAAGAGATTTTGTAAGTTCTTGCTGAGGTATCAGCACAGCTGTAACAAAAGTGTATGTAGAACCATGGTGGAAGATCTGAATCTCTTGACAATAGTGACGCATGCTTTTATCCTTAATTCTTGTTCTCATCTGAAATTTATATATTAGTGAATTTAAAATATTTTTCTGGAATTTATATTCAAGAAACCTCTAAGTTTCAAAACAATTGCCACATGGTGTTCAACACTTTGTAGCAGTCTTAGTGGGGAAAAGGTAAAATATATTCATAGTTTTATAACTGATGGAACTCTTCACTTTTGGAAGCAGATATATCATGTGAAGAATTCAACAAATTTAATAGATAAATAGTTCAAAGATGGGTTTATGTGGCTGAATGTAGATATTCAGTGCTGCATTCCCAAATTACATTTAAAAAGTGTATGTAATTTCTCGGTGCCAATGGCTTTGATGGAGAAATAAGCCTTTGGTCTTGAGATCTAGGAACAGAGATATTTGGGAATGCATCTCAGTGTGTATTTATTGTTAATCCCAGACCATAAAAGACTTAAATACCTATTCAGTTTATATTTCTTTAAGTCAGAAAGCCGTTGTACCACCATATTGTAAAAGAGGGGTCGAGTGGTTGAGCTGTCTATTACTGATTCGGGTAAGGTCCCCAGCATCCTCCTGCTGTAGTGGGGCTGCAAACCATTGTCCTTGGGAGCTCAAGCTCTTACCCACGCTTGAGTTCAGTCCATACTAGAGAATTCTGAAACTGTATTTTGGAAACTACTCTATTCTTTTTGACAATAGTCAGTGGGAAGGGAATAGGGAAGGAGGGAGAAAAGAAACAGGAAAAAGCTGGTAAGGAGCCAGTTTCTCTTGTACCTGCTGCTGATCAGGTAGTGAGAAAATATTCATTAACTGTCACCCAGTTCTAGGGCAAGCAGCACAATTTCTCCACCACAGGAAACAAAATATCAGTCTGATGGTACAGTAAAGTCAGTTTTGTGTGTGACATTCTTCTGTGGCCAGGTTTTGGTGGGGATATTTCATAATCATGGAAGGTGTAGTCCCAAGAAAGAAGTGAGGTGAAATTTGAAATGAATATAGACATTGTTCATCAACTACACAGCCGAGCAATAAAACACAAGATGTTCTGATTGATGTAACTTTCATAGGTTTTCTAAATACTCTGTAGGCCCAAGTATTCAGAAGTCAGAGACCAAGTTCTCAAGGGCTGAAGAATCACTCTTCCGATATAACAATGTTGCTATTACGTATAGCAACTAATTCCATATTTCAAAACCTACTTTCAACTAAGTAGATTTTTAGATTTATGCTTTTCGGTTTTATGAAATCACAATTTCAGAATTTTCCTGCTAATTGTCCTTTGTATGAAGACTAGAGATAGACAGCAAAAACAAAGAAATGATGCAGAATGTCTTTTGTAACTACATAAATCCAGGAATGAGGCTCTAAGTAAAAGATGATCATAATGAAGCTTACCATTAAAATTAATACATTTGGTTACAGATGATGGACCAGATAAAGGGTGGTAGAAAGGTTTGCTGAGATAGAAAATCTTGGGAGTGACTAAATATCCAAAGTATTCATCCTTACGCCATAAAGTTCAGAATTACAAGTGACATTGGAGTGCCTAAGTATGCACATATGCACACATCCCTACCAGTTCACCAGCAGAAGTGGCTGCAGAGATTTTTTACTGGTCGTTCCAGCAATAGCTTGAATGTTTCCAATGGGGAAAGAATATGGGTAAAAAGGAATATACTTTTAAAAAAGTGTAATACTTTTAATGAAGGTGAATTGTTTTTATTTCATGTTTTTTTTTCTCAGTGATGCTATATTAATAAAAATAGAGCAATTTTTTTTTAGTGTTTTGGAAAACAAATCAGGGATAGGTTTGCTTTTAGTACCTGAATCAGAGGGAGAAGATTTGAACTGCTAACCCCTTCGAATGACACAAACATGAAAGGGATGTGTGCATCCTTTCACTGTGCTGAGATATCAGGATAATTATCCAACATACGGTTCCCACTCAGTGCTTTTCAGTACATTTTGAATGAAGAGACTGTAAGGATAGTTGATTTTAATCTGAGAATCCACTTTAAAGGGGCTCAGGAGATTCAGTACTAATAGAGGAGCTAAGTGATACAGAAGTATTACTTACTTCTCAAATGGGAAGATGAAAATGAGAATCCTTAGATAATACAGGGTGGAAATAGATACCTGCTGATCTTCCCCCAGGCTCAAAGAAAAAAAAAAAAAAAAGACAAAAAGAGACTGGATGAAGAGTGCGGAAGGAAGCTGATCCCATATAGGACTGTCTTTTGTCAACTTTTTTCATTCATTTCAGTGGACCTGAATTCCATATTTTAACTGAGAATATTGAAGAATTAGTAAATCTCAACTAGCTAGTAATGCTGAATGCCCAGATACAGCTTGCATGTATCTGACTGTCTGCAGCTTTTTACATATGTATTTTTTATCACACCATTCCAGCCCCTTCTTTTGAGGTTTTAGGCTTCACCTGTTGCAAACAGGAGATGAGTCAAATTCTTACTGGGACTCTTGGAAACTATAAACAGCAACATAATGATAACTTAGCAGAAAGAATAATGCAATCAGAACAGGTTGCTCCTCTTTGTTTTCCTTTGCTGTTGCACTTATACAACAGGTTTACAACACTGTACTGCCTCTCCAAGAACAGTAGTATCTCCAAATTGACATTTATCTGATTGATGCCTATTGAGGAGCAGAGTTTTGTTTTTATAGAACAGAAAACTAGCTACTTCAGGTAGCTCTGAAAATCTAAAAATAGTGACTCAGCTAGAAGAAAATGATTTATATTTCTAACATGACTTCTAACAATTTTCCAAAATTTTTCTTATTTTTATTTCTAACATGACTTCTAACAATTTTCCAAAATTTTCCACCTACTATATCCCTCTCAAATTACAAATGAACAGCACCTGCATGGTAATATTCTACTGTCTCACATACTGTGTTTCTTGCCTTTATTTAAATTGTGTGCTCTGCTTAGGGAAATACACAGTGCAAATGAAATCTTTTATTCAGACAGGAATGCAACAGTTTCAGCTAGTATGCGAAGATACAATTTGTGGCCAAGAAGGCCAGTAGCATCCTGACCTGTATCAGGAATAGTGTGGTCAGCAGGACCAGGGAAGTGATTTTTCCCCTGTACTCAGCATTGGTTAGGCTGTACCTTGAGTACTGAGTCCAGTTGTTGGCCCCTCAGTTTAAGAAAGGGATGCTCAAAAGTGTCCAGAGAAGGGCAACAAGGAAGGTGAAGGGACTGGAACACAGGTTCTATGAGAAGAGGCTGAGGGAGCTGGAGTTGTTCAGCCTGGAGAAGAGAAGGCTCAGGGGAGACCTTATTGCTTTCTACAACTGCCTGAAAGAAGGTTGTACCCAGGTGGGGATTGGTCTCTTCTCCCAGGCAACCAGCAGTAAGACAAGAGGGCACAGTCTTAAACTGTGGAGAGAGGTTTAAGTTAGACATCAGGAAATTCTTTACAGAGAAAGTGACTGGGAATTGGAATGGGCTGTCCAGGGAGGTGATGGAGTTACTGTCCCTGGAGGTATTCAAGAAGAGCCTGGATGTGGCACTTAGTGTTCTGGTCTAGTTGACAAGGTGATGTTAGGTCAAAGGTTGGACTCGATGATCTTAGATGTCTTTTCCAATTTAGCTGATTTTGTGACTCTGTAATTCTGTGATAATAGAGGTTGAGGTATGTACCTGATAATGAAACCATTATCTACCTGATAATGAAAGAATGGGAGAAGATTTGTGAGAACAGAGGGAAACAAATGAATACACCTTTTTTAACAGAAAACAAATAAAATTCTTTGGGATCAAATACAAAATAGTTTATCAAGAGGAATAATATCTAAGAGAGTATTGGAATTAACTAGAAGATCTTTAAAGTCTCTTCTGATCCAAACCATTTTATGAGTCTATGATTTTATGTTATCTCAGCCCATACAGGAACTAAGGTATTACTCTCATTTGCTGCTTCAAATCCTATGTGGTACCAAAGGATCAGATTTTGTAGGCTCAGAAGGTTAGAAATATGACAGTATCAGGGATCAGTAAGAGAGTTTTGTTTTCCATAAATGGCAGTTCTGGAACCGAAGTCCCCTATGGAGCATGAGTTCTGAGCTTGTGTCTTTATTTCCTGTCCTCCTGTGATGTAGGGAATAAAACGTTTCTTTGAATGCTTGTTCTTTGTTGAGTGCAGCATGGAGACATTTGAGAATCAACAGTCCCTTGTGTTTACAGAAGCAGTCACTTCCCCACTGCATGCTGTCTAGGAATTACCACGCTAGTCAATTTAGGGTAAATTTGCAAAGTGGTGCACAGGGAGTCACACAGTTAAATCCCATTGATGTTAATGGGAGTCATGCAGCTAAATCCCTGCACATAGCTTTGTAATTTACCTCTTTGTGTTTCTTAAACCTGCTGGCTCATGACTAATTCGTGTCTCTCATAGAAAAGCTCTAACGTGTTTCGGTAGTATATGGAATGGGCACAGTATATAATTCACACTTTATCTGCCGTTTAAATATAAATTGCAAAGTACAGTCTTTCACTGTAGTGATTGATGTCTTCATATATTTGCCTACACAGGTTCCTTGTAAATTATAGAGTAGTGGTACCTAAAGTTAGAATCAATCATCACAGTCCTCAGAACCTCAACTCCTTTAAGAAAGAAAATAATATCACTAAAATTTTTGAAAGCTTAACCAACGTCACCTACAGTAAAAAGAAAAAAGAAAATATTTGTTTTAGTGAAAGCATAATGACTTATTTGAATAATTCTGAAAATACCTTTAGCTTACTCTTTGGTTTTCAGAATGTCTTGGGTTAGACTTTCTAAATTCATTTTTCTGAAGAGAAGAGCTTTTAGGTACATTTGCGGGAAGGAAAAAAGGTGAAGAATTAGCCAGTTTTTCTAAAAATGAGGTTAAAGAATGGTGAAGTGGCACAATGCAGGCTTGAAAGTGCAGCCCTGTGAATATTTAAATCTTGATGTTGTGGTTATGAGTATCATTGGGCATATATGCACCACAAAAAGGTATGCAGCAAAGCTGGTCCAGCTAGCCCTGAGGTCGCCAAAATGTCCATACCGTGGATAGCCATGCAGGTATCAAAAGTAAAACAGACATGTTGATACAATAATGCACCTATATTAGTGTGCTCCGGCTCCAGTGAAGGTTCAGTTGCATCACCCTGCTGACATGGCAACACAGCTTCTGGTTCAAGAGCCGGCCCAGGCAACACTCTCTGAAGAGTCTTAATACCACCCTTCATTGTATGGAGAAGGCATGCCAATTGAAACATTCATAAGATAATAAGTGACTCTATCTTCTGTATAAGGTTTGGATGACTCCCAGTAAATGGCCTGAAAACTGCATCATGAATGCTGAGAGGAAAAAGAAAATATTGCCTCATTTATAGTGCTGATTCACCCACTGAATGGAAAATAGGTTATGAAATCATGTAATTTCAAGACTCTGTCAACAGATGTATACACAAAGCAGCTAATTGAGGTGGAATAGGCAACCTGAAAGAGAAATCCTGTAACAGCTCTGTTGGTCACTGGAAGATATGAGACATACAATTGGCTAACATAGGTCAAACTGGTAAACTTGCAATTACCAACAGGTCTACCAGAATGGGTTTTTTATCACTTAGGTAGATAATGATATAAGATTACAGAATCATAAAATGGCTTGGGTTGGAAGGAACCTTTAAAGATCACCTAGTCCAACCTCACCACTGTGGGCAGCAGCATTTTCAGTTAGATCAAATTGCTCAAAGCCCCATCCAAACTGAAGAATAGTTTCAATGATGAGGCATCCACAAATTCTCTGGGCAAACTGTTCCGACATCTCATCACCCTTATACTAAAAAAATTCCTCCACTATATCCAGTCTATATCTACTGTCATTCAGTTTAGCATCATTGTCCCTCGTCCTGTCACTATGTGTCCTGGTAAAAAGTCTCCATCTTTCTTATAAGCTCCCTTAAAGGCACTGCAAAAAAGTCTCATGGGAACTAATGGAGGTAAGATGTGCCTGTATCAGAACGCTTCCATGTGGTTACTATCGAAACCAATATTTTTGTTTTGAACTTGGGTAGGAAGCAACATTTATTTCTTTTAATAAATCTCCAGCCAATCCTAACTCACTACCCCTTGTCTACTCTTGTCACTCCATTGTTGCTTGATTAACAACAGTCTCCAACTCCACATTGCCTGGGTTTTCAATGTAGGTGTGATGGGTGAAAGGCAGGAGTTTACATAAAAAATGCTTCCCTAAAGAGGCTCACATCACCATCAGCAGAACAATATTGTTTCCAGGACCGTCTCTACTTTTACCTGAAGCCCTAGACTATATGCAACATACACAGAGACTAGAGTAGAACCTTACAGTATTTTTCTTCCATGCTTTTTAAAATATAGCGTGTGACTATTGATAATTTAGAAAGGCTCAGCATTGCCATATTCTAAGGATGGCAGGTTTTTATACTTGGCGTTGTAGTCTCTCTTCTTCTTGCAAACTTCCAGATTCTGCTTCAAACTACAGAACAAAATACCTGCATCAAGGAATCAATTGTATGGGCATATTGATCTAGGAAAAATAACTTTTCTCCTACTCTTGTCCAAGGAAAATGCCATATATTTCTAGCAAAGACTTTGTTTTCATCTTCATTCAACCCTTCTTGCTCTCCCTCCATTCCACATGCAACTGAGTAGATACTACTAGCACAGAAAATACTGACTAGTGTGATAAAATTCAGATAAATCACAAGCAGTAATAAAATATTTTTATTAGAGGAACTGAGGCAATTTCAGCCAAGATTTATGCAGCTCACCTTCGGATACTTTTATAATCAAATAAACCAGCAAAATTAAAAAGAATCTTACTAATCAGACTAATGATTAATAAGTAGTGATAGCAGCTGAGGCAGTGTCCTTGAAAGTTTGTTCCTGTGTGCAACCTAAACAGCACTTGATCTAATGTTTTGGTGAATGCCATTATGAATGCAAAGTTTTTCTAACTGGATGGAGAAATTCTCTCTCTACCTCTTTGTAATTTAAATGGGTGTAATTGTTAAAATATATTGTTTGTACAGTAGTTTATATTTCACACCACAGTTGCAGTGTAGATGAGAAGAAGTGTATCCGTGCAACAGGAATACTGCTAATAGAGCGACTTCTCTGTAATGTCCTCCTTCTGTCCATGACTTGTCGGGTGAAACTGAATCCTGCTTTGGAGGAGGGTGATCTGAAGGCCACCAGGCCTTGGGAAAAGCTGTGGAATGGTAGAGAACCATATGGAGTGGAGACTGAAGGTCAGCTCTATGGCACTGGTTTGAGATGTGGGTTATTCAGAGGGTAGCCAATATTATGGGAGAAAGAGACAGAAACAGAATAAAAGTCATGGAACGTTGGAAAAATAAGGTGAGGTTCATCTCAGCTAATGTTGAATGTGTCTGTCTGTAAATAGATGTGTCTTTCTGACTTATCTTGCACTGACTTCCTGTACATACTGGAGGCATATATAATCTTTGACCTCTCTTTTAGAATAAATAGAATCACACTTCTAGAGGTGCTATCTGTCTCCATTAACTGATGGAAGTGTGAGCTGCTCACCTCAGACATGGATGTAGAATAATCTGTTTTATTCTTAGTGTATTTTAAAATTTAAATTTCATGGTGGTTAGAAAAGTATTGGACTTTAAAACAAAAAGTTTTAATACTATGAAAAACCTCCTAATTCTCCTTTTCAGTAATGTACCTACACTATATTCTTTGCTGTCCTTTGATTACCTAAGAAAGTTTCCAAAATGTCATACAATTTTTACACAGGAGTAAGGGTGTTAGCAGGACAAGCAACTTTTTAAGTGAGGGTTAGAAGCTGTTTATAAATGAATCTTATTAGAATACATGTACATTTCCCTCTGGAATACGGATGTCAGACTGTCATGTAGTCTTAAAGAGTAAAAAGAATGGCAGAATCCTTTATATTTGGATTAGAAAATTTGCTGTATATCTGTGTATTCTTTCTCGGCTTTACCTGACTTCAGAAAGGTTACAGGCATATGGGACTAGACCTTCTCATAGTGCTTTTGATTTTTCTGTTTGACAATGAGATACATCCAGATATGGGGGAGTTTGGCGTATCTGGGGCCCCACAAACATCTGGACAGAGCAGGCAGAGCTATTATGGCTTACCAAACCCTGGCTTCCATATATTATATCCTTCCACTTGGGTCTTAAAATTGCATCAGGGGGTCTCAATTTGTTCATCCCTGCAGGCATCAAATCTATTCATAACAAGTGGTTTCGAATGACATGTGAGCAGCTGTGATAAACTGAAAGGAAAAAACTGAGACAGAGACTGCTGAGTGACTGTGCTTCTCAGCTTTGCACCAACTTGTTTTTACAGCAAGAAGTGCTTTAAGAGGAACAAAGAGTAGGAGCTTTACAAACCTCTGATTCAGTATTGTGAATAGAAAGGCAATGCTCTGATAGGTTGCAGCCATGGCCAAAAGAAAAAAAAAGTGATATTTAGATCACATAGATCATAATATTTCAGTTTTGAGGACAAGTTATGCTAAGATGTTTAAGCTGATATTAATAAATATTAATAACTCTCACTGGAAAAGCAGACAACCAATCAGGAAAATTCACAAAAGAATTTCTTAAATGTGTCTGGAACAAAAAATAGTTCAACAACTGTATCAGTGTGCCTTGAGATAAGGGTGGTAATCACAACATTGAAAAGGAAATGTTAAACAAATATTTTTTTTATCTGTTCCTGAAGAAAAGCAGAATGATCTATTCGTATGATAAAGTATTAAGGAAATGCTTTCAATTGAGGCAGCAGATAGGGAGAACCATAAACAGTGGAAGTTAAATATTTTTTTGAAACCAGTAGGGCTGTCACCCTTGAGTGCCAAAGGAATCAGAATGAGTAGACTGAATTTCTTTCACTTGGGAATCAGAGCATTGATTCATCATCCTTTGGAACCATCTTTTAGAGCTGGTATTGATTGGTAATGTGGGAGAAGTCACTGTTCTTTGTCGAAAGTGGGGTAAGGCTAATCTGGAAAACAATAAATGATAGTAAAAATCATAAAATTGCTAAGATTTTATGAAAAATAGGACATCTTAAATTTGAAATTAATTTAATCATGTTGCAATAATACCTGATAAAGTTAATAGGTCTAATGTAGGAGTTTCACTTGTGTGTGTGTCTTAGTGAAATGCTTCTGGCAGACAGGTGACCAACACTTGGTCATCTCTGTACAATGGAGGTGGTGTCCTTTGTAAGGCTGTAGCAGGAATTGTCATCTATCTGAGTGTAAACATCTACATCTGTATTCATCTCAACTTTTATAAACAATTAGTTTTTTAATGCAAGCTAATTATCTAGACTTCTACAGAGAGAGATAGTTTCCTTCAGAAGACAACCTCATTCTAATGTTGTTATCTGAATTAGGTTATCCAAAATGGCTTGAAGGTGCAGATCTCTCCTTGCATAGGGAGCCCAGACAAATCTAATCTAGGTATCCAGTCTTAAGAGAGAAATCTAGCTTCTGACTTAGGCAGGTTCTCCTCTCCTTCATAGGCACTTTCTCTAAAATAACTATGAAGACGCCGTAGAAGTAGTGGTCACTAGACAAAAACTGGAATCTTATGCTAAGTAGATTGGGCATCTAGATATTTCACAAGTCCCTCAGAGATTTCTCTTTTAAATCAGGATGTTTTGAGAAAATATTCAAATATATGTTAGACATATGCTCCATATCTCCACCCGTTTAGCAAAATAATAATGTGCATTGTGTCCTAGAGTATTCAACTCCAATTCCATTCTAATTTTAGTCTCATGACTTTCAAACAGAAGTTATTTATAGGTTTGTCCAGTCACAAAAAAAGGAAAAAATTATGTAGACAATACACAGAAGTGTGGAAACTGTCAAGAAGAAAAGAATGATTAGCATAATGAAGAAAAGAATGATTAGCATAATATAGTATTCTAAATGAAATAGAAAACTGGTGTACTGATAGATCTCCAAGTGTTGTGTAGGGGAATCCATCATCCTGTAGTGCATTTCTAGGCCTATTATTTAATACTCCTGTCAAAATATGAAAGGAAGTATAAAATTAATTCTGGTAGGACATGTATATTACAGACTATCAGAGAAGTCATTATTAGGATAAATGAGTAACACAGATCAATGTGAATTATTTGGCTGAGAAACACTGAAAATATTTCTTTTGATATTGCCAAATAAAACATCACACATTCGGAAAGGAAAACCACAGTTTAACTTTACAGTATGTCTGACAATGCTCTGGAAGGTAAGAAAGATCTTCAAGACTTGGGTAAAGATCTGGATGAATAAGATTTTATCATAATGCTGCAAGAAAAAAAATCATTGGATAAGACTAGAGAAGGTTGGGCAGGAACAGGAAATGGTATTCTGCAACTGCAGTAAGGAACATCTCTGCCATAATACTGAGTCCCATTACTGCATCTATACTTCATAAATGAGATAAGTAGGAATGATAGAATTGGAAGAGCGACAGTGATGAACCTCTGTCTCGTAAGGTCCAAGAGATCTTATTGTGCACAAGAAGGGAAAGAGATGATTTTGAAGTATCAACCAGTATTTTCATGGAAGGAGAAATTCAATAAAAATTAATAAAAAATGGGCTGATCTGACCACAGGATGTGAAGAAAGCTAAATGTAAGAAACTTCCCTAAAATTAAAAGGCTAACAAATAAACTAGAAAGAAACTGCACCCATTAACAATGAAAGTAAGTAAACACAGGTTGTGTCAATTATGACAGATTATCACTAGGATTATTTTAAGTTATGGGTATGTGCTTTTTTAANTTTTTTTTTTTTTTTTAGACAGACACAGTAGAGTCACTGCAGAAATTACAAGGAGAAGATCAGCTCCCTTGATGTACAAGCGTCAGATTAGATAATCACAAGTTCTTTTAGGCTTCAAATCTAATAATATTTATAAACACTTTGTAAAGGATCATATTTTTTGAGTTACCTCTATCATTAACTGCTCTGCTTCCTCTGAGACCCATGCTTCTCAAACAGTACAGTCCTTTGACAAGGTAAGGCTCTCACCTCAATTTGAGATGAAAAAATATCTTTCCTCTGTATTTGTTGTGCTGGTTCATTGATTGTTCCTGTTAATTGTTGTGCATCTTGTTCTTCCTACTGGAAAACAAAACCCACTGAATTTCTGGAGGGGTAATGAGATCTATTATGTAGTAATAAAACCTTCTCTAGTCTAAGTCCCACACTTAATATAATTTATTATTTGGAACTAAGTTTAAGCACTTCATGCTTCTTATTCAAGAAGCTCTTCATGGCCTTATTCAATGCAGTTTAGCAAAAAGAGCAAACTCTTATAGGAAAATGAAATATCCAGTGGGTTCTACTATATTTTTTATATAAAAAATCTAGAGTAAGGAATTTTAAAGAAGGATTCATGCAGTGGAAGAAGGTGTGAGTACCATAAGAAATATACAAGAACACAGAAGCTGATAATGAGAAAAGAAGGAATTACAAAATTGGCAAAAAAGTGTTTCTGCTACAACATATTAAATTAATGAATCTGCTCAAACTTGTTCTCCTGAGACCAGGTGGAATAGTTTCTTTAAGGCTGGTCTCCAAATGAAAAACAATGTGACTGAAAATATGATTAAAGTTCTCATTAGTAAGAAAACACTTAAATTAGTAGCAAATGCTCCAGTAGTAGAAGCACTCCTTTTTCCAGGATTTTGTGTCTTGTCAGATAAATTTTCAGCAGACACCAGTCTGTTTTCCTCTCTTTGGTTTTACATGAAGTCAAGAAGATTCTCTGATCATTGACATAAGTGTCTCCAGCACAAAAGGATGTTCAAATTGTCTAATCTGTCTTCTGCTCTGCTCTCTTTTCATCCTCTGCAACTCTGAGGTTAAATGCTGATAAATACTTTAGCTGTCCTTTTTTTATACAGATTACCAAATGGTCAAATTAAAAAAAGAGCTCCTATCAAAGATTATGAGTCATACACTTAATTTTCTTGGGGTAAATCAAAAAAGTAATAGTTGAATCTAATGTCTGGCTTTCTGTTAATCTCCATGTGTTCATGCTGCCTGGTATAGTCCATAGTCTGTGCTATGAAACAAGAAATGGCTCTGCACATGGATGCTCACCTTCGCTGCACAGACTGGCAATTCGTTTGTCACTATAGGCCTCCTTTGCAACTATTAAAATTAATAAAATTTGGCAGTTACTTTTAAAGAGTTTTACTGTGATACTCTATGGAGTGGCTAAAACAGCAGTTGAAATAGAGCCAGCTACATTACTCCTTAGCTCTTGGGGTGTGGCATGTTAAAAGTGTTTCTACGTTACCAGCACAAATGGATGCTAGTTCAGGGCTGGGGCTTCCAAGTACCATGCTGCTCCAAATCTCATTGCTCCTGATCTGTGTGAATCCCTGGAAAAGAACAGGATAAATCCCAGTAAACAAATCTACGACATTTTGAAAAGAAAGTAAAATGGAGAGTAAAGATTGTTTTTTAAAATATAGGAGAATACTTCCTTTTCCCTAAACATGACATTTTTCCATTTTCTCATACATCTCTGTTTTGATGGGTTACAGCCAAGACTGAAAGCAGGAAATACAAGTACATTTACAAGCAAGTCTTGAATTTTCTGTTCAAGTGTGTAACCAAAACAACATGAGTCAATTCAACTCACCTTGGCATTTTGAGTCTGGGAGAGGTCAGGACTTCTGCATGGAGGAGAGTTGGTATAGAGGGAATCAGGCAAAATGGTTCAAGAGGATTAGTGTTGTGAAACCAGAACCCAGTGCCATGACTTTGAGAGGCAGGGTGAGCTTGTGTGACAGTGATCAAGAGAGAGAAACTAAAGCAACACGCAGGCATCAGTCATTTGCAGTCTGAAAGATTATTAAACTGCTTTGTGTTATTATAATAAAAGGTGGTGCAAGCTCAAGGGCACGGGCAGCTCAACCTTGTCAGGCTGGAGCTGTGAGATGTACATGCACTGAAAGACACGAGTTTTGTCTTTATGCCATTGCTTGTATAAAGAAGGAAGATACCTACACTTTGCTCTTGGTTACCTTCTGTGTGAACCACGTTTCTACAGGCAGCATCTGAAAAAACCGAGGCTCCTGTAGTTAGGATATGATTTGGGCAAAAATGACAAAGGAGGATGAAGGAACAGAATTCAGAGGAAGGCACAAAAGGAAATACAGCTGTGGTTATCCTTTATTTTTAATGTTAATTGTGTTTGAAAGCATTCAGACACAGTAAAGAATTTGATATTTCGGGAGAAAAAGAGCTGAAACATGGGATATTCAGTCACACCTAATTTTTTTTGTGAGCCATAGTGTTTTTTCACTGCAGTTTTCCTCAGCAACTTGCCCCTCACAGTACCAGTGAAAATATATTCTTTTTTTTCTTACAGAAATGAAAGCTGTTTCTAACATTCCTGGAAGTACACGTCCCTTTACGAAAAGGAAATTGAAGACAAAAGAAAACTGATCAAATATTTTATGTAACATTTAAGTATATTACTTAAATGAGTAAAAATCATATTGAAAATGAACACATCAAACATTTGAGGTAAGAGGTTCCTTTTGGAAAAGGATTTGCAAATTAGAAATTTGACTGCATTCAAAATTAATTTTTTTTTTTTTTGAGTAGAATTTACCCTTAAAATATTTCTTCTTTAAATCTGCTTTATGGTCTAATGGAGATCAGCTAGTTGCTGTGGAGTAATGCCTGTTTTTTCCACTAGCTATGGTTTGCAGGAAGGATTGACCTTGCAGACTTAGTTACCTAAATTTAGGTGTTTGTGTGTGTGTTCACTTGTAAAAGGGGTTTATAAACTTCTGTAACAAACAATGAAATTTTAATCTCAAGTACATGGAGCTTTGAGTATGGTTGGTCTCACCACAAGGCAGAGTCCTACGTGCCAGCAGCTGAGCCATCCTCAAGTCTCTACTGACTGCGTAGGCTTGAGCTGGGGCTCAGACATGCAGGATTAAATGTCAGGGCACATACAACAAAAAGATGGTTTACCTGGCTTCCAGGTACTTCTTCCAAAATGAGGCAACAGTATCTGATATCTTTGTCAAATCTGCCATGCCTGTATGGAAATCTTAAGATATCTCTACACCATCTCAGACATTATTAAGTGCTTATCTTTAAGTATCAAATCCCACCTGAGAATACACACATCTCCTCAGTCTGTCATGATGGCTTAAGTGCACAGCCCACCCACTCACTCCCAAAGGTAAGGGTCTGAATCTGCAAGTTGAATCTGACCATAGGAATGCAGTTTAGTTTGCTAAACATAAATGTTAGGTGCTGTTCCAGATGCCATAGGGTATCTGGAACATCTACATGAGGCTGATTTGTATGCAAAGTGTTTCTGGAAGAACCATATTCTTCCGAACTAACCACGTTAGACTGATTGGGACACTCTGCAAGCTAGATACAGACATTACAAACATTGAAAGTCATGTGACATGATCTCACCCTGATGAAAATCTTGTAATTAACGAATTAGTGAAAAGTAAGCGAACATGCAATGTTTTAAAAAAGATTGTTTAAAAAAACATCCTGAAGAAGCAATCTGTCTTTCAAGCTTAAGAGATACCATAATAACTGTTGGCATAAGTAGCTTAATAAAATGGTGTGTTCCTCTTGTATTTTTAATTCTGCCAAACATTTTATTGTATTTTCTACAAGAGTGGATCCCAGGATTCCTGGGGGCCAGGATCTTGCATTCAGAATAATAAAAAGTAGTTCCACTGATTTGTTTCAGTGAAAATCTTTGTATATTTGAGACTAGACAGCTTTCATCTGGTAGAAAATATTTTCCACACTTCAGTAGCCAATGTAAGAATCTGAATTCTGCCTAGCAGTCCTAGGTATCTGTTCTCATAATTTTTATCCTACAATGTTCTCCTCCTCTAGTTTCAAATAAATATGAATTGTCTGGTTTTATGTATCCTATCCGGTATTTTTAAATGTCTTCCTTTAGATTTAAAGCAACTGTATATACATATTTACATCTCTCTCCACCTTGTCCTTTTTACCAAAAGCTCAGTAGGTGTAATTTGGTATAATTCCATTGACGTCAGTGTAACTTTGCAGATTTACACTGGCTGTGGCTTTCCCTCAGCTTGGAGGGGTTTATTTTAATGTCCCATTTCTGTGACCATTACTAGATTATACTTTTCATTAAAATTTCTAGTGTTGTAATTACTTTTGAAACACTGAAAAAACAATATTTTAACTTTTAAGAAACAATCATTAGCACTTTTGGCTTTTTCTTTTCTCCATTTCAAGTGCTGGCCCATAGATATCACATCAACAAGAAACTGTTGCAAGTGTTTTCATTGTTTTCTCTTTGCTTTTTGGTGAGCTAAGTGTTTCTGAATTTCCTGGGCGGATGCATCAGATTGTGACATGCTGAATCTGGTTTTATCAGTTTTGTACTGTTTAAGTGATTTTAAATGCAGCTTGAAGTATGCAGCTGTATCATTATTATGATAATAATTGTTATTATTATTACTGTCACTCTTTTTATTGCTGTTATTATCAGCATTTGGGAACTACTGATTGTCAGTCTGTCTTGAGAATAGCTTAGCATAACTTCAACCAGTTCAGCCAGGAGCAGACTCGTTTTTGCTTTGGTTTTGGTTTTTGGGGCTGGTGGTGACAAGAATAATGTGGGATTTAAACTGTTGCAATATTTGGAGTTCAAGCACTGTTTGTCCAGCTATGGGACAGAGATTTCAGTAAGAGGACACATTTCTTTGTAATTTGAACAAAACACTGAGAAACTTTCACAACATCTACATGTTCTCTCTTGTTCCAGGAACTCTTATGAGCCAGAAATACTTGTTGTAATGTGAAATATTCTCTGAGATTATGATAGCTTTGCAGAAATCTTGAAAGATGTAGTGTGGCTGGAGCTTCTCTTTTCATGAACCTGCATTTATAGACATGTTCAGCATTCCTTAATGAAAAATATAATAGACATTATGAATCTGAGGATTATGATCCTGGGCCTTAGTTAAACAAATGGGAGAAGAAAGATTTTAGGTGTAGGAAGCATTAATTAAAGGAGAAAATTCTGGACATGAAGATTTAAAGTATGATCTGGAAAGCACTGTTGCTGTGGTCAGCACCATCTCCTGTAGCTGTCCAAAGCAGGGTTACCACACAGCCGTGTGCCTGCTCAGGCAGCTCAGGACACAAGGCAGCACTGAGCTGGAAACTTCATGGTCAGGTTTGCACAGAGCTGCGCCTGCTGCTTAGGCAGTGCTGGGACGAGGTGTAGATTGGCTCAAAGACACCAGTGTATCTGAAGAGTGTTTGGGTCAGAGCAGGTCTGCACTCCGCCACTATGACCAGCTGACAGCATATCTGCAAACAACTTCATCAAAGCAGTGTGAGATAGGAGAGCTTTACTCAAGGGTAATGGTGGACCAACATGGCTCTACTGCTCTAGGGCAGGGTTAGACACACAGTCCTACCTTGCTGTTCCTGCAGTTTATGATCAAAACCAGGGCTTTTAGAGGCATTTTCAAATGCTGACTAACAAAAGATCTAAAGGAACAGAAAAATTTTTAGACTGCACCATGCTTTTAAAAGGAATGTATATTTATTGGAAGAAAAGGATCAATTTATATTATAGTTCCATGCTTGAGTGTAATAAATTAGACTTTTTCAAGTTCATTCTTCCATATCTTGCAAAGGGTTTGAGGCAATCCTCTCAACCTCTCAGTACTTAAATGCCTAATGACTGCTCAGTTTTCTGGGATATTAGAAAGGCTAACCCATTACTTTGCAACAAATAAAACACTGTGTAAACATGTGCTATTAACTACACCTATTTTTTATTCAAGACAGGGCTGGGGATAGTTTCAAAATCAAATCAATTGCACTCTGCAGTTTTGATGTGTGATATTCAGCTTTTAGTTTCAGAGAATTTCAGGTCTTTCTGAATGGCCTTAGTAAAAAATTTACATCAAATCTATTAATCATCCTGTATGACTTTATAATTAATTGTAAAATGGTTTCTCTATGTAGCAACCTATTCCTGTCCCCAACAGTTTAACTTATCAGCAGAAGTTATTTCCATCATCTTCTCTGTATCATAGGCCAAGGTTAGAGCACTCAGCAATTTTAAAAGTGTTATCTCAGCTGTGGGCTTCTGAGACAGATAGCGCGTGTGTAATAAATCAAAATGTGTTCAAGATTCCTACAGTTGTTCATGTGCTAATTCTTTTTGGGTGTAACTTTGGGACGAGAGAGAAAAAATAGGATGGGTAATCATCAACCAAAGCAGGATTTCCCAGCTTGTGGACAGGTGTGTTACTGTGGCCCTCCTCAAAGCAGAGATGTCAATGTGAGGTTAAGATGCCAAACTTTAACAATAGAGACTTAAAAAGAGAAAGACCAAAGATAAAACATCTGGTGCTTTTCTTAAAGATTCTGAAGTTGAAGTCAACTGTTTTGATAATTTATGACATGATCAAGGGACTTGTGTGGTCCAATAGTATGAGTGAACTCTGACTTGAGTAAAGCAATACCTTTCTGCTAGCTTTACACACAGGCAGGAAAAGGAGCCCTTTTCCTCTTCATTATAAGGTAATTCATTTGGCCGCACATTATGATAGCTGCCTTAGCTAGGTCTCCTAAGTTTAGACTATTCACCTTAGTGCACCACTAGGGCACTTGTATGCTCTCTGCTGAAATGGGTTGGAATTGCTATCAGTCCTGAATGAAAGCCTGCTTGTTCTGTCCATGCACAGACTAAGCAATATGAGAGGCTATACTGCAGTAGTTGATTTCAGCATAAATGATTCTTATAAAGGTAGGTGCTGGGCACAAGAGAGGATCTGATCTGGAACAAAATTCTCTTTAGGATTGGTGGCACACTGGGCTCTGTTTGTATCTGTGCTACAGAAACAAGTCTTGCTTATCACTGGGTTGTATAATAATTATTTTGAACTCGTATTTGATGCAGCTTGCCATATATATTACTGTGCTCGTGTCTAACACATTAGACGGTCAGATGAATGCATATTTAACTCCGCATGAATTGTCCCTTCGACTCGACTCCTAAGGTTAGACTGACTTTCAGAAATATAACTGTATATATTGAAAAAATTACATATACTCTCCTGGACCCTTTTAATTGCTTTAGGAACTGGCTAGTTCAATCACTTACTACACAGAGTTCCTAATTACTTAATCAAAATGAAAGATAAGAGCACATGGAAGATGATGTCTAAGTTTTTAATCAACTGTAGCTGTTGAAATGAGCACCGCTGTAAACTTGACAACGCTGTGATGTGTGCACTGACTATCATAAAGATAATGAGGTTAGCTGTTCATTTGAGTCAAAACAAGAACAGGCTTGATTCAAATGAAATAAGAGGTAGTTGTAAAACTTTGAGTATGTGAGAATGACTGTAAAAAAGATAGCCATGAACTCAGTGTTTCTTTTTGTCAAGGTATCAGCTTTGGTCACTGGTAGAACAGCATTTTTTAGCTGTGATTTCCAATTGATTCGGTTTTACTTGCTCATTTACTTGTTTCCTCATTACTCGGTGGGTTTTATAAACCTCTGTGACAGATACTGAATTGCAGGCTTTGTTACCAAAGCTAGTTTCTAGCCCTCCTCTTGTGGAGAAATTTTGAAAGGTTCATCCAAATCCAAATCACAGATAACTGAGAATCCAGAATGCAAATAAAATGCTATTGCCATTAAACTATCCCCAAATATTCATTATCAATAATGTGATTTTGCACCCATTTGTTCAGCTACAATCTTAGCCTTTTGGTTGTTGTTATTTTTTTTTTCCGTTTCGTTTTTTGTTGAGTCTCTCTTGCTCTTTAGGCTGACTTGCATCCTCTTTCATGGCATTTGCTATGGCTGCCATTAATTGCAAATCATTTTCTACCTTTTATGCTTTTGTTAGTGTACCTTTATATCCAAATCATTCACATCAAAATAAATGTAAAGAAATATGGTTTAAAAAACAACAAAAAAGGTCATAGTTTTATTCTCCAGTTGTTCACCTTTTCCATAAATCATTCTCCTTCCCTTTTAAGAGACACAGGCCTCATGGAAGTATGAGGTGATCACCAACAACATGATTCTTACAGCAGTTATAACTTTCAGTTAAATAATCAAATACTTCTAGACACTGGATTATAGCTTAGATTAATAGACATTTCAAGGCATTTAAAAACCCCTTACCAATGACCTTCTAAGGAAGCTTTAAAAACATATATCATTGTGCTGGTGAAAAGTAATAGCTTCAAATTCAGCATACTAAGAATTTTGTAAATCTATTATGCATCTGAATAAATACTACGATCTATCCAGTATCCTGCCACGCTTTCTGTTACTTCTTTCTCAGGTCTGACTTACCAAACCTGAAGTTCTTGTATTATTGAAAGATGACTAAAAAATGTTTAAATACAGAGAAATGGAGAGAAAAAAAATGCTGAATTGTTAGAAAAATCTCTTCTCTTTATATTCATGTTGGTAATAACCGATTCCTGACTATATTCTTGTAAATTCCTGTCTATTGTCTTGTGAGAGGAAGATGAATTGTCTTGTGGACTGCGGAAATTAATAATCACTTTAACTTTGTTCTGGTGACATCAGAATAAAGGAGAGACATCACTTTCAGGTTGAGGTTTCAGTATTTCCTTCTACTATTGGTCTCTTGAGGCAGTGCAGTTATAACGCACAGGTCAAGGTCTAAATGGCATAGTGCTACCCCAGGTGTTCTGCTTGAGTATTAGAAGACTTTACAAAGCAAAAATAACAAGAAAATTACTATCACAGAGAAGCTGTAATAATCTGCATTTCAGTGCAGTTTTTTTTTCTCAGTCTGATCAAAAGAAGAACAAAAAATTACTTTGTATAGATTGCTGAATTATACATAGATATGCTGAATTATCAGGACACGAAGGGAAAACAATTCTGCCATTACAGTAGACAGAGCAGAGCTTGTCAAAAAGAAGAGACTGAAATAAGCTAAATGTTTTTTCTTTAAGATTCAAAATTAGGGTTTTATAGCATTTAAATGTTTGTGATTAACGAGGTAGCAAACAGATGCTCTATCAGTGGAGACAATATCATCAACATTCTGAGTATGGAATAGTTTGTTATTTCACAAAAGCTTCATGGCCTTCTGGCCTTGCTTAGGGACTTGGCAGGATGTGAAATGAAGATGAATGATAGTTTAAACAGAGTTCACCCTTCCTCACTAGACCTTATTAGTAAAATAGGAATACAAAACATCGACTTGCAAGATTAGTAACATATGAAGTAACTCCCGTAATATACTTTTTTTTTTTTTTTAATAATTGATTAGAAACGCATAGCACAGAGCTTATTATTAAGGTATATTGATTTTTCTACTCACAGACTTTTGCTAAATCATTTTGCAATTATACAATAATGTTATAAGTATAGAGGGCAGATCTGGATGGAAGTTTAATAATTGAATACACATAGCAGCTTTTTTTAAGTCAAGAAAGACGGAGGTAATGTGGCACTTGAACAGGATGGCTGTTCTAAGTAAGACTGTGAACATCAGCCTCTGAAGGGAAGCACCACAGAAATATTTATACTTTAAGGTCGATTAATAGAAGACTATATTTTTGTATTTGTTTACCATAAGAAGCTGCAACACACAGATCGTGTCACTGAAAATCTGTAAGAACAGAAAAACTGCTTTGTATTTCTGACAAGACAGTGTTAATTTTTGAATTCTTGGAGCTGCAGGAAAAAACCCTTATAGTTAAGAATCAAGTGTAATAATAAAAGGAATAGTTCAATTTATACTTGCAGCTAGAAACCCAGTCATTAACACTGATTGTATATATAAAAAAGTCCCTGAGCATCACTGATAAATACTTCTGTAATTTTTGGCAACACATTTTACCTCAGGAACTCTAAACATCTGTAGAAAATGAAGGAATTTTACTTCTTCAATCTTACACTTGTTTCCTGAAGACAAACATTACACAATAAGAGACACAATTAATGCCATCCTAAGTTTGCCCTCCAAAAGTTCAAAATGTAATATCTAGGCTCCTCTATAAAGAAGGGAGGGTAATTCAGGTGACCTGCTTTGGATTCCTCACTTCAGATGGATGAATCTCATTCCAAAGATGTTTCTGTTGCTGTTGAGTAGCTTCAGAATAGTGAACTTTTGGATGCCTAAAAAAGGTGCAGCCTGAAGGAACACTCTTTTCTGGTGAGGCATTCCACATTTTAAAAAAAATCTGATACCTCTTAGACTCTGCAGGGTAGGGTGGACATTAGAAGCAGAATGTTCAAAGCTGTAGATTGCAGACTATCCAAAATTGTAGAATGCAGACTATCCAGAAGTTGAGTGCAATAATAATCGAAAAACAGTCCTCTGAGATGGAAAATTTTGTTCATATTAGCTTCTAGGATTGCATAAAAGTAGATCAATAAAGAGAGTCTTCTTTCATCTACCTAAATTTATGAAATTTTTTCAGCAGCTGAAATTTTAACTATGGATTTTGCAACAAATTTTTTTTATTTTTAATTTATTCTTTAGCTTAAAAAGACCATTGCTTACTTGCAATTGATTAATATTCATTAGTAACTAAATTTTTGCTTGGATAACAAATCTTTACAACTCTTCTCAGTGAAGTCAAATAGCATCAAAGCAGAAAAAATATTTAGATGTAAAGAAACTGACATTATTTCCCCATGAATTTTAACTGTTTTAAAAATACAGTTTAATTCTGAAATGGAAAACCATTTAAAATGCTGAAGCTGAAACACTTCACTTTGAAAATGTTGAGTAAAACATTTAGTGGAAAAGTGAGGAATGAGCCTTAAGTATTCTAATCATCAGACCTTTTTGCTGTTTAACTACACAACAAGACCCTTCTCAAAGGGTCTTACCCACAGTCAGAGCAGGCTGTGGGTAATAGCTGTTCCTGTTTATTGACATCTAAGTGCTGTAAGACTACATTCCACCAGCAAATTTTAACTCTGATGGGATTCCTGCATGCCTTGAGATTCCATAGGTTCCCCTTTTCATTCTTTCACAGTTCCAAAAGCCACAAGCTGTTGAATGTACATACACTAAAGTGAATCTTGGAAGGTGGTCTGAAGTAACAGCCTAAATAGGCAACACAAAAGTCTACTAGACAGGTAGTGCTGCCTGTTTAGTTGAAGGATAGCCTAATTCTTCTCACACCACTGACTGTCTCCTCATAGTCATTAGCCCTTCAAATCGTGTTATGAGATCATTCATTGAAAAATTTTGGCTTTATACTGTGAAGAACAAACAGGTCAGCAGCCCTTGGCCTCAGAAAAAAACTTGTAACACATGTGCATGAGTAACTAAGAGCATCATTAGCTAACACCTGGGAAAACCCTCAGTAAGTGAGATGGTATTTCCACACTTGGAACAATGTGATTTGCATGTGACTCAAATTTAAAAATAGCTCCATAGAAAAGACAGAGAAAATAACCCACAAAAATCACAGAAAGATATGAAGTATCAGCACAAGTAATGTATTATTTAGCCTATATGATTTTTTTTAAAAAAACCTACAGCTTCTTTTCTCGCATCCCTTTTCCCTCTATAAGATGGCAATGCACCTTGCTGCAGCTACACTTGAGCTTATCATTGAAAGACATGGGATGTGGAATTTATTTGAAACAAATTTAACCCCAAATTTTTTAAAACTACAATATATATAAGTTCTCATGACTTATGAGACCAGTGCTACTTGTAATAATACATTTTTTTCTTATTGCACTGTTTCTAGTATTTATTTTCTTGAAAAGTATTTTGTGTCATAGAGCACATCTCACAGGTTTTTTACTGTTTTACAGAAAGCTTCCAAACTCTGCACGTACAGGATCTGGCTCATAGTGATTAGCTCACTGAGATACTTAGAGCAGGTGTAGTGGTCTGGGACTCAGGACAGGGAAATTCTTGGAATAATTCTCAGGTGGCTTTTACTGCCATTATTACCACAAGTGGTTTTGTGCTGAAATAAAAAGATAATTATCTGTGCAAGTATACTTTTTTGAATGCATTATGATATACACTAAATGGTGTAACACAAATCACAACCTGAACTGCAGGAAGATGAAGTGATTGGCATCTGCAAACCAGGTTTTGCAAAACATGTAACAGCACAAACAGAATAGGGCGCACTGTTGTACTGGGTTTTCTGTGGCCAGGTTTTCATAGCAGCATACCATAGAAGCAGAGGGGATGAGGGGGAGGCTTTTTTGAGAAGCTGCTGGAAGTTTCCCCATGTCCAGCAGAGCCAATGCCAGCCGGCTCCAGGCTGGGCCCGCTGCTGACCAAGGTCAGGTCAATTAGCAGTTAAAGGAACGCCTCTGTGATAACGTATTTAAGAAGAAAGGAAAAAAAAAGTTTAGTGGAGATGAAGATGGCTGCTGGAGAGGAGCAGGGTGAGAACATGCGAACAACAATGCAGACACAAAGGTCAGTGCAGAAGGAGGGGGAGGAGGTGCTCCAGGCACCAGAGCTGAGATCCAGCTGCAGCCCCTGGTGAAGCAGCTGTCCCCCTGCAGCCCATGGAGGACCATAGGAGTGCAGAGATCCACCTGTAGCCCATGGAGGAGCCCACGCCGAAGCAGGATTTCCTGGTAGGACTTGTGGCCTGTAGGGGACCCACACTGGGTCAGCTGTACCCTATGGGACATGACTCATGCGGCAGCAGTGCGTGAAGAACTGTTGCCAGTGGGATGGACTCTCACTGGAGCAGTTTGTGAAGAACTGTCTCCCATGAGAGGGACCCCATGGGGAGCAGGGGAAGGACTCATCTCCCTACGCAGCAGCTGAAAACAACAACTGACTGTAATCCCCATTCCCTGTCTTCCTGTACTGCTGGGCGAGAGGAGATTGAACATGGAGAAGGGGGTGAGGGGGTGGGGGAAAGGTGTCTCTTATTGTTTCTCATTCTTAAGTTCTGATTTTGTTAGTAATGAATTTAGCTAAACCCATATAGATTAGCAAGTAATCTTTTATGGTCTTTATCTCAACTCACAAAGCCCTTCGTTATATTTTCTCTCCTCTGCTGTTTGTAGGGGGGAGTGAGAGAGTGGCTATAGTGGGCCCCTGGCATCCAGTCCGTGTTAAACCACTACAACTGTGTAAGAGATTGCTTTAATATCACTGAAACAAGGGTGGGGTAACTGCTGGAACTGGTGTCTGGTGGCCAGTTTACACTCAAATTTATGTCACTGTACTATTGCTACAGAACTGTGATAAAACTAAAGCTGTCTCAAATCTGAATCACACCTGCAACAATGGAGAGCTGTCTAAATTATGATGAATGGTACCTGATTTGGAGACGGAAACCTATCTGAGTGTCCTTTGTTCTGAATGTTCAGTCATATTCAAAATTTATCCCATATAGATGATGAAAACTGGGAATTTGTGGATGGGACTAAGTCTGTAGAGGAAGAAAGTTAGGGTTGTGAAGGAGAGCTAAAAACACAAGGTAAGACATTGAAGTGTGATAAGTCTTCTATGTCTTGTTGGGTATAAGCTTTCTGAGGGGAAAATAGGAGACATATGAATATTGCACTAGACAAGGGAAGTAGCTACCCAAAATTAGAGGTATGGGCACATGAAGATTTGAAGGTTAGAACCTTGGGGCTAGGAGTATAAGATGGGTAAAAGTACAGCAGCTGGCTGTAAGCTTGTAAGCCTCCTTCCTGCATCTTGTGTTGCCTGTAGTAACCTATGTGCCTACCATTATAAAAACAGCAAGGAAATACTAGATCTTAAAACCATGAGACTCTTTCAACTTGCATATTTTATTTGCTTGGTGGTTGGTCTAAGTCCTCAAGGAGAAGGGCCAAAAGTAAGGGACAGCATAGGCCATGAGACGGCCACAGTAGTTACGCTGACACTTGTGAAAGTATGCAAATACAAAAGAGTACTCATATGCTTGTCATTGTATACATATTATGCTGGCATCTGACATCTTGGATAAATTTGGATAATGGAAAATGAATAGTATACCTGAATAAGACAAACCAGATTGTGACTTTTTTGAAACTGAAATTTATTTCATTAAATAAATAACTACTTTTCGTTTTTCTTAAAAAATTGATTAGCATTTCAATAGCACAGAATAGCTACTTAGAGTGGCTGTAAAATATTTACTGACATTTGCATATTTTCTCTCTCTTTCTCTTACTTTTCTGGTAGTAGAATTTTCCCCATAAATACACACTAACAAGAATCTTGAAGCATGAAATTAAATACGTGTACTCTTACATATACATATATATATATGTGTATATATACATAAAGGATATGATTTAGAGGCTTACAAGTGATAAAGAAGGGATACAAGGGATAAAGAAACCAAAACTTATTTTTTTTTTCTGTAGGTTGGTCATATTAGGAGCTTTGTGTGATTAATGAGTTTAGTATTGGAAAAAAGATGAACATTCACATTGAAACTTGTATATAGGAATATTTTGATGAAATAGAGGGTAGGAAAAGCTGAATTTCTCTGATGATTCTCTGTCTCCCTTTTTTTGCCTTTTCCCTGCATATTCCACCTAAACCTGCCTATTTCAGAAGGCCTCAGAACCATATACATTTTCCCCAGTAATGCAGGGGCCTCTAGATCAAGCAAAGTCGGGTTAATCCATAATAATGGCAGGTCTGTTTATTGATCTCATAAATTGCACTTTACTTGACCTGTCAAAAACCAGAATTCTCAACATGTGCTCTCCTGCTACTCCAACAGCCTCTCCTCACCTCAGGCAGATTGCTCCCCCACAGCCTCTCCTTGTATGCTGACAGCTGCTGTAAACCCTGATCTAAATTCATTAACCTTCTTTCAAACAATCTGTTTGAATTCATCCTTGAGAAAGTACAGACAGAACAATAAACACTCACTACTGATTTTTCTTCCCTGCCTTCCCTAACATGCCAGTGCCCAAGCTGCCTACCCAGTTTTCTTCTAAAAGTAAGAAAATTACAATCAAAATCAGCAGAAATCGGAATCAGCCCACCAGCTAGGATTTCCTAGTTAGCAATGCACTCCTTATTGGCAATATTAACACCTGGAAACTGAGGAGTACCAGACCAATAAATAACACGTATCTGTAAGAAACAATCAAAAAGTAAGCCAGTGCTTAATAGAAAAAAAGTTGTTCAGTGTGACTCATTGATTGTACATCGTTTCTACCTGAACAATACCCTGAAGTGCAATGTTATTTTTGCCATACAAATGTTCTGAGTGGATCTGCAGTGACTCTTGCCTAGGTAAGAAGCTTTGTTTTGGCTGAAATGGATAAAGTTGCAGACAACTGCATGACTGGGATGTCGGTGTTTCTACACAACATTGCTGAGTTATACCCAGAGACAGGGCAATCTGGAAGTGCATTGCTGAGTATCTTTTAATATTACCTTTAAAGAGAATGCATTTTTTCCTTTAAAAATTGTCTATTTTAGCAATGCAGTTTTTGATATCACAATATGAAAGCTACAGTAAACAAAAAAGGCAGTATTTTAAAAGGAATCACTGGCCCTTAAATGCCTGATTCCCCTCACCAATAAATAGAGATGAATCCCAGCTCACATTTAATCATATCGGAATTTTGAATCATGGGTGCTATGCGATTGACTGGAAAGATCCTCTGATTGTGCTGTTTCAGGAAAAATAAAAAATCTATAATTGAATTATAGGCCTAAAGTAGAGAAAGTATACATTTTTTGTTGACCAAGAAAGTGAGAAAAGATGCCTAGATTAGGTGAAGCATTAAATTTATGGATGGCTAAAGACAGCTATGATGAATCTCATCCAAACTGTACTGAGAGAGCTGAACAGAAAATTTGAAAAACTTTTTGCAAGCTTTGCTCTCACTTGAATTAGCCTTAAATAACCATTTCCAAATATTGTCTTAAATAAATAAGCTTAAAAAGCCTGTATCAGACAAATTGTCAAAATCATGTTCAGACAGATAGCTATGCTAAGTGTGGCTGCAGGTCAGATGTGTGTTCTGCCAGCTGTGTAGGTTTTCAGGAGCATCCTAAGTGGTTAGAGCGCATTGTAATTTTTGCAAAAAGGCATTAAAAAAGTGGACAGGGCTCCTTAATGCTCTTTCTGTATAACCAATAGCATGTTTTTTAAAGTTAAAAATTCCCAAAAAAGTCTAAAATGATATCTTGCATTTTGAGAGTGGGAGGTTGTCTTGAGCTTGACATTTGCCTAGGAAATAAAAAAATTTTAGTAGTTTTAGCAGAGGCATTGGAAAACAGAAAGCACAATAAAATTGAAGTTTATGTATTTTTTTCCCCACAGCCTTAGTAATGTTTTAATTATTAAATTCAAGTTAGTGTCAAAACATTCCCTGCCCCTGGATCAGAGAAGGCACTTCAGAGCTCACTGTCTCAAAGGTTGTGAAAATTTAAAGGCATGCAGTTTGGACAATGCTATCTTACTATTTTTCTCTATGTAGAAGACAGCATTT
Organism: Serilophus lunatus; assembly: GCA_013399895.1. NCBI lineage: Eukaryota > Metazoa > Chordata > Aves > Passeriformes > Eurylaimidae > Serilophus > Serilophus lunatus. Next base: position 403,838 of record VXBA01005131.1, on the reverse strand, counting down.
TGCTGTGGTAGATGAGGGGAGATAGATTGATTTTTGAATTACTTCCATCTGTATTGTGAACAGAATAGGAATATTATTTTAGCGGAAGCTGATCAAATCTAGCAGATCTGGCCTGCCCTCCTCCCCCATTCGGATGTCTTCCCATCTTCAGATGTCTGCTGTTAATGTCCCTTGGATCAGAGGGCAATTTTGCAAGCTGGTAGCACAGGATCTGAGTGGAGATAGCAGAAAAACTGCCTTACTCCATTTTTAGTTCCTGGCTGGTCTGCGTTGCCTTAATGTTTTTAAGACAGTCCATTTTGTGTCTCGTGGACATAGATTCAATTCTTCCCAAGTCAAAGGGCAGTTGAGCTTGAACATTTAACAGAGCAGCTGCCATTGCCTGGCACTTCTCAGGAGAAGCCATATGTACATCAAGGAAGCTGTAAGAAGCAGTGTAGTTGCTGGAGGACACAGACTTACCTTTCCAAATGTCAGTCAATGAGTTGTCTGAGTTTGCTAGAGAGGGGAGAGTTCTTGGAAGAGTTTGCTAGAGATGGGAGAGTTCTTGGAATACAAGTTAAAGGATTGAGTGACCCTAGGTTAGAATAGTTCAGAAATTGTTTGTGCTATAGGAACGTACTGAAGCTGTGTCTTAAAATCTATTACTTTCCAGTAAATTATGGTATCATGACTGGTCAGCCATTACAGAAGTAAAAACAGTGTACTGCTTTACAGTGTTAAATAAATATGCCCACACTTCTTTCTTGGCTCATCTGTAATCTTTGGTGGTGTTGGGGTTTGAGGAGTGCTGGGGTCTCTTTTGGGGTTGTCGGGGGGTGGTCTTGGTGGGTGGGTCCTTGGGATGTGGGAAGGGGAGAATGTGTAAGGAGTGCCCATTTACCTTGTCTGTGTAAAATCCTGTTTTCCTTAAGAAAGGCAGCCCTCTCCCGGGGAAGGCAGGGGGTCACCCCCAGCCGTCCCCCGTGTTTTCCCCAGGCCGGGGGGTGACTGGGGCAGCCCTTACTCCTGCCCGATCTCTCCTGAGGCCGGAGGAAGGCGCGGGCCGCTCCCGGTAGTTCCCTGCCCGTCCTCTCTCCCTGGTTTCCCGGGGCCGAGCTGGGACCGGGACGGCCCTCGCTCCTGCCCTCTCTCCCCTGGGGCCGGGGGAGAGTGGGGGCTGCTCTCAGCGCGGGCTGCTCCCCCGTCCTCCCGCGGTTTCCCAGGGCCAGGCTGGGACCGGGGCAGCTCTTGTCCCGGCACAGCTGGGCTGCGACGGGCACTGTCGTCCCGGTGCTGCTGTAAGGGCCTGCAGCTCTGGCTGGTTCCCGGGCGGTCCCAGTCCTGTCCCGACAGCGGCGGGGATGGCTGGTGGGATTTTTATGCCACAGCACAGACTGCCCACCAGCCTTTCCTTGCTGGCAGTGCCCCGGCAGGGTCCCTGTGGGTCCTAGCCGCGGCTGGCGGCTGGCAGGAGCCCGGCGGGGGTCCCGCGTTGGCACCGTGCTGGCGGTGGCCGCGCAGAGGGGCGGCAGCCANGCTGCTCTCAGCGCGGGCTGCTCCCCCGTCCTCCCGCGGTTTCCCAGGGCCAGGCTGGGACCGGGGCAGCTCTTGTCCCGGCACAGCTGGGCTGCGACGGGCACTGTCGGCCCGGTGCTGCTGTAAGGGCNCTGTGGCCATGTAAAAAAAAAGATGGCGCCTTGAGCCCTCAACACGCGGTCTTCATCGGGAGCCGCCGTTTTGCCTGGAGTAAAGATGCCGGAAAAGAGGCAGAGCTCGGCTCCGCTGCCCAGGGGGGAGACAGCTTGGCCAGGAAGAAGACAGCGAGACTTGGAGGGCTTAAAAAGCTGAGCACAGAAGGCCCCTCTCTCTCTTCGGCTTCTTGTCCAGGGGCGAAGCACATGGCTCCTCTCCTCCTCGGTGTCAGACCCTGCGGCGTGACTCCACCCATTCCTCTCGGCACAGAAGCAAATTCCAGCTTGATAGCAAGTAGCCACTTCCCAAAGGTGTCCTGGGAGGGGGTCGCTTTTTACTTCTTTTTTGTGTTTTGCAGAAAACCTCGAGGGCTGGGAGTGACACCAGCAGAGGGGGAGGGAGAGAGACGGCTTCCCTACCCCTCCTCCTGTTTTCTCAATTAGCTACCTAGCTTGGAAAGCAGTTTCCTTTTTGGTTTTGTCCCTTTTTCCCCTTTTTTTGTTTTCTGTGTGTCGAGTGTTTCTCTGTGTAAAATTTAGGTCCCCATAAGTTGTCCCTTTTTCCCTATTTTAAACCCCAGGTAACAAACTGTTCCCCTGCTGCTAATTTTGTTCAGTTTTCCGTCATCTTTATTGTGCATGCCCTTTAGAGGATAAAAAGTGGTTCAAACCACCACAGGTGGACAGCACCTGATTGACAAGAATGTAATGATAATCCAAGTCCTCTATTTAACAAGCCAGAGAGAACATCCAGTTAAAACAGCCTGAGTTTCTGACACCCAGAGAATGGGCTGAAATGCCTGCCAGAAGTTATTCAGCTGGAGAGAAATTCAAATGAATGAATTGGGCATGAGTCACATCTTTCCATAGAAGAGCTGTGGGCTCTGGTCACTGGAGTACTTGAAAAATCTACGAGGGCCCCTTTGGATGGAGCCGGGGAGAATTTCATAACTGACTTGGATTTGGAATTCTTCAGTGCATCTTGGATAATAGTACCCCACAACAGCAAAGATTATTTAAAGACAAGCAGCTTCAGTTTGTCAATAACTCAAATACCAGCAAACTTGGGTGGTGAAGGGTGGCAGAGTGTTAATTGGTCTGGAAGAAGTATAAATACTTTCTGCATTTATCTCACTTGCAAATGTTCACTGGTGATATGTTATCAGTAATTTATGATGTGCCGTGACAGACGCTTACATTTCTGACAAAAATAGCCATTAGTTAGAAGAATGGGGATTCTCCTTGAATGTTTTCATCAAGTTGTAGTGGGGATTTCTTTCCTTCTATGCATGATTTGCCTGTAAAAAATCCTTTAAACTTGGGAATTTTCTCTCTTACCTGCATTTAGTTCATGTTCTACGTTCTTCTAAAGGCCTTACAAGTGTTCTCATGAAATTATTTGTATAATTATTTGCATAAATCCAGTGCATCCGTTGGCATGTTATCATGCTGATAAATACAAAAGAAATTCATCAATTTATTCATTTGCTTTTTTGATACTTGATTCAGACATTGTAGCTTATTTGATTTTATTTTCTCCTTCACAGACATGGTATTTATGAACAAAGGTTGTCTTCTAGAGGAGAAATAAAATGTACATCAAAATTGTTAAGGTTTGCTTCACGTATGACCACTGCTCTATTACCTCAAAATTTTATGCAGGTTGCTTATCAGGTGCAGGGAAATGAGTGGAGGGGTCCAATTTGTTACAATTAGGTATCACTCTTCATATGGGTACTGTACTGTGTTTTCACTTTCATTCTCAGAGAAAGGGATTTGCATCACTGTGAGAAAAGTCAAATGCTTTCTGAAGCTGATGACTACTATGAATCCAAAAAATCTCCGTGATCTTAGTGATTTGAAAACTGGAATCAAAATACCACAATATTCAGGCATCCCTGGTATTTTTCTTGATTCTCTGTACACTCTGTTCACTAATTAGAGCAGTTTCAGTCAGTCTCTAAGTACATTTACTTCTGTTATTCAGTGAACTCTAGTAGAGTTTGTTTTGGAAGAGAAGAGTTTACCTAGTTCATGATAATTTAGAAGATTGCAAAAATGTAGGTCTCTGAATTCAGAGAGGACTTGAATACACAGCTGTAATATTATGGTTGCATTCACAGGTCACCAAAAGATAGACCGTGTTGGTGAAGATTCGGTTCAGAAACAAATCACTTCTGTATGTTTCCTCTGCAGCAGAGCTGGAGAATGTGGTAATGAAACTTGCTTTAATAAATTCTTTATGTAGACATACCCAAGGATTATTTGAGCCAGTTGAAAGGGGCTTAGGACTTTTGGGTAAATTCTGGAATTTCCAGATTTTAGTTATAAATTCAGGTCAATATATTTAGTTATGCACATTCTCTTCCTTTTGTTTTATAATTCCCTTTTGAAAAGCTTCACATGACAAGTCAATTTTCAGGTGTGAATGGAATCTAAGATCTGAGCAGCAAGAGTGGGGTGTTAAGATATGACATAACCATAAAAGACAGAAAGTGATAGAAAGCAGGCACTTTTTTTTTTTTATATAATTTCCAAGGGATGTAGCAACTGAACCTCTTGGACCCTTTTGTATCTCCTCTAGGGTTTCTGTGTGAGGTGACCAAAGTCCCACGTGACAGTGTTCATTGCCTGTGGATCTGAGAGAGCAAGTCATTAGATTAAACCTAATACCCTGTGCACTGTGGAGGTATGAAGCACTGAAGCTGAAATAGAATGATGTCGCTTAAAAGATAGAGAGCAGCCAGATGTTATACTCCAAATAAAAGGGCAGAATTTGGTCAGTATGATCAGTCAATGGAAAAGGAGACTCAATATTCTGATCTGTTACAGAAACAGCTGTTTTCAGAAAGATACTATTTTCTTATTGAGATTTTTTTAATCTCTTTATTGAAACCCCTAACTCCTGAACTGCATAACAATGCAGTGGTATGAGGCACCATATTCAGTGTTACATGCTTTCCATTAGACCCACAAGGAATATATCAGAAATGACTGCAGATCAGATGAGAAATGGAAATTGCAATGGAAAAGTACTATTTTCTTTTCCAGGGACAGAATATATTTCTTCTGTTTTTAGAAAGTGGGTGACAGGCTTATTTCAAGGGTGAAGAAGATACTGTAGAAATACTGTGTGACAACAATGTGAATCACTGGGCTTGTTGATTCTGGAACAATGATTGACTCAGAGGATTCTGCTTTTTGTGAAGCTGCTGTTATCTCTTGGTATCTGTCTTCAGACATTGAGCTGTTATGTCAGTGGCATTAAATAAAAATGATCCAGAGTTAAGAGATAAGAATCTTCAATCCGGAAAAAAAAGGACATTAGCAATTTTAAAAGCACAAATCCAATGAAACAACATCCTATGCTAAACTATCTAGTTTTTCAGTTAAACTCATCAGGAAAAGAAATTTATTTTTCTTCTGGAAAAGCAATCCTTCCCCATATCCTCTCTTTCTGCGATTTTGTGTGCGGGAACGCTGTATATGCTAGAAGAGGTGGTCCATTCCTTTAGACTACTTTAACAGGAGCAGTGAATTTCAGTTCCCAAATTTGCTCAAGTGTGGAAACTCTGAGACACAGAATAGCCTAACACGGTTCATGGACCTGGGCTGTGTGCTGGAAAGACTGCCAGGAATTATAAAAATGATAATAAATTTGCCTTTACTGCTCCTCTCTGTTGTAGTAAATTTGTCCTGCATCTTTACACAAAAATGTGTATGGACCCTCTTTATAAACCCCTGGGGAGAAATTTTTGTACAAAAGTAACGTTCTCTTTCTTCACTTCTGTCAGTGGTGTCTTTTTATAATTTGTGGAAGGTGTCCAACAGGTTGGAAAAATGCATTGAAAACCCAATCCAGACATGTCAGTACAATACTGGTTTTAGTTTAAACAAAAACCAAGCAAAGCAAAGTAGTGTCTCCAAAAATACTTCTCAGGTTCAGAGAGTACAGTTTTGTCCTGGTTTAACTCTTTCAGTACTGAATAATAAGCAAGGATATTTTTGCATAGCATAATATTCAGAAACATATATTTCACAGAACCACAGATTTGTTAGGGATCTCCGGAGATCATCCAGTCCAACCTCTCTGCCAAGGCAGGGTCATTTAGAGAAGGTTACACAGGAACACATACAGGTGAGTTTTGAATGTTTCCAGAGGGGGAGAATCCACAACCTCCCTGGGCAACCTGTTCTGCTGTTCTGTCACCCTCAATGTGAAAAAGTTCTTCCTCATGCTGAGGTGGGACTAGTTCTGTTTTAGTTTGTGGCCTTTGCTTCTCATCCTGTCACTGAGCACCACCGAACAGAGTCTGGCACCATTGTCTTGACACCTGCCTTTTATCAAACAGCAGCTGAAGGCTTTTTCAGAATTATAAGAATTTCTTGTGCTTGGCCTAAATCTTTGCTAGTATAAAATGAAGTTAGCACAAAAGCATTTATGTCTAGGTGTGCAAAATTTGAACAATAGTGCATGACTCAAGGACAATGGCAAAAGAAATGTCATCATTTCCCTGTGATTTTTTTGAAAGAAATAGAGGGAACATATTAACTTTTAGATAATTGTTTTATAAAAATTTGCAAGAATATTCCAGAATGTATTCCTGCTGAGCAAAAATGCTGAGTGTATATTATTGCTGAATAAAGAGAGGTGGGATTGGCTGAATGAAGGTACTGGTCAAATGTCAGTCAAAAAAAAATGAGCATAGCCTTTCCCAGCTAACACACAGAATGTCATTTGCAGATTTTTATTATGAGGATGGGAGATGACATCATTTGCTGGTCATGTCTTTGTCTTTTCTGAACTTAAGACTCCATAACACACCTTCCAAACTTCACAAGACATTCAAAAAGTAGCCCTATACTAGCCACTGAGAAAAAAATTAACTTTACTCTGACCAAAAGCAGCACACTTCACTCAAACAGGAACAGCAAATGAACAACTAAAATCTTGTCTAAATCGGAATTGAGAGAATATTTGTAATTCAAAAATGTATAAATTTTAACTAATGGGTCTTCTCAGGAAGGATTTTGTGACACTATCAAATGCTGAGGTGCAGCCTAATGCTACAAGCAAGCTGCAGAAGTACCCCGTGTGCCCTTATCTCCGACAGACACCTTTGATTTTCAAACCTGACTCTACTGTTCTGTAACACAGCTCCTTCTTACTGAGGCCATGGAGAACTTGAGTGGTGCAGCCTTTTGCAGACAGTACTCACAGCACCAGAACTTTTTCAGTGAAAGAGCCTTAAATCTTTTGCCCTTGGCATTTTATCTCACCACTGAGGAACAGCAACTTACTGGCTATAGCTCATCTGAAGCCGAAGAAATGGAGGAGTGGTTTGATCCATGTTTGTGTGTTACTGGAGCAAGTACATCCAAAGTATTTTTTCAGCAGAGAGGTCATGGAGTTAACAAGCACAGAGACTGACTGCCCCCCTCTATCTGGAGGTTATCCTCCAAGTGCAGAGTTACAAAATACTATGGATAAACCTGTGATCCCCTGTGACTTCTTGATGGTTAGTAAACAAAGTGCTTCCTCCTTCGGGCCGTCCCTTCTGGCCTCTGCCATAGAACTCAATTGAAAAGATGAAAAAAAGTACCTTTGAAAACCAGTCATGCTCCTGACAGTGCTACAGTCGCTAGGCCAGGTAGCTTTGTCATTAGAAAAGGTTATTTTGTTTTGTCATGTTCTTCTAGCCAACTTCTAGTTCTTCTAGAAATGCTCTTAGCTTGCATGCATGCACCCGTTCCTCTGACAGAGAAAACTCCAAAGATATGCTTTCAATGGAAAATAATAAGCAAAATATTTGTAATGAGGTGGTTTTAGTATTTCTGCCAAGACAAATGATAGAACGGAAGAAACACACATTTTGAGAGTATTTCCTCTCATGACAAAGATGTGACAGTATAAGCATATGGTTTGAAACAGAAATAGCTCAAAATTTTAGCAAGCAGTGAATAACCTGCAACTTCAGCTGCACTAACAGTTAAGAAGATACCAGTTCAAAAGGTGGTTTTGCTGTATTTATCCTTGAAATCTTCCCAAATACAACCATAAATTATCTTTCTCTTTCTCTTTGTTCACCTGAAGTGGATGTTCTTTCAAGCTTTAGAAGCAAGGTGGTGTAAAGGCCTTTACCTGGGCATACCTGAATGTGAGAAATGCAGTGGGAAATGAAGGTTCAAGGTCCTCCTGTTATGGTATGAGGATGCAAATGACTCATTCTAAGCAGCCAGACAAATGCTGAATATGGATGAAGGAAATGAGAGGACAGTTTTCCTAACCAACAATCTATGAAGGTCTTTCTCTTTTTTATCTTGGAAATACCCCATGTTCAGTATTTTGGATATTCAGTGTTGCTGCAGAAAGATTCTGATAAATGACAATTATTTGGAAAAGCAGTTTCTCTGCAAAAATGCCCAACCTGCAATACTATCATTACCACAAATTACTTTTTTTTTGGGTTCAATCTGGTTTCTGTAGTAGTCAGTGGAAAAACATCTGAATTCAATGGGTACATTAAAATTACTCCTTTTTTAGCTATTTTCCATGTACAGTACACTAGCACAAAAATGTACATGAACAGCTCAAGCCTGTACGTGTAGCAGAGGTCCTGAGGTTTCTGTGAGATATGACATTGTGCTACTTTCAATGTGAAATACAATTCAGTGTTAGCTAATGCTCAAATGCAGCAGATAAAACTGATGTGATGGAGCAAAAAAACACAGCTGAGACCCATGAAGCAGAACAGACAAGACAAGAAACGGGAAAGAAGTGATGTATGTGAAGTGAAGTATGAAGGGCTGAGAGAAACACAGACCAGTGGACAGGACTGAAAGTGACTGAGGAGGAGTGGGCAGCTGAAGGAAACAGTGAAAGAGAAGTAATAGTGAAAAAAGGAGAATAAACCTGAAGGCATTGAGGGTGGAGAAGTAGAACAGCTTCCATTTTTGCAATGCTTCACAGAGATTTAAGAACAAAAAGTCATGACAGTTGTGAATTCAGGGCAGAGTACACAGCTGAGAACAAAAGTGGCACTGATTTTAAATGACCTAGGACACAATGTGCTGTCTGTATTTTATTTTATTTAAAGGGTCTTGAAGTCCATATGTTGAAAGTTCTGAATCTCTGACATTCCCTGCTTCTTTTTTTCCTGTCAAGAGATAACTTTTTCTTGCATAAAATCATGATTCATTTTGTAGAACTCAGGAAGGAGCCTTAAGGGAGAAACTTTTGTCCTTCACTTGGAGCATCCACAAAATGAAAGATGTTAAAAATCTAATGGGTAAGGATGAGTATCCAGATTCTTGCTTTCTTTCACCTGACCAAGATAAAAGGCTGCCTTGGCTTTCAAGGGAACTAATTTGAAGCCCTCCTCTTTCTGCATGCAAGGGGTTCACACTTGGACTGGTTGCAGCATTGTACTTTGGCAACCAGGTTAGGTGGTCAATATGCAAACTTTCATCTGAGATTAATCCTACCTCTTAATCCACCTAGTATAGATTCAGTTGTACTTTTTATTCTCCCTCACCTTCAGTCCTATGTCCAGGCAAAGTCTTTCTGGTTATTAGTGGGAAGATTTAACCAACAGTGGCCAGTGACCCAAATTCTGCCTCTCTGCTCCTTCTTACTCCCCAAAACCCACATACTTGGAACAGATCATGTGCCAAGGTATGTTCTGCCTGCTTGCAATGGTAAAAATCCCCAAACAAATAACCAAAAGATGAAGATTAAAAGAGAAAACCAGCCACATTAAGGGCAAATGACAGACCTTGGTTATACCTCTGTGAGTTTCAGGAGTTAGATTCTTCTCAGTAGTAACAGGAGATATTTACCCAACAGCCTGGTATTTTCTTTCTCCCTTTCTCTAGATTGGGATCTCTTCTGGACAGTAAAACTGACGGCTACAGTCTGAATTCACTGAAGCGTGGAGAGGCTACACATCATGTTCTGTCTGGTCTAGGATCATAAAATGCAGGCTAGTCCTACACAGTCCATTGATCCAGCTGGGTTCGGTTGCTGCTCAGACCTCTTTGTAGCAATGAATAACAACTCCAAGGGAGTCACAGGTCCCTGTGCACAGCTGGAAGAAAGGTGCTTATATATCTATAAATTATTGAAGATAATTTTAGTGGCTCATATAAGATTTCTTCACTTTTTCTTGTGTCTGCTTTGAAATCTTTCTGGACAAAGACTTCCATGAAGAATTTTCATGTTGTTGAGTTTGCCTACAGACACATTTTGCAGGAAGTTATTAGAGAGCTGAGATTCAGAACTCCCCTCTCTACTGTAGATCTTCATTGCCTGGTGACACAAACCTGAGGTGAGGCTTCCTCTCTGTTGTGAGGGCTAGGGAAACAAGGCAGAGAGGCGCCTAAAGAGAAGGAGAGCTGTTATCAGGGATTGATGCAAGACTTCAATTTTATTTTATAGGGCTATTTCTTTCCTTTCATGATCACTATGGAAATCACTGCAACAATCTGCCACATAATTGTATTTGGTAAAAAGTGAATGCCAAAGGCAATGTATGGGACATTTTATTTTGCAGAAGAAAATGATTTCTTCCTCTACTTTTTCATTCATAGTTAGAGTTGGTAAAGGTATATTTGTACTAATGGGGCCATCCTCTAATTTTAACTCGTACTGAGCACCAGAAAACTCACTTTGCTGATTTTTTTTCCCAGTGAACTTAGCATTAAAAAAAGAACATATTTTTCTTTTATATTTCTTTTTCTTTTTTTTTTTTTTAAAGGAGGATGCCTTCAGAGTGTTTCCACTTGCCATATAAGTGCTTGTTTTGCTGTTCTGATGGGGAAATAGATGGCAAAGCACCACATACTTCATTCCTGGTGTGTCAGATATAATCTGGTGATGCTTACACCATATGGGACTGCTGACTACTGCTAGCTGAATAGTAAGCAGGAGAAAGCAGAAAAAATTCCTCTTTGTCGTTGTGCTCCTGAAACATATAAGTGACAAATAAGTATACATTTTTTGAGAAAGAGAAAAAACAAACAACTATGCTCTTAAAGCTAAGGAAAGCCCTCCTACCGATCTTCTTGAAACAACATAGAATTCTCCTGGTTTAGGTTACTCATCTATCATTTGCTGCTCTATGGAGATTTCGCTCATTGTAGATGGAGAAATTGAAAGAATGACAATGTCCTTGCAACATGTGTAACACAATCTCTTAATACTGCCTTAGCAAGGGTTCTGTTGCCTGATGTCAGAATAATTTTACCTGAGAAGGTTTTGGCAGTCTCATGTCACCTCTGGGTACGCTGCCTGGCCCTCTGCTAGGAATTGTGGCCACAAACAGGGAATTTCTGTTGCAGCTGGGGTTACAAAGCACATACTTGGCAAAAAGTGTGAAGAGACGAGGCTGCAAATTTGTGCTGCAGGATCAGCCTGTGTGGGGAGCAGAGGGATGCTAAATCCCAGCAGTTGGTTCATGTCTGTCAGTGGGGGCTGCTGTACCAGCTGCAATGCCTCTTGCTCTGCACTCTGCTTGCTCCTGCTGGGGATGACATAGGCAGTCTGCAAAACAAACAGCAATTTGTTAGAGCCTGATGACAAATTCACACATTGGCTATGAGTGCACATGTAAGAGGCAGAAAAATCAAATTCCAGATGGAAAATCTCACTGAACCTTGTATTGGCTTAAGCTGGCAAAACCTCTCTTATATCTTATCTCATAGAGTTGTTTCCTAAGATCCTTGGTGTATTTGTTCTGTCTGCAGATGGGGAAAAGTGAAATGCCATTGTCTGAGTGAAGAAATCTATTACACAGGTGATATCTTCTTCATACCTCCATCTAAGAGCATATCTAACAGCCCTTCACACACAAGTATCTTGGTATAGGCTCTGTCAATGGTTATAGATGCAGTAAAGTTCCACCAACAGAGCTTTTTTCAATGATGAGCTTCACATAAGTAAAAAGAAAACAAACCCTACTCTCAGAGAATATATTTGAAGTTAAACCTGTAAAGCCATTCCAGGTGATAAATAGCTTGGTGAATCTCTGTTTTCTCTCTTTAGGAGCAAAGTCAGACTGTTTTCATTGTGATGAGCTTTTACTGCTTTCTCTGCTCAGATCTGGAGAGTGTCTGCTTCTGTAGTGGTAGATATGTCCTAAAGCAATGGTCTTAGAATTGAACTTCTGCCAAGCATTTTCACTCCTTAACAGAACTTGTCTGGAAACACTCATCCTAACCATTTTATTTTTTAAGTGAAATGCAAACACACTACAAAATCATATGTGTTTTGCTGAAATGTCAACATTTTGTGAGGGAAAAAGTCCTGCCATTGCTGAAAGTGGAAGTTTCACACTTCTACTGTATTTTATGTCAGTATATCTAGGAAACATTGCCTTATGGTATCAGTAATTCCTGAAGCTGTTATACTGGGAATTCTCTCTTCCACTGCATTTTTCCTCTAAGATGAGAAGGTAATGCTAGCCACTCCACAGAGATGCTAACACATTGTTTGTTACAATGAAATAGACAAAATACTTCATGGCACCTTTTCATGTCATATATGTCAACATTTTAGAGAATCTGGATAGCTTCTCGTGCTTATGGGCTGAGCAGGGATTTTCTGTGGAAGGGACTATCTGAAAGAAAATTCTGTTTTCAAAATCATTATTTTTTTAGAGGACAAAAGTATGTCAGAATTCTCTGACTTCCAGTAGGAACAAGTTTTGCACTTTCATTTGCTGTGGAAAACTTTTATTAACCAGGAAGCAGAGACATGTTTGTTCCTCATTTCATTTTTCAGGAAATTCCTTTCTGAGAACATGTTTTAAATTTTAATTTCACTCTAAATCAGGTTTGTATTTTTTTTTAGAATATGAAGCTTTGTGTGGGAGAGATGTACCTTTTGAACACTACTCTATCCTTTAATTTTGCTAAGGGTAGGAGAAAGAATGATTAATGTGAATATGAAAGGCATTTGCAATCTGTAATGATGATACAGCTATCCATATACCCCTGGGATTTCCAGATTGCAGCATGGAATATGCTTCATATCAATGTCAGGGAAAAATGCACAACAGAAATTGTTCAAGAGTGGCAGCTCATTGAAGCAAGCTACGTTAATTTACTGATTAAGTATCTAGTTCCCTGTTGTGTTCTGAGTGATTGCCATTAATTAATGAATTTATATATGATTTGGAGCCTTCCTAATTAAGACATTGCATTTCTTTTTCATTCTTTTTTGACAGTAGAGGTCAAGTAGAGCTGACTTGACATTGTATCATTTGAGTCACTTGCTCTATGAATGACCGAAATGGAGGGTGTCCCGGAAAGGATATGAATCTTGTCCTCCTGAAAGTCTGAGAGTGATCCTGTTCAGAGAATCTCTATTTTCAAGAACTTTCTTCAGACAAGGTATGCACATAATTTGTAGAGGAAGGAATTTTAACTGAGATATTGATTACTGACTGATAAAAATATTTTAGACATCCCAGAGGAGCTTAGGGAACATGTAATTTACAAATGTTATAAAATTAGTTAACTCATTGATGTTCCAGAGTTCCCATTCACACTAGAATCACGTTTTTATCCTAAACAATTTCATTCAGAGAGCAAAAGGAGGAAAAAAATAATTTTTTGAATAGAGTTTTAGTTTCTTTTTCAAATAACATTTTCACTACCCAGAGTCCCTTTAGTGAGAGTTCTACTGGCTGTGCATGAGAAGTACAATGCAGTCAGAAGTCTCCTCAAAACAAGAAAAAACAGGCATGAAGAATAGTCAGAGCTGTGAAAGTCAATATCAGTGTGCTACACAGTTTCTCTTCTGGACTGGAAAAGACATCAATAAAGTCTCTATAGGTAGTCAGTAGTTTTAAGTCCTGATTTTGAAGCCATAAGCTTGGTAAACCTCTAAAGGGTTATTACATCTGAAGTATAAATCTGTTAAATATGTATCCATATAGCACAGAAATACTTTAGCACTTCTCTTGAGTGATTGATACTTGTTTAAGCAGTCTATCACATTGTATGAAACATATTTTGGATTGATTTGCTGGAAATAGATAAATTTAAGTGTTTTATCCATTGTGCTGGATGCACTACAGACTGACCTCCTCAGGTATTCATTTAACAGGTCTCTGTTGCACACGGTTTTGTCTGATGGAAGTGAAATCAGTTTCTTTAAGAGGTCTGCCTGATTTCTTTAACAGCTGTTCAGTTTGTTGGTCTCCAAGATCTAGAGTTAAGTTTTCTATCCCATCTTGCACAGGACTGAATAGAAAAAGGTGAGAAACAGGGAGAGTCAAACTCTGTCACCTAATTAGAACAGATGAATTTTGCACTTGACTGTGAATTAGCTTTACTCAGAGATGACTGAAAGTTAGAATTTGTTCTCCAGAGGAAACTTCACTGTTTGGAAGTCTTGTTCAAGGTTTATTTGGAAGATAATTAGAAATAGGATTCTTGTGAAGAAGGCACTTTCGACAACAGTGACACCAACATTGTTTGGAGTTGACTCTTTAAGCTGAACCTGATTGTAGCATTTGTTGAATTAAATGTTGCCCTTTTAATTTCTCCTCTAGAGAGTGCTAGAAACAGAACAGGATGGACAGTCAGATGGTCAGGGAATGCAAAAGCTCTGTCTTGAATTTGAATAGGTCTGCTTGAATAGTGTAACGTGCAAGTCTCAGTAGAGGCCTGGTAAACCTCAGGTCTTCCAAAAATTTGCTCATAGTCAGAATGAATTTCTTGGACAGAGAAGTCCTTCTGTGACATATTTTGGGTCAGTGAGTAATCACTTCCCTAAGAAATTCCATTTCTATGGAAAATTAATTTCCTCTTGTTCCATCTCTAACAAAATCACTTGGAAGTTGGGTAGAAATGAATGGAAGGTGGGGAGAGGCAAAGAAGAATCTTATAAAAAGATGTCTCTTACATCTCTGTATCCTTGGTTGGGGGATGGATTGTTGTGTTTGATTGTGTAGGTTTTTTTCTGTTGTGTTTTTTTTTCCTGACAGAGGTACAGAAGCATAGTCTGGGTAAGAATCTAATTTTTGACCTGTTTATCTGAAGTAGGGCTGGTTGCCTGCCCATCACTGGCTGCAAAGCATGAAAGTGGCAGGTCTGCTCTCTGGTTTGCCTCTTTTCTGTTTAATTAACTGAAAAGCAGTTGGGTGTTAGCTGGATAAAGGTAGCACTCCAGATGAACACATTAATTGAGGAACATAGGGTGATTAAATAATTAAATTCCGAGGCTAAAAGAAATTGGTATTTTCCTACATTGAGTGAAAAAAACCCACTAGAAACCCAAACAGAAAGGTAGATTGCCATGGTTTCACTTCCATATTAATACTTTAGGAACTTAGGTTCTAAAAGGTGGTCAGTATATATGTCTCTGGGTAAAGAAACAGAAAGTATATAAGGAAGTATATATATATAGATGTATTTAAGTATGCATTGGACTGCAACAAAGCAGGCACAGCAAGTTGGTTAGATTAGGTGAACTGGGCTGGGACTACTATCTTTGCATTGGTAGATACGGAAAACTCTGCCAGAAAAGGAGAATTCTTATTTATGTTGCACTTTATACATAGCTTTCCAGCAGCAGCACTTGAAGCTTTCCTTTCTGTTGCTGTGCTGTCAATGGTCCAGCCTTTACAAACCTTCGCAGGGAAGAATTCCACCTTGCTGTAAAACCAAGGCACTTTCAAAACATGAAATAGCAAAATATGGGTTGCAAAGATGGAGGAAAAGAACAGCATGAAATCAAAAGTTTGTATGATACATAATCCATAGTCTCTTAAAATTAAATAAGACACTACCTGAAGACTAATGGAGAACCCAAAAAGTAAGGGAATGGAGAAGGGAAGATGGATATAAACAAATGAGTCTAAAAGACCTTGAGGATGATGGAAAAGTGGGACACTATGAGATTCCGCTACAAATGGAAGCAAATTTATATGCCAGGTATACTGCAAGAGGCTTGAAACTCAGTCAGGAAAGCCATGCATCCATAGGTAAATACAAGCCTAAAAGGGCTTGGAAACTCAGCAGAAGCTCTTTGGCAACCTGAATCAACCTACTTTTTTTTTTTTTTTTTTTTCTTTTTTTTTTTTTTTTTTCTTTTCCTTAGGAACTAGTGCAATATTTGTCCTCAATCTTACCATTGTCTTTTGACTTAGAAGGATAGATGAAGTTAGTTTTAAGGGTAAGCTTCTATTCAGGAGAAAAAAAAAGATAATTTTACAAAGAAAATAGTTGTTGCAACTGATATAATTTTAGTTAATTTTAAATTTTACTAATGGGCAGGTTTTTTCCTTTGTGGGGAACATGTAGTATATAATCACTGTATAGGAAAATATGTATAACAGTGTATGGTAACTCAGGATTTGCCTCCCCCATTTGAAATCACAAGGGATGTTCCCATTGCTTTCAGCGGGTGCATGATTTGACCAAACGAGGCAAACATCATTGCCTGGAGGCTGAGTCAGATAAGTGCTCTTACTAACCTCATTTGAGCAAATAACTCACATAAAGAGGAAATTATTTCTGAATAAGTGGCAAGCAAGCAGGACACCAAGCTATCTTGACCCTAATTTGATCTTTCTGACATTCATTATAGTCATCTTTTGGTTAATGCTTTAGCTTGTGTGGTGAGACTGGTATGTGTCTCCCCATATTCATTGTGGCTGTAGCAGAAATAAGGACTCCTTTCTGACCCCCTGAGGTGGTGAGCAGCTGCAGTCCAGGCAAGAGAAGCTGCTGCTGTCCGTGTTTTTCAGGACACTCATTTTTTCTCATTATCAGTAAATGTAACTATTACACCATACAGATAAAAGTTGGAGAAGGTCAGAGATCTCCAATACTATGCCCTTCCTCTATGTTTTGTGTAAGCTTCTGCTAGACTTACAGGTGGTCTTGGACCTTGGCTAAATGACTGTTTAATCATTTGGAGAGTTTCAGCTTGTCTTGCCAAGGAATTATTGCCTTCTATTTTCAATTCTTTGAGGGAAAACAATCTGCCTTTTTGTCGGTAAAAGAAGAGGCTACTTGTGGGAGAGTTTACGGTATTAAGGGATGGGCACTAAAATTTTCTCTGAGATCTGTTGAAGTCATACCCTAAACTCCAGTTATATGGCAGATCGATCCTTGTGGAGCAGGCCCTTAGTCCTAGCTGGCTTTAATACCATGAATAATTATATTTTTATTAGTACTGACTAATGTGAACTGCAGAAAATTATCAAAAACTTCCTTTGAATTGTTCCTCGTGGAACTTGTTGGAATATTCATTTTGCTAACGCAGAAGACTTTTTTTCTCTTTCCTTATTTTGTTAAACCCTAGCAGATTAACAAATGCCGATGCCAGTTGGATCCTGCTGTACTTCTGTTCTTCAGCATGTTGTGTGTCTGTGTGGAACCTCATGACCAGTCTAGGGATAGGTGGGGTACAAGTGGCTTGCTCTCAGTGAGCAGAGGCATCCAGGGTCTCTTTCTTTTCCAATTGGCTTTTAATCCCTGCAAGTCACAGTGTCACCAAACAGAAACTTTCCATACAGGCAGACAAAAGAAATTTCCAACCAAAATAGTCACAAATTTAGATTTACCATCTCCAGAAGTGATCTACTCTCCATTTAGTGCACACGTGCGCATAAGACAACTCTTTTGTTTACTTGCATGTAGTGGGTCAGACTTTATTCCCAGGCACTTGACTGCTTGATATACCAAAACAAACAATGGCCTGAGTGGTGCTGAGGGTATGTGAGGGTTACAAGAGCAGCAGTGAGTCACTAGTGGGGGAAGCTGTCTGTGGAACAAGAAGAACAATGCTTTCGAATTCACAATCTAATAAAGTAAAGTAAGCTGAGGAGAACGTGTTGTGCAGTCTAGTAGGTTGGCAGGAAAGCAGTACCTAACACACATCATGAGGTATTGAACAGCTGCCTGTAAGAGATAATATTTTGTGGGGACTTTTGGAAGCACTTTTGTTAATGACTGGCCTGTATGGCTGCCCCTGCTCTTGCTCTTCTTTCCTTTCAGACTTAAGCCACTCTTGCATAAGCTGCTGCTCCAGCCTAGAAGCAGAAGCAAGGTAAAAATCCTAAAAATGGCTGCAATGCAGATGATTTACATTCTCTGGATTACATTGAGGCAAGCCAGGGCACAGGTACTTATTTTTGTCATTCTCTTTCTGCTTCCACCTTCCTTCACTGTGCTGTGCTCCTCACAGAAGTGACATAGCCCATTCCCCTTGAGCACTGTAAATCATCCCACACACTTTGGAGATGTCTCCCAGCACATTGCTGAGAAAAGCTGTTGTTCTGGCTCAAAAATCACAGCTGGCAGCTGTTATTTGACTATGCAATTTTCCTCTGTATAGCGCAAGATTGGAAATCAGTCATTACTTCATACTAAACTTGATTTTGTGTGATACTGTGTGACTTTTTTTTCCCCAGTGGTAAAATAAAAAGAATGGCTGTTTAAAAATTGGTGCTATTTTAAATCCAAACAGTAATAAAAAAATACTGTATTCTCGATACTAATAATTTTTTAAAATGTAGACTGTTTGTCTCATTTGAGATGAACATAACAGACTGGACCAACTGGAATTTTTGCATGATCCGTCTGACTCAGCACTCATTATCCCCTGCTCAGGAAAAGCAGTGCTAACCCACCAGAGTACCCATTTCGTTAAGGTCTTTTCACAACATAAATAATAGCACTTGAAATTTCTGAAGAGTAAAACTGCCAGTTATCCAAATATCTTGGAGAAAGGGAGACAGAACCATACAATTTTGGAAAGGAAACCCATTTACCATGATTAGATTTAATAATATGTTCAACAAAATTCCATAATGCTGTATTTCTGCAGAAACTCCTTATTGTGAAAGACAATAAATTAAGAGCCATATAAAATAACCTTGTCCAGGCAGCTTGAGAAAATAAGGGAATAATTTGAAGCATTCCTACCCATTTTAAAGTTCTTGAATTATTTTGATTCTTGGCACCATACAAGGAAGCCTCCAGACCTGCAGTTTCAGCTTGAAAATGTGACACTATCATTTTATTTGCATTTTTAACACAGAATAATAAGTGTGTAAGGTAATTCAGAGAACCTTCCCACTCCCTACATAACACTTGCTTTTCCATGGGAATATGCAGTCTCAGGCCATGAAAGACTCATATTCAAAAACTCACACTCATATTTAGTTTAACTACTGAGAGGAGTTCTGTGGACTTCTATGGAGTTCTGTGGGACCACAGAAGGAAAGGACCAGTAGGAAAGTTGAGCATAGGAAAAAGACATTTGCAGATTCAGACCAAAGAATCTAGACTATCTGGGCAGACCCCATAAAACCAGATAGTTCACTACAGTTAGGGGCCTAAATTGCATATATCTATAAGTACAAGAAAAGCTGACATTCCATTCTATAAAATATTTCAAGTTTTCAAAAATCTGCCATTGTTCTAAGTGGGGTCAAACACCCACATTTTTACAGCTTTCTGAGGGTGAAAAAATCAGTTCAGTGTGAGTGGTTTTTTATTACTTTGTTTGTAGCTATTAATTAATAAAATTGTATTTTGTTTGACATAAAATACACCCTGTTTCGTTTGCAAGAGAATTCAATGTTCTTTCAAATTTCCTGCTATAGTTTCTGAGATTGTCTGTATTGCACCACATGATTCAATTTATGTGGAAGATGGGTATGAAAGACTAATGAAGAATTGTGGTTAATATTTGCAATGGAGGTTTACACACTGTACTGTGGAGCATAATTAAGAGGTTCCGTAGGGCTAGAATTTAAATGTGGGCATGAAAACAGAGAACAGCCACACAGGCCTATGATGAGGCATCAACCAGGCTGAGCACCCACATAGTCAAAAACGCCAGGACCCACTTAGCACAGCTAAGCGCAAATCACCAGCCTGTTTCTTTCAAATGAAAGCACTAAGTGATATCATATCTGTCTGTGCATCACTATCAAAATCTCTTCTGTTGTATAGACTTATTTAAAATACTTGCAGTAGTAGTACTTTTGTCCGTGTAGCTCATCCTTAAATGTATCTTATGTTTCCTGCCAGGTAGATGTCAGTCCAGACTCAAATGTCCTATATGCTCTAGCACCTCTCAGCTGCAGGAAAATGGCCTGGTTAGAGAACATAGCCCTGCAGAATGGGGTTCATACAACTTTGTTTCAGCTCCAGGTGTCCTGTTTCTCAGGAAAATGTTCTCTTTGGCATGTTAGGGTGTGTTTTTTTCTTTCAGATTTTTCCTTCACTTAATTTCTTGCTTTCTTCTCTCTACTCTAAAGAACAGACTGCTTAATTAATAGGAAGGGAAAGATCTGAGGAATTGAGAAATACTGTCCCCAGGTACCCAAAAAAGCATACACGTATGGAAGCTTGGACTCAGATTCAATTATCCAAAGAAGAATATGATGTGGATCTTTGAAATAAATGCCCCAATCATAACACTATAAGGGAGCTTTTTGGCTTCTGCTTTTCCCTTCTTTCCATACATTTTCCAGTGGAAAGCTTAGCTTCCTAGCTCAGCAAAGTTCATGGCTGTGAAACACAACGGGAGCCAGGAGCTTTACTCCATGTGTGAGTTGGAGCTAAGCTCACAAAATGTCCTCTGGCTTAGCCTGATGGAACATTTCTCTTCTACATGTCTGTTGATTTACTGAGGAGGTGTTCGTGTAGTGATCCATGAATTGTAAAAATGAACTGCACAAGTAATTGCAGCTATGTTAGATCTATGAATGTCAGGAAGTCTGAACTTCCAAAGCTGGGTCTAACTTATAGTATTACATAAATGCAACCAAGTATTATTATAGTAGTGGTATAATGCAGCAGTTGCAGAGAGACAAACTAAGCTAAATGAGGGCACAAGGTATGGCATTTCTATCTTTTGCATCAAGTTCCTTCTTGGGGTTTCTGCAGATCTTGTGCAACCAGTGCTTCTGTGCTTCCTGTGCTACTACTAACTCTGACTCTCTAAACAAAATTCTCTAAACCAACTTATGCATCTTGTCCCAGAAGCTCCAACCTCACTGAAAATCAGTAGTATTGGCTCCTAAATCTCTGAGAGTTTTTAAAAATATCCTTAAGTCATGAAATCTGAGGTTCTGTAAGGATTTGATGGCTGTGTTAACATTTGCAGTAGAATAAAGGCTAAAGAACATGTGAGAAGTGAGACGTTAATGAATAAGGCAATTTAAAAAAGGATTTAAAAGCAGCTGAAGGAGCTTGCAGTTTCATGCATCTACTATTTCTGTTCTACCAACAGGAAACTGCTGTGTCACCTTCCCAAATAAATTTGTTTGATTCAACTCCAATGGTAATCATCTTGATTATGGTCTTTCCAGCATTTGCTTTTTTCAACACTTCTAGTGTTCTTCTTTCCTCTAAGGAAATAAAAATTCTCTAGTAATTGGAAGATCACTGTTGTGGAAAAGCAATTCACAGTAGCTATTTTTCTCAGATGGCTCAAATATTCCTTAAAATAAAGGATGAATCTTTTCTTTTACAATCACTCCTTTAATAAACTATTTGTTTAAATCATATATTTGTCCATCTCAGTGGTAAAGCTTGTTCCTTATTTAAAACAGGATGACAGGGCTCTTCCACTGTTTAGAAAGGCACTGAAGCTGGTATTCCAGAACAGAGCCACCCATTCTTCTTCTGGGAGCTAATTGATTAGCCTTAGAGCTACAGATCTGTACCAAGGGACTCAAGTAAGAAGACTTCGTTTTTCTTTTGAATGACTTATTTCCCCAGGCTGTCTACATTAGACATGTCCAGGTGGTCTCAAATTATTTACAACTGCAGGAACCTCTGTGGTCACAGGATTATCTGCATGGGGAAGCACATTTGAAAGTCAGTATTTCCCTTCTCAGAAAACAGGACAGTCTTTGTTAGTACATTTTGTAATTTGGAATATTTTTAAACTAAGCTAAGAAAACCTCAATATATAAATCTCTCTTTGCAAGCATTTGAGAGTAGTGATTTCCTTTAAAAGAAAGTCATTATTAAAAAAAAAAAAAAGGAATGAAAAGGCTTGGACATATTACATATTTTAATTTTTTTATGATGTGCATGCATCCAATAAGAAGAGGAATTGAATGCTGTGTGTTCTGATCAGTCTACTCATTAACTGCAAATTCAGTTGTTGAACTTTATTTGTAAGTGTTCCCCACAGAAAAGATGCACAGCATTTTGAAGACCAGAAAGTGCCTAAGAGCATCCATTCTCCAAGATAGCTGATGACACCGAGGGCCCAGCTTTCCTTCTGTTCCTGTTTTGGGGTTTTGTTTTTTGGTCTTTGCCTTAATTTTCATCCTTGAAATCAGAGTTTTAGCTCATAGTGGTCAACATAATTAACTTTTTCTGTTCTAGTGATTATTTCTTTCCAGAGTGTCTTAAGGGTTATTCACAGATTTATCTTTTAGGCTGCTGGCATCTGTTTAGCCTGGCAGCCAGATAAATGTTTTAAGAGGAAATCTGACAGTCTGCATATATGTCCTGGTAGTACTGGTGCCAAGAGAGTCACTATTTTAAATACCTATAGAAATGTGTATATATATACTTTTATAAAATGTAGTAGCCAGGTTATAGGGTTGCTTCAATTTTTAATTTCACAGTTTGTTTTTGTTGAATCATAGAATCACATAAATTTGAGATGGAAAAGTTGTATTAGGTCATTTAGTCTATCCCACTGCCAAGGCAAGATTGTTCCCTGCAGTATATTTTCCAATGTTTTATCCAGTACTTTTCCATTCTCTGGGTTGGGCTTACACTTCAGCTTTTTATTCAGTTAAGCTTATGTTTTGACATTTTAAGTATTTTCCTTTGGAATTTACTGAATTCTGTTACCACCCTGTGGTGATAACCACAGTGATGATGCCTGTTGCTACTTTTCAGTTGTTAAAAGCTAACTGAAGTTATGAACCCATGACTAAATTAGAAATAAGCCCATCTCTCATCTAACTAGGAGTAACATTGTAAATTTGCCCTTCCATGAGTAAAGTTGTGGAATGTATTTTTGAATTGCTAACAACACATATGCTGTTTGTTTGCTCTTTTATTCTAGCTGGCATAAGTTCTTCCTCTTCTTTGACTATTAGTCATATATAAAGATTATATTTCCTTGAGTCTCTCTTTAACTGTTTAACATTTCCTGTTCAGTCACTCACCTCATTAATATAGACAAACATCTTTCTAAAAGTAGGCAAAGTTTTACTATCTCCACACATACCAAGCATTTGAAAACCTTTTTCTCTGTGGCAATAATAAATAGAAAACATAGTCAGGAGAGGTCTTATAATGGTAAGACCAATACAGAGAAGTCTGTGTTCAGTAAAAGGCAGAGGTTAGTGCTGCATGCCAGCTCCACACTTGGCACCACTTGCAAACAGGGCTCAGGCTGTGCTGGTGCTGAATCTCATGGAGCTGAGGAATTTCTGTGGTACTTATCTCTACTGGTGCTCAGCATATGTACCTGCAGTCCTGGAGCAGGACAGAGGACAGGGTTCACAGGAGTTCTGAACTCCAAGGGTCTTCCGTGTAGTGCATCATCACATCCACTGTGAGCAGGCTTGGTGCTTCCCTCTTGGCGACAGGAAATGCAACAGTTCTGTCCAGAGACAGAGAGTCTGTCATATCACCTGATGTACATGTGTGCTCCCTCATGTATGGATGTGCTGAAAAAGGAGAAGTCTGCTTAGCTGTGTTAATTTAGGTCAAAATGAGAGAGTTAACTGCAGTGATTAACAGTTCCTTAGCCTTTCTGACAAAGGCTTTTGAATATAATATTCTTCTAAACTGATTTACAGCAGAAATAAGCATGAAAAATCTTTATATACCAGCCTTATAACAACTAACCTCCCAGTTAATGAGATGTTAACTCTCATTGGTTTTAAAATGTGGTTGTTTCTGAACAGAGAGACTCTGTGGGATTTAATTAGAGTCAGTTAACCTTTTCCCACTGAAAATGTGGCCCTACATGCCATCGTTTGCCTACATAGGCATGACCTACATGCTCCTCATTTTGAGCTTGCTCGTTGCATCTCCATCTCAAACAAACCTCAGAGATGTATTAGTTAATGTTTGAAAAATGCTGTAAGGATGTAAGGGACTAGGAAGCAGAGTATTGTCATTAATACGCAGAATTGCTAGTCAGGAGACCTGGGTTCCCTCCCAGCTGCATTGCTGATTTCCTGTAGCTGTGTGTGAAGATGTTGTCATGCCAATAAAGTCCGACTGAACTATGCATGACCTGGCCATGTCAGCTACAGCCAGCCAAAGTATTCAGAACTGCTTGCTAAAGTTTTAGGCACCTTTGTTTAGGAGAGAAATTTGAAAACTTTGCCTTACCTTCCTATTACACTGTTTCTGATAAAATTTTCTTATGATTTATGGCACCAGAATTGGCACGAGCATCAGGTTCCTGTTTGTTGATCTATAAAATGAGAGTGATGAATGCTTTTGTGTCCTAACAGGATTAAAAAATAGTTTACTTTTTCATGAAAAAATTAAAATAAAAGTGCTGGGAAAGCACAAAGCAAATTGCAAAATGCTGTTTTTCCTATCTCACTTTGTCTCTCACACATCCTGTGCATTCATGAAGAAATCCACCTCTGTAAGACATGGTGGCTCTGCTTGTTTAACACATTTCCTGGCTTAAGTTGGAAAAATTACTTGTGAATAGGGTTAGGCTTCACCCACTGCAATTTCTTTGGCAGGTGACAACATATGAGATCATTTTACACTGCTCTAATCACTGTTAAATCCTTCACCGACACCAGTCTAGCGAGTTAAGACAGAGCCCATTTGACCCACTGCAAAGGAAACTGCTGGTAAACCTACCAGCCATCTCAGTTAAGCTCCCCAAATCCTGTGCCAGGAAATTTACAGAGAAGATTAATTTTAATATATTTTTTTTTTTAACCTGCTATGTACAATTCCATTGTAAGAACCTTATTATTTCTCTTTATTTTCTGGGGTAAAAGTGAGGGAGCCTGAAGTGTTCATGTCAGCCGTAACATGACTTAACCGAACTCTCTTAATCTGTAGAGCAATTTGCTCTACAGCCCCCCGAGGAAGTAACTTGTTGATTTTGGCAGTGTTTACCTTTCCTACAAACAAATTCATCGTTTTCCAGACCGGCTGGCTCTTAAAAATCACTTGAGAACTGAGGGAAAAAAAACAACTGCCCCAGGCTGCATCAGTATTCTTTTTCCTGTGTTCTGGGGAAATCCTTTGTGTTCTCCACAGCTGCTTGAGGATAATCCATAGAGTCAAGATTATTCACAGAGCCAATAGAAATGCCTGCAAAGTTCTCTGAGTTTAGTTTCCTTCAGTGGGGGAGTAAAAGCCCCTGTCAGAACAAAAAGGAGAAAAAAAAGGAAGATTCTTGACTGAGGTAACTGTGTTCTCAACTACACTCGTGTAGAGAGGAAATAAAAGGGATGACTTGAACCTTCTTGACTCAGTTTTGGGAACTATATGTTGTATTTTTTTTTTTTTAATTTCCACAGGTTGCACATCAATACTTTTTAGTGTGACTGGTAAGTATCTGCTTTTAGATATTATATATCAGGAATCAAATTCCCTGTTCCTAACCTAAACACAGCAGCTTCAAGTTTTTAATTATTCCCACATATATCATATGAAGTGATGAGAGCCATGTAATATATTGCAGAGCCATGTTGTTCATCTCTGACTGCCTGAATTGCATTTTCTCACTAGTTTGTCTACACCAGAACCAATCACTTAGCAGTCAGATATTTGACATCTTCTTATATACACTGTTATTAAAAAAATCCCCAAAATCACATTTTTGAAAAAAAACACTTTCCAGCTTCTTCCACTGTCTTGAAGGTCTAGTATTCTCCTACCATGAGTGTGCTCTAATCCATTGCTCTAAAGGAGGTGATCCTTACCTCTTACATGAACATGACTATCAGTATACCTTAAGATTTTTTTTTTGCTTCCTTTACAATTCTGAAAAGCCAAAAGTAGCTTCATGCTGTTCTTTCAAAGAAAAAAATATTAAGTTTAGAAGAGGATGGCGGGTTCTGCATATCATGAAGACAGAAACCCACCTCTCAGTTCCTCTGGGAGCAAAGAAGATCCAGGCTGCTCCCTGCTGAGCTGGATGTTTTGGACCCCATTTTGAGGTGCTAGCCCTCCCTTTATGTAATGTTTTCACCTAAATCAGGTTCCATATTGGAGACTAGTCACCTGAAATTGTTTGGATTTTAACTCTGTCATGGGATACAGCCCCAAATCATTAAAATTGAAGCTATTAAGTCACTTTTTGAGGTTACTAACATTTATTAGCTTAAGTTTTATTATCCCTTTGGTGTCTACATAGTTAGACTCAATGAACCTAAGCACCTAGTTTTACATTCTTTAGTGCACAGGCTGCATTTTCCTATGTTTTGTTTAATAATGCCACTCACTGAGGAACATGGTGCTAGTGATGCCAGCAGACGTTAGTGAGGAGAGAAGACTCCTGCTAACCCCACCAAAATTAATACAGACAGACTATATGACCTTTATGTATAAAGCTTAAAAGAAGTGATAACCAAGAGGACAGACAGACCTTTCCTTCCCTCCACCTCTCCCCAACCTGCAACATGCTCATAGCAGAAGGCTCTGATAAGAAAGATAAATGACTTGCCTTTTGCTGCTATGATTTAGGCAACTGCAGCTAGATGTTCACCTCAGCCTTCATTGCTGAGTCCTGTCCACACATCATACACTGCAGAAAGCACACTTGTACTTTGGCCACCCTAGTGCTCAGTTTGGTACACAGTGCAGACTGCTTGCTGGAAGTGTACTAATGCTAACATGTTAAGTTAAAGGATGGATCTCATTTGCTACAGGCAAGTTCACATCCCAGCGCACCAGCTGGTGTCTGTCAGCACTTGGTATTGGCCTCCCTTGCTGCAGTTTTATCCTCTGATGCATTTATAGGCAGCAATCACAGCCTCTCTTTGCAGTGATTTCTGCTGACTTGTGTTATGTTTGCAGTTTCTCACTACTGTTCTTTCACTCTTTTATGACAGTGAAAATAACACATTTAGACAGAAATGGAGTTTTTGCTTGTTTATATAAATTCTTGTTCCTCCAAAGAGCTGGAATTTATTTAGATATAAGAAATTAGGCAGACCTCAACCAAAATACAGAAGATACATGAAAGAGTAGATGGAAGATTGTGGTTCAAAATCTACTGTTTTATGATCTGCAAAGGCAGAAATTCCCCCTTAAATCCATTAAATATTTGCTGTAGGAAGAAGACTGAAAACACATTGCTGCTCTATGTGCACACCAGCCACTTATGCTTATATTTTAAACATTTATGCTTCTGCTTTAAGCAGTGGTATGAAAAGCTGTGTCCTTGGCCAATCTGATGTAGTCACCTGGCTATGCTGCTGAGCAGCACTGTGCAGCCACGCCTCACAAAATATGCATAATTGAATGATGACTGTTGTTCTTAGACACACATCATTGCATGGTTGCATATATATCAAATGTTAACATTATCTCCCTCATCTTATTATTTCTGGGATAAACTAACCTTTTTTGAACAGTTACGAAAGAGAATCATAGACTCATAGAACGGTTTATGTTGGAAAGGAACTTAAAGATCACCTAGTTACAATCCTCCCGCCATGGACGAGGATACCTTTCACTGGATCCGGTTGCTCAAAGCCACCCATAGCTTCTCTGAGCAACCTCTTACAGTTTCTCACCACCTTCAGAGTGAACAATTTCTTCCTAATATCTAATCTAAATCTACTCTTTTAAAGTTTAAATTAATCCCCTCTTACTACATGCCCTTTAAAAATACGTTCTTCAGCCTTATTTTGAGCCCTCTTTAGGTACTGGAAGGCTGCTATAAGGCCTTCTTGGAGCCTTCTCTTCTAGTTTCAGTCACAGTGAGTCCAATCAACAAAAATCTTGCATTTGGGCTCATTTTATTCATTTTGGCTGAGACAAGTTAGTGTGATCATGACAGTGTGATCACACAGTCATTTTAGTCTGCAGTCTGTGGAACTGCGAGCCACTGTGTGGTGGAATTGGAGACCATAGGCCCTTTGTTTAACAGGCTTTCTATGGGCTTTCTATTCCTTGTCACCTGTCCCCTTTCTTCTCCTCCTCAATCTGCCTGTTTTGTCTCATCTCTCACTCATCTCTGTCAGCTGAGACTATATTAATCAAGTGGTTTCACAAGATTACCTTTTATATTCTATTACATATTCTATTCTTCAGACCTCTTTCTGTTTACTACACTCCAGAAAACTTCTAGTTTTGTCTATTTTAAACCCATTGTCCAAAAGTTGATTTCCTTCTGTATTTGAGGGATTAATGCTATTTGGTGTATGCTAGACATCAGGCTAAATCACCATCACTACGCACCACAAACAAACAGGTATTACCACATACTAGCCACTAGCCATCCCTAGTCAGTGCCAGTCCCCTATAACCACAGTAAAATTGCACAGACATCTCCAGAAGGAATCACGGGTCATTAGGATTATTTTGAAATGGAGTGGTTTTAAATATTTCTCTAAAATATACTGCTATTTATCTGCTTGCTTGCAGATCTCTCCAGCTGCAGTCCAAGATGCTGTTCAAAACACAGCTCAGCTGCTTTCAGACATTGAAGTTTCCATGTCTCCAGAGCTTCATCATCCTCATACCCAGTTTTCCTGTCCCTCCTGCTCTGCCAGAGGTTTGCTCTCTAAGCTGGTTCTGTAAATAGCATCATTGCTTTTAAATGTGGTTGGACTAAGCCAGAATCATTTTGGCAGGTTAGGAAGTGACTGCACCAGGAGGTTTGGCTTCTCTCAATGTGTTGGGGAAGAACAGCAGAAGAGCAGTAACCTCTTTGAGAGATTTTGCTGCAGCTTGAACCGCACATCCCACATGCACCACCCACCACCAATAACCACAGTGGAGCCCACAGGGCCCTGTGACTACACGTGACATGGACTTGAAGCCTGACTATGCCTGTGCCTATCCAGGTGTGAGGGATAATGGCTAAACCTGAGTATGTCTGCTTTCTAAAACCAGGAACAGTCTGCTACAAGGGCTAGCAGCCCTTGCCAGATGTGTCTGCAAAACACTGGCAGCTTTTGAATAGGGTTTCGATGTAGACAGCTATTAGCAGCTACACAGAAAATATTTTTTAAAAGTCAGGTATTAGATAATTCTGGAAGAGTTTTAGTAATGTAGAGGAAAAATATACCACTTGAAAATACCAAAAAGTAGTTGGCAAATGAAGGCTAAACTAATTTCAGAAAACATAAAGTCAAAGCCACAGACCATTAGCAATGTCCATGCACAGCCTGTCATAGTCTGTTTTCACCTCTATCTTGCTTTTCCTGTAGGAAAAACTGCCTTCAGGACCCAGTGCACTTAAAACTTTCCACAATTCAGTGGTCATGTATTTTAATAAGTCTGCAATGAAATGAAATTTTTAGAGGTGGTGACAAAAAGCAGCCATGAGATATTTAGTAATTAAATAGAAAATTTCATTTGAAATAGGTAAGGCTTATGTTTTTTTCCCAAATTATGACATTAAATGTCTACTAGACCTATGAAGTAAGAGACTTTCCTAATATTTAGATGCAAAGTCTTACATGATACCTTTGATTTAGTATCACAAATCAACACGTAATGTTTGGCAAACACAAATACAAATCACTTCTGAGTATTTAAATAATAATAAGATACCTGTTTGATACAAAATTAACTTTTCCTTTAACCAAGGAAAAAATAAAATATATACCAACAAAATTTTTCACCAACTGAAAAAATTGATTTATCAGGGTCAAGCAAATGCTACAGGAATATTTATGAACATAAAGCCTGTATTTCCAGGTTTATATTTAAATATCCGTTTAGATTTCTTTTAAGAAAGGGATTGAAGTTTAACGGCTGATCATGGGGTTTTGAGAAACACTCTTGCAGCTTTTCAACAGAGTTCCAAGAAATGGAGGCAGCCATTTCACTTCTGAAAGCTTAGTTTGTAAACTGAACAGAGATGCGAACAGCAGAATGCTGACTGTTGCGCAGCCTAGCATCTGCCTCTAGGCTCTTCAAAATAAGCCCTGGTGACAGTGTTGAGGATATGGAATACCTGGACAGAACTCTATACCTAAAACAGAGCTGTGAGCTTAATTTAGGAACAAAAAATACTAATGAGTGAGGTGATCTACATACCAGTGCTCCCTCTCCTTGAATGCTAGGACTTTTGCTGAGAACTGTGAAATAGTGTCTTCCCTCATGTGAGCAATGCACAGGAAGGAAGCTTCTCCTGCATGTCAGCATCTATAAATTTTCTTTTGAAAGTACAATGGAGATCATGCTTTTTGTTTTTAGTAATACAATAGAGGATGGGGGAAGAGCAATTTAACCATTAGTCCTCTAGTTAAACTGCAGTAGGCTCAGTCTCTTTACATGTCTCGGCTCACAGGGTGGATCATTTAATAGAGACCCCATCCTCCCAGAGTGACAGGTCAGATAATGGTAAATGATCTCTGTTGCCTAGAGTCACTGGGCAAGGGAGAACCCATTATCCAGGCAGTTAGTTCACTTTGGAGAGGGCAAGGTGCCATCCAGACCATGTATCAAAAGTGACCTCCCTATTTTATCCCGTGGAAGTTTAATCCAGAAAAGGCCTTCAGAAAACAACCAGGACTTTTTGTGCCCTTTTGCAAGCTGAGTGCTGTAACCACAGGCTTAGGGTCATCTTATTTTATATTTTCCTGCTTCTCTGGAATATCTTTAATAACAGATTGAAAATGGAAAGTCTTTGGTGTGAAGCCTTTAATTGTTCTGTTCCTTACCTGGATAGCTTAAAAGTTAGAAGAACGTCTTGAAAAGAGGGTATGTAGAGATGAGTATCCTCAGGTTTTTCCGTGTTAAATGCTCTTACTCTCAAAACAGTCATTAGGAAATGCAGGTTTGTGCATCTACTCTGCTCATGTTTGAAAAAAGGGAAGGATGTTTGTGGCATTGTTTTCAGAATGTGCTCCTGTGTCTTTTAGGGCAAAAGTACAGGAGGTCCTCATTTGTGGATTCTGAGTTTAGGCAGGAGTTTGACCTTAGTGTCTTTGGCTGAGAGACCTTAGGAGGTTGTATGCACATAGAGACACAGAATTCAAGGCATTTGGGGAATTTTTGTGGTAAATGTCTACATGTCTCCTTGATGTACGTATGGCAAATATCTAGGAGTTGAGACAACTTCATTGTTGGATAACATTCAGATTTCATGGAAGCCCTGCTCTAATCCCTTATTTGGATCTCAATCACAGGGTGAATGAGATCTCAAACTCTATGTGGTTTTTTTTTTTTTTTTTTCTGGAATAAACATACCTTTCTTAGGGTGTGACCCAAACACTTGATTTGTGGTGAAGTAGTGAAGTTTGGACTAGAAGCTGGCCTTTCACAATGTTACCCATAGCACACACCTGGACTCCATTTCTGAGCAGAAGGAACAAGAATACATACACGAAGAAAACAAAATAAAAACAAAAAAATGAAAAGAAAGGAAAAAACAAGAAAAAACAAGAAGGGTGAGCAAGTGAACCATAAAATTCTGAAATGGGGTGAGTGATAAGAGATAATGCTGAACTGCATATCTGTGACTATCAGTGAGTGGAAACATGAGGCCTTTTCTCATTTTGTAGAGAACAGTTGCTCATGCCGGCATGTTTATTCTGTATAAAGGTCCTAGGGAGAATGATTCATTCAGCCATCTTGCCAGCTGCAGTGATATTATTACTGAGTCTTGCAATATTTAATGATTTTCCTAAAGCATCATATATTAATGTGGTTGAGTGAAAATAGCTGTTCACTTTTAAAGGATTTGAAGTTTCCAAGACTTCACAGCGACAGAGGAAAAATGGGACAGAAAGAAAGAAGGAAAGAATGAAAAAAAGAAAAAGGAACTCAAGACAAGCATGAAGTCTATTTTCATGATCTCTTAAAGTTTTAATCACGGGACCTGAATGTCAAGAGCTGGCAATATTGCAGCTGTGGAAGGCTTGTAAGTGGCTGTTTTCATCACCACTTGGTCCCTGAGAGAGGCCTTTTCTTACATGTGTATGTGAAGAAGCTTTTACTATGTGGCTGTAGGAGCTTCACCTGATGTCAATTTAAAGAAACAGGTGATTTCTTCAAGTTGCAAACTAATGTGCCATAATTCCCCAAGGTATAAATTAATACAAAATATATATCTAATGATATAAGGTACTAGGCAGAGAGAGCTCATCCTGAAGAGTGTTGAGTTCTTCTGTAATCTGAATATGCAGGCACCTCGAGGGAATGTCTCCAGGTGGCTGATTACCCATTAAAATCTGAAACCTTTGATAGAGACCTATAGAACGGATCACCTCACATGAAGACAGTACTATTTTCAGTTTCCTTTATATGTATGCATCTTGATTTGGCACGGTGTGAGGAGGGGAAGCTTCATGATGGAGACTCTATGCTCAGTAGGTTTGGTGCTTTTCTCTAAGAATGAATAAGTAGGGAAGAGTCTTTCCTGAATTATTTTTATTCCTGAATTCTTTTTATTTATTTATATTTATTATTTTACTCAGAATCCTTTTGGTGTTGTTGCTGCTTATAATTCTCTGTAGTTCAGTGCACTGTTCTTCCTTATAAAAGCATAATTTCCCCTGCTGTTCGATTTCCACACAACTGATGTTAGAGCATTTGGCCTTGATTTTCCAAAAGGATCCCTGATATTTTAGAATGAACTCTGCCATTTAGAGCCGTGTGTTGCCTGGCTTAGCTGAAATTACAGAATAAACCCAATGTACTATTGCTAAGTGTGTCAGTTACAGGGGGATTAGGTGTGTCTGGACTTAGAAGACCCTTTCCTTGCTTCTGCTCTTCCATCAGGGCTTTTCATACATCACTCTACTTTTCTATGCCTTAAGTTACATGCATGATTAAATTTTTCTTGTTATTTGCAGCTCTGTCAGGCAGGGGTTGTCCTGCTCTGGCATTTGTTCAGTGTCCAGCTTCACAGGAAAAGTGAGACTGTACCTTCACTGAGATACAGCCATGGGGTAGTGGGATTGGTAGTGGGCCAGGAGCAGAGTCATAAAGACAAAAAAATCATTTAAAATTTAATCAAGCTTAATGCTTTTCATTTTCTCTACATTGAAATAAAATGCAGGATTTCTTTTTCTGTTCTTGTTCAGCAAGATGTTTCCATATATTGAATTGAGAAGTGTTTTTTAGAGAATTGAAGGAAAAAGAAAAGGACAGAATCACAGAACTGGAAGAAAAGCAAAGCCAATCTCACCAAAAGCTCTGAGAAAAAAGGATTCAGCCAGGGTGAGCTGGGTTCCACAGCATGCTCTCATGGCAGTAATCTTTTCCAAGGTCCTTCAGAGGGATGGTCATGTACTCCCATTGAAAGATTTTGTGGGTGAGCAATTCTGCGTTGCCTATGAAACTGCAGTTTTAAGATGGAGCTTTTCTATAGTTGGAACATTTATGGTCTCTTTTTTAATGAAGATTTTCCAATGTCTAATATTAAAATCCATTATGCCACTAGTAGAGCCATTATATCAAGCTGCCGATTTCTGGAAAACATTTCTTTGAGATTGTTGTGCCATGGCTGGGTTAGAGTGATAGGGTTAAAAGGTCATTAAACAGATACTTACATGCAGGCAGTGTAATTATAAAAGTCTTTTTTTTATCTCAGGTCCTAGAATAAAATCACCTTCAGTGAAGATAATGCAGGAGATTAATGCCTGTTTTTTCAGGATAGATTTGTTTCTCAAGTGAATTTTCCTGTAAGTGACTGGGTAACCTTAGAAGTGTGACAACTGTTAGTATGCAATATTACCTGTAAGTCTGCTGGTGAGGAGGATAAACTCCTCATCACTTTCAATAGTGACTGCATGTTTTTGTAAAAGATCACTTCTGAGTTACTAACTGAAAAGATGAAATCCCTGGGTGAAAATCTGTGGCTTTTGTTATACTTGAGGTCAGACATGATGGTCACTTCTGAGTTTAAACCTACAAATGTGACTTCATTAAACAATAACAAAACTCAATCCCACCCACTTTTTTCGTGTAGGCTATTTTTTCTTTCTCTTCTCTTTGGAGCTTAAGAAAATGGTTATGAAAATTTTAATTAAATTTTAGCTGCACCTCAAACCTTGAGTAATCCCAAGATCACAGCTGATGTATGCTCATTTGCAACCACAAAATCTGAAAATTAAAGTTGCTCTTGCTTGAAGTCAAAACCCTATTACTGCAGTTGAAAGGTAATAATGTCTAGGTACTCTACTAATCCTTTCTACAATGAAAGAAAGAACATAGAAGCTCCTGCTTCTGTATAGACTGTTCTATATAGAAGACAGGGAAATGTTTCTATTGGCAAACACTAGCATACTATTTTTGTGCTAAGCTGCTTTTTGTGAGAAGCTGCTTTGATAGATCTAAGGCTGGAGGAAATCGCAGAGGTGGTATGGGTCTCAGTTCTGAACTGCAATTTAAAAATTAATTATAGGCTACTGTGTCTAGCACAGTTTACCTAAAATTTTACCTCAGAAAAAAGATTGGGCATTAATCTTATGGGATAGTATCAAGAATAGTGGCTTTATCATAAATTAGATTTATTTTAACTGATATTACCTTTATCAAATATATATTGGTCTTGAAAATACACTGCTCTTGTAAACACAAGTCTTTGTTACCTACTTCCAATGTCCTTATGAGTGGATCAGGTACAGGCAGACCTCTCTTCCTGTAAGGTGCACTGAGGCATCCCACACATTTTACCATATTGCCATCTACAAGGAGGTGACAGAAGGAGTGAGTCTCTTCCTTTCTGTTGCTGGTATAGAAGAATAGTTTATGGCACACATGATAAAAAAAGGATGGCAAGTTACCGAACAAAAATAATGTTCCTGGAATAAAATGTAAACCTGAACATAAAATACTCTAACTGGAAGTGACCACCTAGCCCAATGAGAAATATTTCATTTCAAGCTCTTGAAGGAAAAGCAGAGGGTAAAACCCGTCGGAATTCATATAGGAGTAAAAGCTCTTATTTTACCCAATAATGCAGGGCTGGATTAGTACTGGGTTGAAGGATTCAGCCAGCCATGCCAATGCCTGTTTAGTCTCATGGCTCCTAGGAAAGTGTTATGACTTCTAGCTTCTTTGGTGCTAGACTAGCAAATTCTATTCTGCTCTTGTTGAATGAATCAAACTCACTGTGCCTTCAGGATGTCATCACAGAGCTGACTATCATGATTTTTAAGCTGAAAAATCACTTTCATTTTCTTAAAATCTAGTTTAATTCTCTGATTTGTTTCCTGAAATGGTTTCACCTTGACTGTTGATAGTTTGCTGCTGAGAGAATGACTGGGGAAATAATACATATCAAAAGTAAAATAGTTCTAAGAAGGAAATTCCACTGGAGCAAGGACCAATGCCCAGGATTCAGGTTGGGTAGTTGGTTAGGGCAGTGACATGAACTAAAGAAGTCCTGGTTCAGACATATATATGCTGAAGGAACCATTCATATCAAGAAGATCAGTGACCTTTAGCTCTGCCTCCGACACTTTTAGACCTCCTTTAACTTATATGTGACTTACATATATCAGGTGTCTAAAAGAAAACAGATATCTACCCCAATCCCGTGTTCTAGGAAAAACTTTAATAAGCTTTTTAGCTTTAATGTGTCCCTGCCCATGGAAGTGAGGTTGGAACTAGATAATCTTTAAGGTCCCTTCCAACCCAAAGCATTCTGTAGTAAAGGTATCTGAAAAGTTTCATATTTGCTGTGAATTGAACTACCATCCTCCATTCAGCATTTTCTTTTTTTTGAGTTGTAATGCCCTCTTTCTCCTTACACATCAGAACATTTTTAAGAGTTATATTTCTAAATTAACCACTTCATCCTTTTTCCCCAGGCATTTGAACCAAGCAAAGGTGGAAGGAAGTGGGAAGAATACCACCTGGGAAACTTTAAGGGTTGAGAGACCACAGATTTCAAGATGCATACAAAAACTCAAGTTGCATTCATAAACTGTTGTAAGCATGGCCTGAGGGTCAGGAACACATCAAACCTAGGGTTTATTCAAGTGATTTTGAGGTTTGAGGTGAATGTTGCACTGCTGTGGTAGCATCCTGAGGGGAGGAGTGTGGGCAAACTGAGCAGGATTTATTTGCTCTAAGTGTATTAGTATACTTCAAAATAGGGAAATTATTATAGGGCAGCTTTACAGTAGGGATAAGTGTTCTATCTTATAAATGCATATGTCAATGGAACATTTGTTGTTGTTAGCATTAAGACATAGAGAATAATAATAAGAGAAGTAAAATGTTGTATTATGTGTTTCTATTTCTCACTGATTTGCTATAAATAAAATGTGGTGAGTTATTTACATAGTAAACAAAGAGTTGTAAAAGCTTAGAGGGAAATGGGTTAATTCACCACTGACATAATTTAAACTCTATTACCTAGAAGCTAATTTGAGACCACCCATTTTTTAATTGTGGTTTAGCAAAATTAAAAAAAATCTTAAGAAATTGAGCTTAAACAGCCCGATAATTATTCTGGTTTGGCTGTTGTATTTATTTTTATATGAGAACTCTTACTGATACCTTCAAGCTAGTCAGAAAAATTTATTTTAAAAAGTCATAGCAGGGTAAGTGACTACCTATAAGTAATAGATCTGAACGGTAGATTTTTTTCCCTGTAGAAGACTAATCACCCAGGTATATTTTTTGTATCACCGATGATGTAAAATCATAGATAAAATCTATTTTTAATTAATATAGTGTTTTAATTATTGCAGCAAGAAAAAATACTAGAGCAGATAATTTTTTCATCTACATATTTATTTGCTTTCTATATAACCTTCACGTGTATTTTCTGCCCTAGAAGCTACATAAAGGATGTTAAAAATTTTGCAAGTAGAATATGATTTAGTTGAAAAAATATAATTTTTTTTCTGGTGATTAAAAAAAAATCTAATAAAAATAGAAAATACAAAAATAAATTCATGTAGAATAAAAAAAATATTTTCATGTGGAAATTTAAAAATACTTGTCTTTTCAAAAATTACAGTGACATTACCACTGCAGAAATATTGTGACACATATATCCTATTAGTATGTCTATTTTATTTCTAGGATGAGAAGACTAGGTTACCTTATTGTTTCATATCTTTCTTATGAGTGATAAGTACATTTGAGTCTCTTTTTCTCACTCTTCTTCCTAAGTGGTTTCTCCAGGTTTTCCCTGTTTTGCTGTGATTTTTTTTAATCTAACAAGTATACTGATATCCTCAAATGAAAGGTTTTATTTAAAAGAAAAAGATCATTGCTATAAAGACATTATTAGAATAAAAAGAAGTTCTTTCCATTTTGATAATCTGTTCCTGCCTTCCTGAGTCTAGTTTTTATGGCATTCCAAATAGGCCTCAAGGTCACAGTGTGACTAATCCAAAACTAAGACTTTGAACTGATTTTGAAAACTAAGACGCTCAGCAGCTTTTTAACACCTCCTTTTTTTCCACATGCCCCAGCACATCTTGGCTTTAGAGCTATGCAATAAAGAACTCTCTTAATGAACTTTGGAACTTATATCTAAGCAGTTCGCTTTTTTTTCATCCTCCCCCCCACTTTTCTTTTTTTATTTATTTATTTTTATTTAAATTTTTCTGCCAGAATTCTAATCTTATCATGCTAACGGCATGAGATGTTCTACAGTTTTTACAAGACACCTACAAATGTGATCAAATCTTGATACTCTTGTTCTCTGCACTGACGGGTTTTTTATTTTCTCCTCTTCCCTCTAAATGCACACCCCATGTGGCCTCCGGCATGCTGTCGACATTCCCGGTGCTCAGATCACACCTGGGACCCTCTCACCGACCCCTTTCAAGATTTCTGGGGAGAGATGAAAACATGTTTGTCCCTTGAGTGAAACAGGAAGTTCAGCAAGTCAAAACATTGTCTCCGTTTGGGGTTATCCATTTGTCAGAAGTGCGTGTTTTTACCTGTATTGGCTTTAAGGCAGACAGGAGGTCTAACACATCCGACCACAGCAGTGTGATAAAGGAAGGGAAGTGGAACTTGCCAGCAGCATAGCTCAGCCAAGAGATGAAACGGGTGAACTCCTGCAGCACACAGGAGCAGGTATGCTAACTAGGGCTAGGCAATGCTTGAAACTTTCAGGGTAAAAGCAGAAAAATACATTTGGATTTTCAAGCAAATTATGACAGGACTGAAGAATAAAATGGTTGATTATATCACCTCATTTAGAGCTGTATGGAAGTCCTCTGACAGTATTGCTGCCCACCAGAATTCTTATGACTGGTGTGGTCATGAAATGTCCTTTATTTTTTGGATAAAAATTTATCCGTATCCCTATAAAAGGTAAGAAAGAAACCATATGTGAGCCCCCTGCAGTCCACAGGGACATGACTTTGAGCCAGACTGAGTATTTTGGCATAAACCTTAAAAATCCTTTTTAAAATAATATCCTGTGGCTTTTGCACTTCCATTATATTAAACTGATTTTCTTTACTCACAGTGGGATTTTAAATTAATTTATAATTATACACACCACAAGGGGGTGAGAAAGAAATCACCTAATTATAGGCCAAAAGGATGCCCAACAGCTATCATCCAATTACACCAACCATCTGACCTCTTAAGCAAAATGATGGGCTTAATCCTCTCTTGGTCACGTCTAGTTGTAATTTGCCACTGAAAGCTATAAATTCACTTTAAATATTCATTCTCATGATATAAAACTTCGTACTGATCTTACTTAGAATAAAAATAGATAATGAGAATGGGTCACTATTACAGATATCCTTCTAGACTCATCTCTTCCCCATGCTCTGTGATCATACAGTGAGGAATAAAATCATGGCTTCTTTGCCAAATCCCCCAAATAGTAATAATTAGCTGCAATTAGGAATATAGAAAGCTTTTAAACTAATGGAGACACCAGAAATGCCCAATAACAAGTGCAATTTATCTCCTAATTTCAACCTTAATTTTCAGTAGAGGGTGAAGGGCTTGTGATGAGCTACATTTAATGTGTGAGTTAAGAAACAGCTTTCTAATTGAACAATTTTATACCTTTGTTCTTTATGCAATGTACCCATTTTATATTAATAGCTTTCACTAAAATCTTTCAGTAGAGCAGGAAGAATAATTAAGTTGAAGAAGGGAACATGTAACAAAAAAGGCCAGTTCTCTATAAAGTGTTTGGTTTTTTAGTTTGTCTTTAGTTGCACAAACTATTAACATATTAACCCCAAATATTTTTCTTATCGTTTTTGCAAATTAAAAAAACAAACCCAAAGTGTAAGTGAAATTTTAACAGAAACTACTGTGTTAAAAAAAAAAGACAACTAGATAACAATGAGATGGTGTATAACTTGGGGTGGAGTGAAGCAAATTGCACTGACTGGAAGAGCGAGTAGGCCAGTATTGAGGGCTTCACACACAGTTCGGGTGAGCTATACTCAAACATTTTTTTCTTCTGACTCCCACTAAAATTGTGAGTGCTGAAGATATCTTTCATTCCCTGTATGGAGGCTGTAACCTTTTAAAGAAATAAAATTGCCAACTGTAACAAGGACTAAAGTTGGGCAGTCTCTTGGTCAGAT
This sequence comes from Serilophus lunatus, assembly GCA_013399895.1. Taxonomy (NCBI): domain Eukaryota; kingdom Metazoa; phylum Chordata; class Aves; order Passeriformes; family Eurylaimidae; genus Serilophus; species Serilophus lunatus. The sequence goes on along the minus strand of VXBA01005131.1, from coordinate 364,510 downwards.
GAATTTTCAAGCTATTATTTATACATTATTTTTCTGATCAGTTGGTTCTTTGTATGAAATGAATCAGCTGCAACTGGTGAGATACAGAGAAATTTACTCTTCCAAACAAGATAGTATTTGGATGAAGAAGATGAAGCATCTATTTAGTGAAGTACATGGGGATTTGACAAAGTGTGTAACTTCTGAGATACACTGAGTAAAAGGAGACAACTGCCTTCTCTTAATTTTCTACATGGTATTTTAGACCCCTTCATAATTTGTCCTGAAAAAATGTAACAATGTAAGTATAAGATATCAATAAAATATGTCTGAGACAGTATTTCTCTAAGTCCTTACTTACAGTGCTTACTTCTTTAGTGATATGCTGTGAGAATGGTTGCACCAGATTCTTTCTTGAACAGGTTCACTGTTTTTTCTTTAAATCTGCTAAAACTTCCTTTTGTCCACCATCCCACTGCTGTCACTCATGTGAACAACCCCATTGATGTCAAAGCAATGTCTTGCATGAGGAAATAGTTATTTGAACAGTGAAGTGATTTAATTCCTCTTGTGAAGTGGTTCCTGTTTTGTCCCTTTCTGTGAATTTTGAAGTGGATATGTCTTAGCTCTGAGGAACTAGTTAATCAGATACATGGTAAGATTGTTGCCTGTAATTTTTCTCTATTTGCTTCAGTGTTTACTTCTCTGCGTCAGGAAAAGTATACCACTATGTGTACAGGTCTGCCATCTGCCTATAATTTTTCCTTTTGATAAGCTATGTGAAGAATTTATTTAAATTTCTCAGAGCTTTTTGCCTCATTCCTTAAACGATGATCCTCTTTAGGCATTATTGTGTTCTTCAATGGCCTTTTGTTCTTATGTTTTTGAAAGAATTTTTGTTAATTTTTTACTATTCTGTAAAATCTTCATTTTGCTATTTTTAAGCTCTGATTTTTTCAATCCTTTTGCTATTCTTTTTCATTGCTCTTCTAATACTTCTTTTTGCATCACTAAAAAACACTTATTATTCTTGAACACTTAGAATTAGGTGCAATGAAGTTCGGAGTGTACTTTATGCATGCCCAACATGTATTTCAATGTAATTTTTTTGTACTCTTTACTCTGGAATGAATTGCTATGTTATGCTATTACACAGCTTCAGATGTAAACTGTTAACTGTGCCTGTTCAAAAGCAATGCCTACTTTTATTTTTATGAGAACTTTTATGATGATAATTTAAAACTCTTTAAATGATTTGTTTTTATATACAACTCTGTCCTTGATGAAAGCAAAGAAAACAAATTCCTGACACTGAGGGTTGGCTCATTTCCTTTATTAAACCTTTACTTGAGTGTTGCACTTGTGTTTTTTAATTCCTGGCTGTTATCACTGCAGAGATAGTGGGAAACAGTTATTTTTCCCAAGCTGTGTTTATGTATTCTAATATTCATCAGTTACATTTGATGCAATTATTTTGCTTCTCCCAACCATACATAGAGTCAGAATGGATCTCTAGTTCAAATAGTGGCAGATGAAATCAAGTTGTTCAGTGGGTTAGTACAGATTTAGTACATGGTGCAGTACATGTCTCAGTGTAAGACATTGTGTGTTCTGGCAGTAGGGTAACTTCAAATTTGGTTAAAAGTGCATCCTTTAAGATGTCATGGGCATTGGCATAGAGCACAGCTCTCACTGGGACACTTGAATGAAGAATGAAACTGCAGGTGGAAGAATGTTGTTTGGAAAGCGAGTGTCCTTTAAAGTATTTGAAACTGAGGGCTCTCCTGAAAACAGTAGGTATATTGAAAAATTGTTCAGTTTGGGAACTGTGGGAGAAAGTATATGCAAAACTAGCTGACAGCAAACAATTTAAAGATCTAGATTTTATGATGGAAAATGGTAAAAATAAAAAGAGAAATATCTATAGCAGGTTAGTAGTTGTGTTTCTTTTTTTTATTTATTTTTTTTTTCCTTTCCTGCTAGTCTTTCTTTTTATAGAAACTGGAATGTTCCTGGGAGAGTTGAAAAACTTCCAGCATCTTATGAATACTCGGAGATTATAAGTTTTGCTTTGTCTCTCCATCTTTCTGCACTTCTTTCATTGCTCTTAAAACAGATTTGGAAAAAGAAACATGTGCCCATATATCAAAATATTATTTTTATTCATATCTATGAAAGTCTTTAAAACATTAAAAAATATTCTGGTTCTGACATTTTATTTTAATTAGATAGTCTGACATGCTGTCATTTATTATATATATAAACAGCTTCACAGTTTACAAAGGAAAAAATAAGAAGGCAGCATTTTATACAGTATCTTACACATGGAGTCTGATTGTTATTGTCATTACTGTTAGAATAGTGTACTCATTTTAAGTCATACAAAAGAATTAACACGGAAACTCAACTATCAGGTGTACAGACATCCAAAGGGATCCTGAGCAATATTGCACTGATTGCTTTATCAAGTGCAGAAGTCGTTGTCTTACACTAAATGAAAAGAGCTCTTTAGTTTTCTCATAGGAAGATATTTTACCTGGAAAATAAGGTCTACTACCCCTTGCTGAGCTTACTCCCTGCTGTTCACAGGCATGACTTGCACATCTTTCACTATGTTGCTGCAGTTCCTCTGGAAGCCCAAAGTGATATTTCAAAAGCTCTTCCAAGGAAGTGCTTTATTGACCCTGAGCTCCACAGAAGTGGAAGCATTACTTCTTGAGTTTCGTGGTCATCTGGTGATTTCTTTAGTCCTCCCATAAGCACAGCTCCACAGAGGGGCAGCTCTCTAAACTGCTGAGTTTGGAAGGAGGTGGATCTGCTAATTGTTAAAAATGGACATTCACTCACTACAGGACATGTCTAAATGTTTTCTAGATTCTTTATGATTAGAATTGTCATGTTCATTGGTTGGGAAAAAAAAAAAGTTTGACAGAAGTTACTAGGAAATAAATATTCCTCTAAGGAGCAATGTGTTATCATAAGAATGAGAAGCTACCCTGTTTTTCAGAGGGATTGATTAAAAACAGCAGTTTTTTGATCATGATGATTTTGACAAGAAACTTACTAACTTTAACTAACTCTTCTTTAGTACTTAAAAAAATGAACACCGATTTATAATTCTCACACTTGTAACATCTTCAATTTAGTAAAAGTATCTGACGTGGCAGGTTTAATCATCTTTCTGACAACTAAGAGATAGACTTTCCCAAAGGCAGTGTCATAATTTTACCTTAATCTTTTAATTATATGGTGTGTATGTGTTTCTGTAAATTTTAACTCTGATGCTAACTTCCCAAGTTTCTTCTGTTGCTTGAGAGAATGATCTAATGCCTTGGGGGGGTCTTGATATCTAATGACTGAGAACATTCTCTTCTCTGCATTGTCTAGACTTCAGCTAGACACAAAACTGTATCTTGTACCAAAAAATCTTGGAGATTTCCAGATAAATACAATTTGACTTTGACTAGCCTGATTTGCAGGAAGAACTATTTTATGCTATAAATTAGTGAACTTCATTTTTTACATATTTTTTCAAGTAATGTGGTGTAAAGGTGACATATGGCTGGGATTAATTTGATTAAATACAAAACTTTATGTATGTAGACTTCTGATAGAGTAGTTTCATGTGAGATTGGGTTCTGAATGTCTTAGACTTTCTTCACAGTGAGTGTAGTTCATGTAGTGATTCATCTCATTGTATGAGGTAGCAATCTAAAATAGGTCAATTGGGTTTTAGGCATTGAGATTAGAAAATTGCAGAATCTAAGTGTTAGGTAAAGTAAATGCCATCATGACTTTTAGTACAGTATAGTTAACATTGAACTATACTGCGCTATGAAAATCCAACACAAATTGCAAAAAAGGGGGGATAACTTATAATTCATATTAACTTTATTTGGGTATGTTTGCTATATGTTGAAACTTACAGGAAATTTTATTATTAAGCATCACTACTAATTAGTATCAATCATTTTATATTAATTTTGGAATTTCCCTTGTGAGCCTAAATAAATTCAAAATTATGAGCTTTTTAAAGCAAAGGATCTGAAAGAATAAACAAAAGGTTTTCGTATTGGAGGGAGTTCAGAGAGGACTAATGTGCATCATTAAGGGGTAGAAAGAAATTGATTTATGAGGAAAGATTAAAGGAGCAAAAAATATATACTGCAAGTTAACTGAGGCATAAAAAAAGAACATGATAACTGTCTTCAAATATTTGATGCATGTAAACACCAAGAATAGACAGGAAATTAATATTTGGGTTAATTTTAATGGGAAAAAATTTTTGACATTAAAGTTAGATATTGTATTGCTTCAGTGTTGCCAGAAAAAACCTATATGCTGCAAGAGAACTGAAGCTGAAAGATAAGATTTATACATTGTAAGAGGTGTGAAGCCAAAATTGTCTAAGAGAAATTATTTAAAAGTACTATAGGTTTTAATACTGATTTGTAAGAGCTGTGTAACCTTTTCAGCCAGAAGAGAAGGATACAATTGATACAAAACCACAATGGGTTTTTAGCTTTTATGAAATCTTTTTCTTTTCCCGCAAGAAAGTAAAATATACCACTCTGAAAGATTCTGGTAGGTAAAGTGATCAACTTGTTAAACTAAGAAGACAAACTAGTTTCATTTTATAGGGATAAATCGGATGCTTTGCAAGCACCTAAGTTGGCCAGAAGTTGCTGATCACAGAAAACACTGTTTATTCATGAACTGCTTTATGTCTTGACATACTACACAGCTTTTGATAATTAAGGAACAGGAAGTTCTATATCAAGATTGTTGTCATCATATAGGAATCATAAATTATGTGTTCCAACACTGTGCATAGGCTCCACTGACATGGCCATGAGTGGTACTTCTACTGCCCAAATTAACTGGGATGGTGAACTATCAGGAGATTCTAGGGTTTGGGGAAAGGATCCACAGGGAAGTTAAATAGATAGAAACTGAACTGGGATAAAGAGTTGTAAGACAATGCCCCTGGATTTACTGGAGGAAAGAAAAAGGAGCTCTGTTCAGAGAGGTGAACGTGCTTTTGTTTTGTGAGCTGTAGTGGTGGCTGTGTAGCTGCGCAAACCCTTCCCTTTGCCATAGGATATGTCTAGTCCTGTGGTAAAATTTTTTTAAAGGAGGCAGCTGAAGAATCCTTCTTCTTTAGTAATTTGTATAGTTTGTCAGAAGAGGATTCAAATCTTGTCAGTCATCTTGAAATCAAACTAGTTTACAGCCTGTGCTCTGAACCCATCTATCCTTTTGATCTTTTTGCCTTAAGAATGCAACACATGAGAAAGGCATTAATAAACTTGAAAGGGACTGATACATGTCAGAAAGAAAGTCCTTTTAAAAAATAACGAAGAATCCAGAAATGTTTCACATTAAAAAAAAACACCCAAAACAAACATCTTTTTGGAACCGGAACAGACTTTAAGCTGTAGCTGTGCTCACTTATGAGTAGAATTTAATTGCAATTCCTTACTTCATAAGCAACAATAGACGTGGGAGACATAACTGCATACTTTTCTGTTTCACAAACCAGGAACAATAAAAGTACTTGATTAAAATAGAAGACAATGAGGTTTAAGGTGCTACATTGAAATTGTGACTTCAAAACCTTGCATTCATTGGTTGCCTGATCTCAGTGTCATTTAAGAATAATTGACTTCCTTGCTTTCTCTGAGGATTTTCCAGGGCAGGCAATAATCTAGTTTTGGTCATTCTCAGAAAAGCTAACCAAGCAGGTAATGGCATCTAATTTAAGCACTCTTGGAATCCTGAAGAGAAGTGAGGTGGGTTGCTTATAGCTGAGATATGGGAAGTGTGCTAGAACACATATAATTTAATAGGCTGAAAAAGGAGTTTGGGTTGTATAGCCTGGAAAACAGAACACTCTGGGGAAACCTTGCTGTTGCCTTTCAATATAGAAAGGGGCCTTATAAATAAAGCTGAAGAAAGAATATTTAACAGAGTCTGTAGTAACAGAACAGGTGAGTTGGGGTGAAAGGGGTTAAAGGGGTTTAGGGAATGCTTCAGGAATTTGGGAAGAAGGGTTGCAGGAAAGCAGAGCTGACACAAGCAAAGTGCCTGTAAGAATTAGAGATAAGGTGGCTAGAACATTAGAAGCAGACACTACAGTGGTTAGAAGATAGCAGTTAAGTGAACACTCCAAGGTGCTCAAGTGAAGGCATGTTTTCCTACGATTCAGTTGCCATGCAACAGTGCAGCATCACAACTGGGGGAAGGGAGGAGGAAGAGGCTTGGCTTCAATCCTGCCCGTGTCCAGTCGGAGGGAGGGTGGGATCAGGGTGGGAAGTGGGGAGGGATCTTGGACCGAGAACCAATCTTGTAAAGCGGGGACACCCACTGTGGAGGGGGTATTTAAGGGATTGGCACCTCATGACACAGGGAAGAAGAGGGATTTTTGAATTCTGTAACTTTCCCTCCCAGCGTGCTGAATAAAACATGCCTGTCTCAAAAGAGTTTTGAGTTCTGAGAGTGCATTTCACTGAGTCGCAGGTGCAATGGTTTTAAACTGAAAGAAGACATATCTAGATCAGATATCAGGACGAAATTTTTTACAGTAGGTGTTAGATACTAGAACAGGTTGTCCAGAGAATTTGTGGATGCTTCATCACTGGAAATGTATAAAGTCAGGTAGGTTAAGACTTTGATCAACCAGGTGGGTTGAACTAGATGATATTTAAAAGGCCCTTCCAACCCAAGCCTTTCTATGAATATGGTCCAATAAAACAGAATGTTTCAGAAAGACTTCCCTCTACCTCTTCCATTTGCTTTGATCTCAGGCATTTAAACCACTCATTTCTGAGGAAGCAGGCCTTACTCACAGGGTCTCAGCCTAGCCTATATGCTGGGCAGGTGGTGTGCACTCTAGCTGCAAATGACAAAGGATTATGGAAATAAGTGAGAAAAGAGGGAAACTATATAGAGCAAGTTATCCTTGCTCCACAAAACTTTTATGTCTATTTTTTGTTAGGTGATAGAACTAGGTATAATCCTATGAAGTGTTGTTACCATCTCATCTTTTTCATTTTTATAAAGAGCTTGAACCTTCAAAGAACAGCTGAATACCTGTAATGGTCTGTGGATCCTAACTGGATGGAACAGCTGCAGCTTTCATATATGATACCAAGTGCCTAAACTTCATAGAGTGATGACATCATTTGTGTTTCAGTGTTTTGAGTTAGAGCTAGCTATTTCTACAGTGTGAATTTTCTTTGAATCAGTGCCTCAGATACTTAAGCCGTCATATATTTCCTGTAAGAAGTATCTAATCTTGGTTTTGGATTGTATTGTGCAGGCTAGATGCCTGAAGTCTAGGCAGATGTTACATTGCCTGGGTGTGTGAGCATCATGGCCCCTTTCTGGGTCTTCTTGTGAGCAGCGAGGCGACTTGTTAGAGACCTTGGATAATGCACTTTTGCTGGAACTCCAATACCTTTTGTCCTCCTGACAATTCAGAAGTTTCTTGAGATTTACCATTAATTCTTGACAGCTGAATTGAGTTCTTAGTCTCCACAGTAGACTAGGTTTAAAGATTAGAAAAACACCTAACCATAAAATTTACAGGGGCTGAAATCTAGGGGCTTCATTGAATTCCATCTTTAATGCTGAAGTAGAAGCCAAAGGCAGCAGTACTTTTGTTCCAGACCTCAGACTAAGAATGTGGTCTTGGCACTTTGACCAATGTCATTTGTATATATATGAATAAATTGATAGTGAAATAATTATGGATACATAAAACCAGAACATTAGGAAGCCATGTTTATAGGCATTTTTCAGTTTATTACCATACTTTTAAGAATTTCCTCTCTTTTGTTTTAGCCAGACACACGGGACTATTTTAAAGCAGTTTTATTTGTGTGTTCTGTTTCCTCCACGCTTTTGTTTGAGCAGAAGAGGATGGGGATAAAAAAGCAGTCTCCAAGAAAGGATTACAAAGTTTATGATGCTAGGCTGTGACAATTCCCTTCTGCACACTTAGGACAATCATAAAAATGCATACACGATATTTTGAAATGTCATTATGACTTATTATGTAAACCAATGATGATAAAACATTGTGAGTCATTATTCAAACACAGTACATGGTAATTGTTTCTTTGGAGACAATATGCATTTCTGTTGTGGGCTTTATTTACAGAATTCATTGTAAAAACTTCACAAGGGTACATACTGTGTCCTCCCATCATCACATCTCAAAATAATGATCTAAGCCTCTAACTATGTAAACTCTAAAACAAAAGAAGAGTCCAATTGTCTTTTTGTGTAAACAAAGGTTGTTTACAAGGTAAGATCTTCACCAGTAAACCTTGATGCAATATCCATTGTGATTACACATATTTTCAGCATTGTATTTAATACCAATTCCAAAACATTTAAAATTAAAATATAAGTTATTTGATAAAAAATCCTTAAGAACCAATACTGCTGCCTCTTTGTTCTTGTATTCTCAGAAAAGAATACTTACAGGTATTTTGTCTTGGGTTTAATTTTCTTTGCCCTGCTGCTACTGGATCAATAAGCAACACTTGAAAGTGAAAAAGAATTCTTAGGTGGGTCCCAAGGGATTCTACTGGGTTATGTCTCACATTCAGAGCCTTTGACTCTTGAGCAGAATTCATTGCCACAGAATGAATAGGATTCACTGCCACTGACTGAACTCAAAATTTAGGTGTATGCCTCTAAGGTATCTCTATCTGCGTTCATTCCCGTCCAGGGTTCAGATGGATTGTCAAAACACGAGAACTTCTGAAATGTCATAGAACATCTAATTTGTCTCTAGCTGCCACACCAGAAAGTCTCAGTTGGAAAGAATCCTATGTTCTTTCTCCCAGCTTCATGCGTGCTTCAAATGTCACTAGAAAGTTTAGACAGTAATATCAACGTGATACATAACAAGAGTGTAGAGAAATGCTTGGCTTGCCACAGAGTGGACATCTGCATGGACAGCAGATTCCCAGAGAAAGAAAAGGCAGGGGATTACATGTTTAGTCACCTCAGTAAATGCAGGGATTGGGTAAAAATTGTCTGAGTAAGACAATTTTGGTTAAAGACATAAATCTTGGATATCTGTAAACATCTCGGATGTCTCAAGAAGATGGATAGGATTTTGTTGGAATCTTCTTGATCTTCAAGTGTCCACCCTAGTTTCTATCTGATCCATTGAAGTTTTATTTTTTCTCATTAAATTTCTCCAAAATTGAGTTTCTAGACATGTACAGATCTGTCCTTGTCCACAGTCATTGGAAGAAAGGACTGTAGTACCTCAACATTTTTCCTATAGCTTTGCAATGAGATAATCTTCCCTGTTCTGTGAGAGAACTAAAACTTAAGGTTTCAGCTGCTATCAGTGTCTCACTGAGTAGCTAAACCTGCATAGGGAAAAAAGGGGATATTCTCCTAGAATCTGACTCACTGATGTAAAGGTTACAGATGTAAGTCTCAGTCTTTGCTCAGAAAAAACCCCAGCAACGATTGGTCTCTGCAAAACAAACCTAGCTCTAGCAGGAGGTTATGCTGCCATCAGTGATCTTTGGATGCCAGAGGATTTAAATTATATTAGAAGCATGGAGGGTGAGAGCCAAACCTCCTTTGAAATCCTAGTTTTCTCCAGCCTGGGTAACTTTTCTATTAACTAAGAGTCGGGAACAGGAAAGGGGAAAACCAGAAACTTCATTTGTACTTTCTTGAAAGAAAGGTCAGATACGTAAGGGTAGATGAGCTCTTAAATTTCTGTATGCCCAGTCGTGGGTTCTGATTGAAGCTTAGGTGGTGAAACAGGGCTTTGGTTTGATTTGAAATTCTTAGCTTAATTTCTGGACAGAAATTGTAAAATCAGAGAAGAGCAGAGTTAGTGGCATTTCTTTGTCTTTCTAGATTTCACCTTGTAGGCCAGTGTTCGTCAATTGTGTCCGTATTAATTTTGTGGGGCCAGAGAGAATCATGAATCTGCTTGTTCAAGAACAGCACAAATACACCAACTAACTTCTTGACAAGGGTTGGCTGGTGCCACTCCAGGTGAGGGACCATGCTGAGCCAGTGAGACACTGGCGATGTAGAAATATCAGTGCAGTATTACCTAAAGAGAAATGAAAACCTCTTCCTCCTTCATCCCCCTGAGAAAATGCCTAAAGAGAATTTGATTGTTTCATAGGTGTTTGATATTCACTTATTGCTCTTTCTGGCTTTTCCCATTTTTTCTATATAAGTTTATAAATATCTTCAAAACTATTTGTAATGAAAACATCTCAGTTTGGTTATATTTGTTAATGCAAGTTATAGTGATGTGATCTTATCAACATGGCCAAATTTGTCATTAGTTCTGCATTCCTGAAAGAAAAAATAGTATTTCTTTCTACAGTAAAGAGAATGGTTCTGGTTTGCATAGTTTGGAATTCTGAAAAATGTCATCCACTACGCTGTAAAGACAGGTAATCAATAATAAATCCATCTTAGCAGCATAAGACATAAATAAAATGCCAGGGAAGAATTCTGTGATTCAGAAGGACAGATTTGTATTTACATGCATTCCAACAATTGTTTTGAGATTAATTTAGAACACCCAGCTGTATCTTCAATTTGAACTGCAATGAATTTCTCATATTGTCACACAGGAAGAGGGAGAAAAATTTCATTTTTTTTTTAGTCATTCACACATGGACACAGATGCAGAAAAAGACCCAAACCATTTCAGAAATGATAGTTTCCTCTCAATCCAATTAGGTGAACTGAATGTGATTGTGTTACTGTAGTTCTCAGGGCTTTAATTGCACCTAAAAACTTCCAAATCATAACACATGTGGTATTTCCACCTAAAACAAAAGGACAATTATTAAAATGTAGTGGAATTTCATGTAGTATTGGCAGACAGCTTAGATGGCAATAATTTAACACTTGCACCATGAAATAAAAATTTACATTTCCTCGGTGCAATTCTTCAGACCAAGAGCAGACAGTTCTATTTTTTTAGTGAAAGCTGGGAGATTTAATTACTTCAGTTTGACTAGAAAAGCCTTTCCATTACTTGATGACAAAGGCAATAATGCTGGCACAAATTTGCAGATACTTTGTGAGCATACTTTCTGTAGTCTCCATAGCTCTGCTTTTAGGCACCCAGCTTTCTGAAGGACATGAACCATCCTATAGATTCTTCCACATATTTCTAAGCAATGTGTGTAAATTCCAGCTGTCCATAAATAATTTTTTGAAAGGCAAGTATTATGGCTGCTATAAACATTTCAAGTAAGTTGCCAAAATCTTCAGCATGGTGTCTTTCCACAGAGAATGTATACAAATTATACTACTATTTCTTCTCACAAATTCTTCCCTTTTGCAACAATTCCTGCTGTATTGTGTTACTGTCTACAAAACAAATGCTAAAGAAGTGAGCTGTAACTCACCAGACACGAACTACAAAAATACATATATGTTCAATGTGGGCTGGTAGGACAGAATTACTAAGTTTTCATCCAGAAACATATTTTTTTCCTGACAGTTGAGAGAAACTTGTAGATAGAACATTATCCTGAAGTTACCTATACGTCAATATAAGTAATTAAATAAGAAACTAGTACACTTGGTCAGGCTGTAAAGAAACAGAGTGTTTTGATGAGGGCTGCTCTGTGTAAGTTGGTAGGAGGGGAACAGGGAATGACACTTAGTTGGGTAATATATTTGTAACAAACACATTTGTACTGGAGACAAGGAAAACTGCAAATGTGGGAGAACTGTAATTAGGACAAAATGGGAAATTAATACTAGATTAATATTATATCAAAAATTTGCTTTTGATTAATTAATTGGGGTGATTTTAAAATATATTTTCCCTAGATTTGGCCTGTTTTTCTTTTAAGAAAGAATAAGCAGTAGAGGTGTCTTGATTTCATTATCTCAGTATTATAGAGGCATTTCACCACAGCCTAGGAATATATCTTCCCTTTACTGTCTTCATGGTACCTCTGAAACAGTAGATCTCAAGTTCAGTGCAGTGGAAATTATCCACATCTCTTTATGCTTTATAATTCTCCACTGTTCTGAATTTAAGGGTGAGACACAACTCTCAGGGGTGGGAGGGAGGGGACGAGAAGGATAAATCCTCCTACAACCAACCTTTTTGTATTTACACTCAAAATGGAAAATACAGATGTTGCAGAAGTGCACGCCTGGGACATTGTTTCCATATTTTTGACAGAGACTAATTCTCACTGCTTTTCAGCTAAGTGGCTTAAAATCAACTTCTTCCCCCTGCCTGAAACTCTGGGAGTTTTTGAAATAAAATCATGTGAATTCATTTGCTGATCTTGCAAACTATGCTGTTGTACTTATTTCTTTTCTCCCCAGAAGCTTTGCAGGATTCTTGTCTGAGTTACAGGGTTTAGGTTATTTTCTTCTTTCACCACTGTTCCAATGCTCCATTTGCAAAGTGTTTAGATTATAGCAGACGCGAACTTCCTCTGTCTCAGAGCCAGCCATGAATCAGGCTGAGAGCTGAGACCACTGGCTGTCAGAGGACCTTGAAAAGCTGCAGCTTTAAAATAACAAGTGTTTGACAGCTCAGTTTACAAAACAGAAGATTGTGACTATATTGTACTGTGGGGCTACATATGACATAATAACTAGGGACTTAAAGTTATTTAGTCTTTTTCCTCTTGCCGTAATTTCCAATAAATAAATCTCTCTGGGACAGGAGGTCTGTTGAGTTGTACAATGCTTGCATTTTCCTCACCACGGTTTGTCCCCTCTCTTCTTTATTTTGCCTGTTAAAAAAATCCTCAGTGCCTGGTAATCACAGTTCCATAATGTTTCCTGCTGGAAGAGACAGGCTAATGTAAAGATAAATACATATGCTTAGGTTTTTTTTCGTTAGTCAAGGTTTTCATTATAAGTCTTCCTTCTCAAAATATCTTTAGAAAGTTCTTAATGGACAGAGCTTAATATTGTGTATTTGGAGTGTAAGACAAGCAATTATTTTTAAGGTTTTAAATGGTCCTTTTGAAAAAGAGTTATACTCACAGGATTCCTGTGAGTTTTATTTTTCAGAATCAATGGTCAAAGGTTGCATAAATGTGGATTCACATGCACTGAAAAAAGCTGAAGTGAATAAAATGTGACTGCTGGAATGTTCTTCTTTCTCCAGTCATAAAACATGACTGAATGAATGAATAATGACTTTAAATTAACATATTTGCTAAAAGAGAACTACCTATTTTTTCTGGATTCTCTCTTCAATATAGAAATGTGGACATTTTATTGATCTAGTTTTCCCTTTAATAATATTTAGGCTTCCAAGGAAACCCAAAGGATATGCTTACTCAATTTCCATTAGACATTCAAATCCCTTTGCTTTTGAAATTTCATTTTTAGTTTCTAATTTTTTTTTTCCTTTGGAGACCTTGATTCTTTACATCCCGTTTACACTAATTTTTACTGTAACCTTACAATAGATATATTAAAGTTTTGGGATATATTTTACAGATAAATTTACACAAGTCTGATTTTAAATAGTTAATCTTTGAAAATTAATTTTTTCCATCCGTTTATGTGGAAGACAGGACACTGGGCATGATAGGCTACACAAAGGTTATATTTCATAGTACTGGCATGGATTAATTTTAACTTCAGATACCTTCAGTTGAGTTCTTCATCTCAGGCTCCATCTGTAGTCTGTGAAGAGAAACAGGCCTTATTAGGGCATGGTTTCACTGACCTCTTTTAAGTGCGTAGTTCAGGATGACATGAATCACAACCTGAACTCCACTGTCTACACTGAATAGATCTCCATTGACTGTCAAGGGAACCCAGAATGATTAATTGTGTTCACATCTACACTGAGCCAAGATTATTTCTACTCTTAGAGCTGAAGAGTCCTTAAAGTCTTTGAGAATTCTTATCCTTGAGGAGAGCATTTTAAGCTTCTTATTGACACCAATATCAAAATGAAGGACACCTAGAGGTACTAGTCGGTCCTTTTAGAAGAACCACAGTGAAGCATATGGTTTAAACCCTGTCTCTTAGCATTTGTGGAGATGATACAGAGCAGTGTTCTTATGCCTGAGTTTATTTGTTGTCTACAATGATAGCAGTACAGATGTGGCTTTCAGATTTGATAAATGCAGAAAATAAATTCCTTATGTGAAGGCAAGAAGCTGACTTGGGTTTCTGACTCTAAGAAATGACTCAAACCTTAAAATCTTATCTGATATGAACTAAATTATGTTTCGAGGATGGGACTGAGATGCTCTTTCTTTGACACTTTCAGCTTCAAGTAAGGCTTGATTAACATGATGGCTTCTGTATGTCCACTGATAAGTGCCCAAAATTGTTGTTACTATTGCAGGCTTATAGAGTAAGTCTGACTAATTAAGACCAGCTATTTTTGCAAATTAACTGGACATTTAAGAAAAGCAGCACTTAATCTGCTCTTGCAGTTTTATAGGCATAACCTTAAATGTATTTAAGCATCCAACTTGAACTAAAATAGCTGTTGTTATTAAGTGGCCTAAATACTTTTGCAGATCTAACCCCTGGATTCTCCTTCTGGCTAAGTTCCCTGGAATTTTTGTAGTCAGTACCTCTGAAAGTGATTTTAAGTGGTTGTGTACTAGATGCAAGTACTTGAACTTAAAGTATTGGACATAATCTGTCTATATTCGAGTATCTATATTTTACCTGTATTAAAAAAAATGCTTACCTGTATTTCTGAAATCTAGTAAAGGCTACTATATACTATGAAAAGTCAATAATACATTATATAACTTGAATAATGTAGATACAGCAGGAAAAATCCACAATAAACCTAGAGGAAACAAAATAGTTTCTGATAATTAATTTTTTTGCCTTTTTTTTTTTGTTTAGAATCATGTTATTTTTAAAATACACTTTAAAGGTTTACTTTAAATAAATTTTTAATGAATATTTCTTCTTAATTCTACTCAATAGTTTGTCCTTTTCTATCTCTGTCCAAGGTTTGCCTTCATTTCTTTATAATATTTTTTTGTAATGAGTTAATTTTTGTTTCCTGAGCTTTACATTTGGAGCTGTGGTTTTAAAAATAATTCTTCCTATCCATTTGGGGGAAACAATCTATAAATACACCCATGCACTCGCAGGGCTTTAGTGCTTGACAGTTTTATTAAAAGCAACAAGTACACACAGCCAGCATTGTTTCTGTGATGTTACTTACCCTTGTCTGTGAAATATCAGCAAGGCAAAATGAGACATTGGGGTTTCAGTTTGCCAAATGCGAGAGGTTATAAAAACAATTTTCCTATACAACTTATTTATGAAGAAAATGTACTTCAAGAATAAGAAGTCTGAAAATCTGGTATATTTAGAAGGAACTGCCATAGATGTTAATTTCTTGTGAACCTTCAAGGTCATTATATTTTTTTTATTCTCAACCTTTATCAGAAAAATGATTGCTTCTTTTCACAACTTTTTTACAACTTTTACACAGCTTTCGTATTGCTAGATTTAAGTTGGAAATTAAGAGAAATATAATTATATAATTTATTTAGTTAACCTTTTTCTTGACTAACTTAGTCATCTGAAAATAAGGCTTCTGGTTCAAACTAGTAAACTAGCTCTTCTGGTCAGAGAGAGGCATCTTGAGAAGAGCCGTGCAGCTCTCAGGTCTTTGATTCCTCTTTAGAGTCTGGGTCACCCAGCTTTGGAGTCGCTCACTCTAGGTCAGAAGAGCCCAACCAGTCACTGGCAAATGAAAGTAAATACAAAAGTTCCTGGGAAACAAAACCTCACTAAAAATAGTAATACCACTGAATCTTCTACTGGTGGATTCAGTGCTGAACCTTAGAGACATTGAATGCTTTCTCTCCTCCTCAGAAGCTAACTCTTAACAAGGCTTATACTTCCACAGTAACCACCTTTCTGAACTAACTTTAAGTGGCCCATTGTCTTTGCTGTTCTTCAGAATTACTTTTTATTTCTGTCTATTGTGTTTTTGTATATTGCTTTTCATTTGTAAAAAGAAAGAAAGCGGTCTCAAGCCCATGAATTAGGAAGAGGAGAGTCATCCTTAATCTTCTGAATTTAGTACTGAGAATAAATTATTGAGGGAATTAGAAATGTTTTGATTTTTTTTGGTTTTGTTTGTTAGGTTTTTTTAAAAAATCAAGGCAGTAAAAAGTTCTTTCCTTCTAAGTAGTTCATAGGAGCAGTTGCATTGAGAAGAAAAAAGCAAAAAACAAAATTCCAAGACTTTGGGAGAAGAGAAATTAGGAAAAACATGACACTAAAAATAAACAATTTGTTAACTTTCCCTTCAGTAGAACAGTTATGAAAAGTGGTAGAGATAGATCAGTTAGAGTTCTGTTAAATTCATTAATCTTGAGAATGACCATAGAAGTCATAGGACATTGAACTAGGCTTCAAATCTTTCCCAGGGTAAAGTTTTTCCAGCACTTGCAGCACAATGTCAATGCAAAGCTTTTCCCAAACTTCCTGGAACAGTTACAGGCAAATCACTGGAGACATAAAAAATATCTGGGGCCTCAGCCAACAGCATTCCTGTATGAATACTGGTATCTCAATTCGCTCTTTATTTTTGCTAATTGGCATTATGCAATTTCAAAGATTTACAGCCAACTAGACTAGGACAAATAAAGTAAAGCAAGACCAGAGCTGAGAGTGACAGGAACACTTTACCACGTAGTGGACATAATTTTCTACTGCAAACTCAGTTTACTCAAGTTATTTTACAGCAAAATATCTCCTCCCGTCTTTTGTGATATTTCAAAAAGTCATCAACCTCTTAGATTATATTTTATCTATGTTTTGTAGAATGAATGTTTTAATCCACTGGAGCAACAGTACAGACCATAATTACATGTATTTTAAACTGAGGGTATGTTTCCTTAAAAATGTATCCTGTTTTAGCATGTAAATGTCAGCTTCCTAAAACAAACAATCCATAGCTACATGATTATTACTCTATATTTTGTGTATGTTGTCAAACCTTCCCATAGCATTTTAAAGAAGTACCTCAAAGTACTGCTGTTGTTAAACCTTTTGTGGATAAGCTATGTAATCATGAACATCTGACTCTAAAAGGGAAGGTTATAAAAGGCACAGAGGGCAGTTAAGTGTATAATTGTCTTTGAGAGATAGTGGGTATTGGGCATTGTACCTCAGAAAATCTCCCCTAGAGAGAATCAAGAGCCTGTGGTTATGTAGGATCTACGAACAGAATGACAGAGTTGCCTTGGGAGAGCTTTTACCTTGGAAACAACAGCAGCTCCTTAACAAGTTTCATACAAATGAAGAGGGCAAAGGTGTGTAGATTTGGCCTCATGGGAGCCATTCCTTAACCACCCTCCTGCACTTTGTGTCCTTGATATTATCCGTCATAAGAAGTGTCCGAGGTTAGCAGAGTTAAAGAACTTTCCGTCAGCTCCTTACACATTCAAATATTAATCACTCTGGGTGCAGTCCCCTGCTCCAGCTGATAATTTACTGCAGTTTTGTTTTGGAATGTAGTGTTTCCAGCAGTTACAGCTACAGTCAGAGCTGAATCTGTTTCCTTCACTATCTTCCCCTGCCTTGTTTGTCAGCTGTGCTGGAGAGTGACTGTATAGTTGGCACCAGCGTGGCTGCTGTTGAACAGTTTCTTCCAAGGGACTGAACTTTATTCCCATCTCTGAGCATCCTTCAGCTAACGGTGTACTAGCAATAGTGGGCTCTTTCTTTTTGCTTGGAAATGTATTCCAATTTCAAGTTCTCTGCACTTCTCTGCAGAGGATACTTCTAAAGTTTGAAGATTTTTCCAGCTAAACTGAAATCCAACTCGCTGTTGTTCTTGGGATTTGTGTTTGTTTTTTTTCCCCTATCTTCTCAATTTCAGGAATATGACACCAGCTGTGAGCAGGTGTTCTAAAATATTTCAACATTAAGAATTTAGAAAGATAGCTTACTTTTGTCTCAAATGGGAAAATCTTCACATAAACAATAGCAGTATTCTGGAGAAAGATGCCAGATGAAAGGATTTCTTGTAAATGTTTTTTGTCTTTCTGCTGCAGACTTGTCATACAGTCTTGGATGTGGAGCAGTAGTCCACTGTACAAGGTATTCTGTGTATGCAAAACAAGAAAGTAGGTCTTGATAAACTTACCCCTTACTGAAATACTAAATAAAAGAAAATGTCTTGCAGGGACAACTTCTGCTCTCATTTAGAAACAGTGAGTTCATTGTGATCAGTTACCAAATTTGGCCTTAAAACTAGGCCATATATTTTGACTGTATATGCCTGGTTTATGTATTTTAACTGTATTTACTTGACAATAAAGGCAGAAACATCTTCCACTTGAACTGATGGAAGTGTTGACTCTGACCTCTTTTAGAAAAGAAACAGACCAGAAAAAGGTGATTGTTTTCTGTCTTGAATTCTGTTATTATTTCTAATTCAAATTGTAATTCTTAATTGCCCTGGGTATAATTAGACTGCATACACAATTATTTTTTTGGAGGGCAAATGCTCACAAGGTCCGCAAATCAATTAGACTCATGTGAATGCTGGGGGAAATGTAAAACTAGAGAAGTCAATACAATCTGCCACTCATTGCTTATTTTTTTAAAGACTCAGTTGCCTCAGAACCTTCCCAAATGCATATCACAGTAGGAAATTGGGATGTGAAATTAAAATACATGGAAGTGACAGGACAAAAAATGAAACTGTGGCAAAAAGCTGCAATATATGTAAAAGCTGTAAAATTATGAGAATGAGAATGAGTCAAGGATTTGAAAGACATATAGGAGAATTCAACTATTGCTTTAAAAAGTGAAATTTTTTCAGTCTTTCTAAGCTTGCATGCTTACTGAAGGGAAGGAAATCCCCAAACAGAAGAAAAACAATGATGATTGTTGGGTAAAAAAAACAGGGACAATTGGAAGTTAGACCTACTCTGGGATTACTTCACTGCCCTTCACTTCACTGCCCTCACCGTCTTTACTGCTTTCACTGTTCCAGCCTGCAGCAATTGGATATGAGCCTCTCTCTGCACCAAGATTGCTGCTAACAGCTGGAGGGACACCCTTCCCCCTTCTTTTCCTCTGCCAACAGTCAGTTTTAAATTCGTTAAATGTGGGTGAGAGAGAAAAAAAAGTTTTCACTCTTTCTAGGCTGACATACAGATGCTTGCACAGGGAGTCTTTCTTATATCAGGCAGAAAAACAGTGACTGATAAAGAGTATCTTGGAATTAGAAGGAGTTTTGCTCTGGGTGTCTCCTCCGGTGTGCAGCTTTGCAGATGCACCAGACTCTGAAGCAGAAGATTAGAAATATTGTGGAAGTGAAGGGTTTTGCAGAAATAGAGAATGAAGTGAGCATACCTATTTCAAACAAATATATGACACGATGCTGTTTCTGAAGAGAAATGTTATCTGCTGGTTCCTTCAGCTGAGAGGCTTAGTGATGGCAAATGCCACATCATGGAATGCAGAGGGGAGAGTATTATTATAAAATTTATTTTATTATTGTCAAAATTACAGTTACTATAAGAATATTAGTAATTATACAGACATATTTCCTTCTATGAATAGAAGTTCTGTTTTGGCATGTATGTGTTCCTTGTTACAACTGTTCACTTGTTCCAAAGTCAGAAATAAAGCTGGGTGACGTCTAGTCTAAACCTTTGTATAGCATTGCACATGGGCTCTTTATCACTAACATTTCACTAGTGTGAAGTTCCCGTGTAGCTGTAGCACATCTTTTACAAAGACATGCTGCCTTAATGTCAAGGAGAGGGGTAGAGCAAAAGCATTAACAGCCACTGTCTTGTGTTTGAGAGGCCTCACTTCAGTTTTACAATTTCCTGCTTGGTAGTACCAAGGCATCCTCTTGCTTGGCATATTCAGGCTACAAAATGACCTGAGAGGAAGGCACATTCTTTGGGAACAAACCTCCCAATGACACCTGTGATCTTAGAACTTAAAATAAGAACTGCACAGCACTAAAGCCAGTGCAGAAACCCACAAGACAAGGAGGTTTGTACTTAAAAAGTGAGTAATCCTCCCTTGTGAGTAAGGTCCTTGAGTGAGCACAGACAAGAGACACTGGCCTGAGCAGGGGATTTTGTGGGATATATTTTTCCTTTAAGACTTTTGCCATATTTTGCATTATTTTCTTTGTTTAGTTCTTTCCTTTTTCTGGTGGAAAAAATTCATATCTTTCCTTCAAGAGAGCTCTTTCTCTTACTATTACTTCAACTTACAAATATGAAATGAATGTTGCCCAAATCCTTGTATGCACTGACTTACATTGAACTTCTAGAGGCTCTTGGTATGTGTGGGAGGAGATAATTCCTTTGTTTGGAGGGGAAAGTATTTTGGTAGCATAAAAGAGTCAAGTTGATTCTTTGGTATAACTTAAGGGTAGTGTCAATTGCAGGTCAAGAGACACATAAGATTTTCTTAAATTATACTAATTTCACATTGCTATTTTATTCTTTGTGCTCTTACCACAAACTCAGAGTAGCTTGCAGACATGTCTAGCAATGGCATACCTATGCCTTCTTTCTTCTGTGGTATTTTGTTGCCTGTTGATTCAGAAATGCATCTGAGTTGTTATCCACCATTAACTTTGCTTGTTAATACATTCATTAATGCTTTGAGGACTTTCATCTCTGGACATTGTAGATATGTTTTCTACTATTCATAGATGAACATATCCCCTTACTTCAACCTAAAAGAAACATATGAATGGAAACTTTGAAAAGGCAAGTTGCCTGGATGACACCAATTCTGACAAGAAAATAAAGTACATGGAAATATTTCTTTCCCTGAAGATCCCTGAATGAATCTCATCTTTAATAATGATCTCTGTTTTTCTTGGTTCTTTCAACATGTAATCACATTTTCATCAAAGTTATTTCTCAACATCTTTTCTC
Organism: Serilophus lunatus; assembly: GCA_013399895.1. Classification (NCBI taxonomy): domain Eukaryota; kingdom Metazoa; phylum Chordata; class Aves; order Passeriformes; family Eurylaimidae; genus Serilophus; species Serilophus lunatus. The sequence continues at coordinate 343,610 of VXBA01005131.1, read as the reverse complement.
GGACATTCGATATTTGACTTAAATGGAATTCTGAATTCATCTGAACCATATCACATAGAAATCTGTGCCACAAAATACTGTGACATCTCTGTTATGTCTTCTATAATTGCTCTTTAAATCTACAATGGGGATACTAGGTGCTCATTCCATTGCTGTCTATTCTCTCTCAGTTCTGGAACAAACTCAGTTACATCGAGAGTTTGCTCCCTTTAAAGTCAAAATAGGAAGGATCAGAGAGGCAACACTAGAGGACATGAAGCTCTTGTGTCAGTTTTGCTGTTATGAGAATCAAGTGACTGCAGAGCTTTACTGTAGAGCTACAGGACACTCTCTTTAAGCTGGAACAAGAGTAACTGCCATAGTCCAGGCCCCGAAAGAAAGTGGAAATTCAGGAATATATCTGACAATTTTCAAGGCAGAATCAGGAGTGTAGAATGCAGATTTTGCATCTCCCTTGGATATCTTGAAGCAGGTAATGAAGGCTAATACTATGCAGACATATGAATCGCTAATTTGGTTGCATGAAAAACTGCCAGATCCAGGAAATGTAGTTTACTTTGTTGCTGCAAGAGTCTTTGTTGTTCAAAAAAGCATGTGTGTAATGGAAGATTCAGTTCTATTTTGCTGGCTTTTAAATTGACTGGATTTCTTTTCTGTCAGCCTTTAGCAAGGTGTGATTATTAGTTTGATCAGTAAACAAGGCTATAAATTTAAAACCATTTTCAAAACAAATAATCTGAATTTGGTCATTGTATTCTTTATGTGACCTGGAGCAATACACTTGTAGAAGCCTCATTAAGTCAGCTCATGCATAGTTGCAGTGAATGAGCTTCTAAGCAGAACGTTCATACCACCAATCCCATAAAACACTAAGCATATAATAAATACAATAGGCCAAGAAAGGGACTGAAAAATTACTGCAATTTTGAATCCTGATGCCTAAACTTTGAATTTATTTCAAGACACACTGTAAGATTTTTGGCAATTAGAGGAATATTTGTATTCAGATTAGTAGTACTGAGGTGATTTCCCAAAGTATACTCGTATACATGTGTCTGGTCACAATGCAGCAGCCTGATTTTGGAGAGAGCTTGTGTTCTCACAGAGTCAGACAGAGCCGAGATTCTGCACTCATCTGGCCCCAGAAGTGAAAAGCTTCTCCGCAGCAGGTATTCTTTCTGCCCTGCCACTTCCTCCTCTCACTTAATTAGGTTTGCTCATAAGTACTCTTTTTAGATGCTGGTGTTTCCAGACGTTGTCAAGACCAATAAGACTTTCCATCTGCTTCATTAATTTATTCTGTAACTTCCCTTGAGTAGTAAAGTCATATTTTAATCAGACATCCCACTTGCAGTCTTACTTTTGGAAATTGGTCAAGGGCTTTTAAAGCTGAGTATGGCAACCTGGGGGTATAGTGGAAAGGTTACTTTGGTATTTCTTTGTTTCTGTTTGCATTAAAAATACATATGTCTTGTCAACCCAAGTTGTGTTCCTTGGGTTATTTCTATTTTGTCCTGTTACCTTAGCCTCTATAAAGTGGTTAGGTCCTCTGTAGCTTTAATATGCAAGCCATATAATATGGTTACATGTCCCTAGATTCACAAGGGTAACACCTGCCCATGCTACCTATCTTTCAAACAATGAACAAAAATGAAGCTGAATAGATAAATGGACTTTATTTCATGTCCCTGAAATGCTGCTCACCAGCTGGAAAACCAGATAGTAGTTTTGGGTGATGCATTCCTGTCAGCTCGTAAACTATATCATCAGATGAACTGCTGTCAATTATATAGAAACCTATAAACAATTATAAGATGATTGTAGACAAATCATCAATATTAAGTAAGTAAAGATTCAAACAAATGGCTTTCATGTGAAAGGTTACAGAATTCATGTAAGCCAAAAGAATTATTGTCTTACAGGGTGCTGGTTCTGTTTGTTTATCTTTTTCCATTTTTATTGATGGGTGGAATTCCTGGAAGTCTTAAATTTTTTAGAAATTTTAGGAGAGGTGGTGGTTTTTAATATTAGCCATTTGTTTTCTTTTCAAAGTTACAGCAGTTCCAACACTGACTTACCTTTCTTGTTTCAGTTTTTAATAAATAGTTCTTACATTTTCACCACAGCTATCTATTTCCTTGACTATTAGAGATGCAATACTTTGAAAGTAAAAGACATGAAAAAAACCCTTGAAAGTTAAAGACATGGATTCCTTTCATAGGAATCCATACATTAATTAACTAACTGCTCTTTCTCTACTGTAAAATTCCAAAGCAATTTCTCCATCAGAGGAATTAATTCCAGATAAATGCCTAGAACACTATTCAATGTATAATGAATGGTCCTCTAGACAACAAACTTGGCAGCACCCTTTTAAATATACAAACAAAATATGTTCCTGGTAAGAGAAGAACTAGTGCGCTAACTTTTATTCTGGAGTACATCTTTCCACTCTGTTCTAACCTGCCTGTTCAAAGAGAGAGGATTATAATGCTAATCCAAGACAAGCTGTAGTGATTCAGACACACAGTCACAATACTCAGAGTGAGCTAAACAAAGAATTATTGACATTCACCCTCTAAACACTCTAAAAATAAACCAAGTTTTTTGAAGTTACTCATAAAGAGCTTCCACTAGGGCTTCAGTTGACTTGAACTCCCAAGTATTTTAAGTTCCAAATATGTGAAAATGAGTCCAATATTGACTATGTATGATAATTTTTGACTTAGATATGATTGAGCTTGAAGGAGAACATATGTTACTGCTTAGTGATGTTATTGCTGCTTCCATCAGTAGCAAACACATCCAAATTTGGATATACAGAATTATTTTGTTTCAAAGAAAGAAAGGAAGATAAAAAATTTGAGCACTGAAAGCTGGTCTCTCAAACTCGGGTTCGTAACTGGTAAAAATCTTTTACACCATATTGTTTATTGAGATTCATTTGAAATGAACAGTGTAAATCTAAAAAGAAATAGTTTTATATGAAGTAATATGCTATTTAAAAAGTGTTATTGCCTAGATCTGTGGAAATATGATGAGATAAATGATGCTTTCAGTGCTGTGAGGCTGGAAGTTGAGTATTCCAACACTCCACTGTAAAATGCTGCCAGCAACATGGATGAGTGAGTGCAAGACAAGCGCCGAGTCTCACTGGCTTCGTGGACCTTGCCAATGCTGAGCTGTTTCTTAAAAATTTTCTTTTATTGTGACACACACATGACAGCTGTAGATGGTGCATTTGTACACTCAAAGCCCAACATCCTCAGGCAGATTTATTACCAAAGCCCTTATACATGGACAACTAAAAGCTAAACTTCAGACACCCTTTTCCATGCCGTTTTGTTTTGTTTCTTTCATCACACACATTGCTCAAGCACAGCTATCAGCTATCTGTATGGCTTGTCTGCACCAGTGGTGCTGGGTGAAGGACTGTGATCACTAACTGAAAGGGAATTGCTATTCAGGTAGTAGCACCAGAGTGACAGTCGTGGGGAGTAAATATGTGACTGCTGCATGTGGCAATGAAGATAGCATCAATGAGGAGGCAGACTTCACCTCTGTGATGAAATCTTCTGAAAAGAGCTGTCCTTCAGCACATTTCTGGTATACTTTTCTACTTGTCTTGTTGGGGAAAATACAGCATCATAAAATTTCTTTTTGAAAAAAAAAAAAAAGAAAATAGACTGCAGAACGTATGATTAATAAGTAGAGTACAAAAAGCTGCCATAAACCCCAAAGAATTAGGAATTGGGAATGACTGAATTTTGAAAGGCTAAACTCTGGGGGCCCCTCTCTGTCTGTAAGATGACAACAGGCTAAGTCTTCATCAGGAGTGATAAAACTCAGTATCTATTCTATGGGAAGAAATATTATGGAAAGTACAGTACAAATACTGTTGATCTATTTGAATGTAATATTTCAAAATCTGTATTTAAGAAGTTCTTTTCAGATTAAAAATTGTGTGCCCATAGAATGTAATATAGATCAGATTGAAGATTTAACATACAAATCTCCTCTCACTACTTCACAGAAACTTCTAGCAAAGTCTTCAGTTTGGACTATGCCTAATGTGTTTGTACAAGGAGAAAGAATAAGATGTATAAAACTATCTTTAATAGTTTTAAACTATCAACTATCAACTAAACTATCAACTATCAACTTAAACTATCAACTTGTTTTTGCAGACTGTACTACTGTTCTTCTGCTGTCCTAGTTCAAGTATTATTTATTGCTTTCTTTTGCATTGTAGAGCAAAAGGGTAAAACACACATTCTTGTAAATGGGATGTTTTCTTCTGTCTTCCTCTTTTGTCTGTTTCCCATCTTCATTCTAATCAACACTGGGATACCAAATCATATTTATTCACTTTATATCTTCACCAAATCTGAAATGAGCTGGGGGAAAGTGAGGGCAGATTTGTCGCCCAGGAAATTTTCTTTGCTGAGTATCAAATGCATAGAGCAAGCAATGTGAGAAAGCTTTCAAAGAACAAGTCAGAGGAATCCTTTTAAATATAAAGTTTAAGGTGCTGCTCTCATGTGTTTTTATAGCATGAAAAAACCCCAAACCAAAATAGTGCTTTCTATCCGAAAGGTTTGTCTAGAAATGGTACCAGAAAGCAAGGGGTGTGAAAATCAAAACTTAGAGGGTTCAAAGCCAAAGGGACAACATAAACAAGTTACTTGACTAGCTTTACAGAGCAACTCTCAAGGAGATACTCCATCAGGTGCATCACTTCAGTTTATGCTACTAAGTAGTTTCTGTTCTGGCCATTAAAGTGAATGGGAGGTTGATTTTAGAAGGAACACAATCAGGCCAGGCTGAGTTTTTTTAAATGTCCCCCTGCGTCATCTGCTCTGAATAGCACTCAATACTATGTAAACAAATCTTTTCAACTTCCTCTAATCCTAAAGGGAATTTCATGTCAGTAAGAGCTCAGTGTATTTATTAGGGCTGTTCATTTTGTATTTGAGGAAAGAATTTCACAGCTATATTTCTAAAGATTTTAAGTTGACTAAACAATGGCAGCCATTGTTGACATCGGGAAGCATTGGCAACAGACATTTAGCGACCAGAGCTATATATTATGTATGCTGTGTGAACCTTTACTCTCATGTAAAACAGCACTTTAAAATGCCATCAGTGTTATATTACTTACAAAGCTCTATTGTATGCACAAATGCCTTCACCAGCTCACACTGCCGTTCCTGGAATGGTCCTGGTCAAGACAAACTTTTAGAAGAACATTTAATCAGTGACCAGATCTAGAGAACTTGATAACAATAATTTAAGAGAAGCAAGAGTTAATGCAGGAGGAATGGCACATTTCCTGAAAGGCTTCTGCTTTCTGCTATGGTCTATTTCACGAAGACCTCCCACAGAGTCAGCTCTCTACAACTGTGGCTTTCTTTTATTCTTAATTTAGAACCCACAGAACGCTGAAAAGTCAGATAAAGTATCCTCTCTCATTTTTCTCTCTGTCTTAACATCATGAGTCCATTCTGAATTTGGTCCCTTCTTGCAAACTCCTTTTAAAAAACTCACAATTTTCAGTGGAATTTAAAGACTTAATGCTTTTACCAGCTGTTGCTGCTAAAGAGCAATTAAGACCTTCCTCCTGCAGTCTTTTCTCCAAACAGTGAAAACCAGGATGATTTCTGAAAACTTTAAGCCAGAGGAAATACCTGCCAGGAAAAGTTAGGTAGCAGTGGGGAAAAATAACACCACTGGAGGGAATTGGAATAGAAACTTAGACACAGGATTGAATCATTAATTCTTTATTCATTCATTGAATCTGAAGACACAACTTAGACAAGCTTCTAGATGGATAAATGAGACTGTATATTTCCCTTCTCTAAAATATTCTTCAGTGGAGTAATTCTGTGTTCCTGAATAAGAACCACTTAAGAAATAACATCAATTTACTCCTGGGTATAACAATACTGATACATGTTTCAAATGTTTGTAGGATTTAAAAGAAAAAGAGCTACATTAAAATGTCAACATCTGAACTTTGAACCCATAGGACTGGGAGGAGTACAATGGAGAGAATGAAAAGATTCTTAGTAAGAACTAATCACTACCATGTTTTGGTCTACAATCACTAAGATAAGATAAATCCTTTAGGCTTGGATCATCCATCACCCAGTGCATGTTCTTATGCTGTAGGTCTTCTACTGTATCTCCTCATCTCAAAGTGAAGCTTCATTTTCTGTGAAGCAAACAGCAGAAGGGTAAATGAAGCTGGAAAAAGCTTTCTTGGGCAGCATCAAGTTACCACACATTGTCCGATCTTCCTGGATTTGCACTTGAAGTCTTCTTGCAAGAATACAAAAGTGGAGTTTAAAAGTAAGACTATGTTGTTTAACTGACCTACAGCAAGATATCCACTAAGGACAGAAAACTGATACACACGGATTTAATAATTTCCCTGTCTCTATTTTTTTACTCTCCAAAACAGCAACTCTTGTGAAATATTCACTCTTTACCATCTACAAGAATATGGGTCTAGATATTTAAGAGGACTTTCATTTCACTGTGATCATTAGCTTCTGTTCAGCAAGAAAATGAAGGGTCAAATATCCCAGTGTGCTAGAAGAAATGTAGTATTCAATAGAAACAGTGCCTGTCAACTGCATGGTTGTAACTGCCATGCTGATCTCTGTGGAAAGTCGAAATAGTACATAAAATTAAGTGGTGTCAATAACTCCTTACTGTAAAGCACACAGCGTTTTAAGCTTATCCGTTGTTTTACAGAATTTAGAAGACTAGAGCAGGAGAAAAGAGAAGGCACATGACAGAGATATTGAAAAACAACAAATTTTGTGTTATCCTCAAGACTGCAATCAGAGTATATGAGAATGAACAATATTTAGGATGCTTCAAAAAGACTGATAGATAAATTATGAACCCTTTGGAGTATCTAGAGAACTTGTAAGAACAGCTTAAATGGTAGGCTGGAAAGAGGGAGGCATGCATACATAATCATAGTGGAATTATACAACCTCCTGGCAAGAATCTCTTGCGTAGTTGGAAAATATCACACAGTACAAATAGAAGTAAAATAAACTCTATCGAACTGCAGTTTAATTTAGCAACAACTACTTCAAAATCTAAGTGACTATAGAGGTAGTGGACTGCTTTAATCAATGGACATTAAAAGTTACAGAATTATAGAAAAATACTTAAAATGATACGAATTTTAATAAATAGGAAAATTCTTTTCAAGTGTTACCAGATCTGTGACTGAGTGAAAGTTGTGGTTCCATACATTACGCAATATTTGTCATTAGACTTACAAACATCTTCTTTAAGGGGAAACAAAATTGTAAGCAGAGGAATCTGATAATGAAAGCAGTGGAAAGAAGGGCAGATAAAGAGTATAAAAAAGAAAAAGAAAACAAAATGTCATGCTAGGAAAGTAAGAATGAATAGGCAAAGTGTAGGGCATGGGGGCAGCTAAAGACTGGGCATAGAGATAATTGTTTCATTTTGTTTTGAAAAAAGAAAATAAACTCTCTATTACATTCCACTCCACCGAAAATCAATCAAATCCCAGTATATTTTTCTCCATTATCAAAAAACCCCACAAAACTTTGGAAAACAGTTGTTTCCAAAGCTCTACTAAGTGTGCTTTCTGAAACATTTAAGGATGCTTTTTTATTAATTAGTAAACCACTGAGTAGCTTCAGTTACACAGACACAGCTCGTGGAGGTAGGTACATGAGGACCAGAAATGCACAGATATGGGGAGGTATAAGAAACTGAACTTCAAAATGAGGTCACTGTGACTTTTATCTAAGCTTGGAAATTAGCTGCAAGACTTTGTTTGTGTAGGGAAAATAGTATTAGAATTCAATTAACCATCAGGAGAATAATCGGTGACACTATGTATTTCTAGGAAATATTTGCCAGTGATTTAAAAGGGGCAAGTGATAAGTCCTTCTAAATAAATAAGACTGACAAGTGTCTGTAACACATGATCTTCCGAGAACAGGTAGCCTCTTCAGGAGTAGGACATATCTGAGAAACCATCCAGTATACACACTCTACTTTCCTTGTCTACCAGGTGTGTACCAGGTTTGCTAAACAGAAATTATGACATTGTGGTACTTTTCACTACTGTAAATAAATTTGGCAGTAGATAACTGCCAAAAAAACCCTCCTAGTTATTTTTATCGTGCATTTGCCAAAGGACTGTACAATTAAAATTTAGTAATTTGCTTGTATTTAGAATGTGACAAGAAGATACATATACATGTTCGGAAAAAATTTCTCTCATCTGAGGAACTAGAAAGCTTAAATGGCTGATGAGCTGTTTGTGACTCAGCTGATATTGGCACTAGAAAACAGAAAAGCTGAGAAAAAACCGTATCTTGGGAAATACAGCCTTAGAGACAACGAGACTGAATGTGGCAACAGCTTGTTCAAGCATCCATAGGATATTATGTTCTCTCCTAGGCTGTTGTGGAGGGAACCAAGAGGGTTGTGTTGTGGAGGGAGAAGAACCAAGAGCATAGGCAGCCATCTAAGCCAGCAAGTAAAACCAAGTGGCATCTGTGACAATACCTCTCCAAAGCTCATAAAGGTGATCACTAAAGCACCCTATTCTCTTTTGTGTGTAGCCTGCAGGATGATTACTCTCCACTCCCAGCCACCTATTCAGAGGCTTCCACGAGCTAGAACTCTGACTGAGAATATTAGATGCATGCACCAATGTTGCTTGGAAAAGTAGCAGAGCAGTTTCTGCAGGGTATTGCTCTGGGGGTCACACTTGACAGAAAACAGGGTTCCTCTCCCAACACCCCTGCCCCTACAAGCTGGCGACATTCTGCATTGCTGGGGAGGAACTCAGCCTCTGGTGTGAAGAGGTTTTGAATGGGGCTGTGATATGTAAGTCAGGCTTCTCTGGTTTTTAGACTTTTCATTCTGTATTGCCTCTTTAAAGAAAAAACATCTTCCTCTAATTGAAAATAAAGATGTTGACCCCTTTCTGATAAGAATAGGATTTTAATTCTACAGTGCACACATAGCCTTTGCTAACAGATTCACTTTCAATTCAGGAATTTGTCAGGAAGACCATACAGGTAGAGGACTTCACAGGATCATGATCACAAAATTGTCTTTAACTGTCTGAATATTACTCATCTAAACTTGGATCCTGCCATGGCCAGTAGGAAGATATCATGATTTTTGGAGGATCATCCTATAAATGCCATAAATCATTCTTTCACATGTTTATCTTTCTCCAGTGAGTAGGGATGACATATTTACAGTTGACACTGAACTTTAAGGTGCCCTTGCATTCTAGCTGACAGAAAAAAAAGTAGTGAAACTATGATAATTTTCAGTTGCAGACTAAATAACATATATAACATTTACATTAGAATGATCCAGCATCTGTGACTTAGAAGGTGATATTAACCAGGTTCCTTCTGAACATATTAATAAAGCTTACTCCCACTACTGAGTTTTAGAAAAGACTTAGTTTATAATAACAACAACAGAAATTACTCCTATACTCCTTTCAGTGATTTTACTGGTAGTGGTGAATATCCTCTACTTCTAGAAAACACCAGCACCTCTTATGCAAATGCTAAATCCATTTTTAAAAAATTTATTATTATTATTATAATTTCATTTAATTATTATTATTTTTTAAAATTTATTTAGGATGTTCTTTTATGGTCTCCCTGGGTTTGGTTTAGTCAGATTAGTGCACTTTGCATTTTAGACCACATTGCAATTAGCATTACAGTCATAATCTTTTTCACTGCAGGTACATTCAGTCTTTTCTTTCCTTGCAAAGAAAGAAAATCCATACTCAGTTTTCACAAACTCAAATTGTAGTTAGATTCCAAAAATTAATACTCGTTAACATCGGGTGGTTTTTGTTTTCTTTGGGGGGAGTTTTTAGTTGTTTTTTCCCCAAAATTTCAGACCTAGTTTATATGACCAGATTAATTTTCAGGGAAGTTGGGGAGCCACTGGATTCAAGATAAAGTTGTAAAATGTATATGATGAAAGTAAGTTTATAGATTTGGAACTAGATGGAAGTTTATAGATTTCTAGATGATTTGTCTCCATAAATCACAGTTACTATTAATGTGATGCAAAAAATTCTTTCTTAGAAAATAAGAATTTTTGTTACAAAATGACAAATATTTTGGCCATTCTGAAAGAATTCCCTGTGCTACTTTAGTAAATAGGCATGAATGCAAAGCAACATGCCATGGAGTGGTACCTCCAGCAAAATCTTACTCAGCATTGTCTGTCATCCTTATGACATCCTTATGGCAACATTTTTTTCCTCTGTTGGATATTAGAGTACCAAACCTGTTAATTTGGCACAAGGTCACCACTCATTTGCTTAAAACTTCAAGATTTAAGACTCAAGGTTCCTGTAAAAATTGTCTGACCAGCTGGACTCTTTGGATTCTCTTTCTCACTAGATGTATCTCAGGCGTATATATTCAATATATTTACTTCTATTTCTCTAACTCCCCTTCCTCTATTGTCAGTGACACCTTTAAGCCCTGTCCTTCTCTCTGTCTCTGTAAACTCTATCTTCTTCTATCGCTCTATACCTCTTTCTTAACAGTATCATCCATATCTAGATCTGTAGGTATCCAGTGGATCATTACTGGTAGTTTGTAGTCACCTGCTGGTCTGCAATGACTAGTGGGATCCCTGCAGGGCTGATTTGGCACCACTCTAAGTAGCACTGCCATTACTCAGTCGGGATTTTGTGCAGTACAAGAACCTATAGACTGGCTGAACCAAAGTATTATAAGAGAGTTTTAAATAGAGTGCAGTCAGTGGGTGCCTATGGCCTCATTTATTTTTGAAAGACTGTATTGATGTATCTCCTCCTCAGAATTCAAATGGAAATCTGGGAGAAGATCCCTTGAAAGACAAACCAGAGAATGAGGGAGACCCTCTTTACCCCCTACATTAACATTTCAACCTTGCCTCAAGTGCTTAGTACTGAGTTTGAGAACAAGGGAAATGGTGTCCTGAGGCTTCAAGGCGCTACTTCGCCTTTGTTCAGACTTAGGCCATCCTGTCTATATAGATTACTGTGCTTTAGCAGAAAAAGCTCACTCATGTCCTAAGAAGGTAATAACTTCTCTTCACATCATCACTGTCTCAGCTTAACAGCCATATTGCTAACTGACCTTTGGTCTCTCTGATTCAGGAGACCATGCTAAAAAAGCTAACTGTGCGTACCTCTAAGTGCCTACCTATTCATCAGGGCTAACTGTGGACTAATGAGTTGTCAAATCTGGTGTGTAATGAGCAACAAATATTAGACAGTAGATTATGAGACCAAGGTTAATAATGTACAGCTTGTGATGGATAAAAATATTTTTTTTGCAAACTGTAGTATTTCATAAAACAAAAAAGTAGGAAAAGCTTGTGTGATTTGCAGCATTCACAAAAGTGAAACTCACAGAAAACTGATAAAGGATAAAGTTTCCTGTCCAACTCTACACAATGACTTAGCAATTCAAGTCTGAGAAGTTTCAGAATCCAAATATTTGTAGTGTTTCAGTGGGAGTTTTTCCCCCCAAGGCAGACATTGATTGAGCCGATGCAAAAAGTGCCGAGGCAGTTGTCTAGATACAAACCAAATACACTGACTGCTCTTGAGGTGAGATTTTCTGTAAGACATTCTGAAAATCGGGGAGGAAAGGGGAAGAATTCACTCACAGATGTTCCAGAAATGTCTATGAGACTCAGATCCTATGTAAAGGAGGTGCAAGAAACTTTAAAGATATACCTGGCAAATTGGCTCCTAGATATGAATGATCCCAAATTTTTTGTTCTAGTGGAAGTTAAAGATGGCAACCCTTAGGATTCTTAGTTTAGTAAACCAAGGAACTAGATGAACCTGATGTGTTGGTAACATGAATTAAATGCTATGTAGGTGTACTGCAGTCACGTAGGATAGGTCTTGGGCAGGAACATGTGCACAATAGGAATGGTAGATTGGGCATGAACATGGATTGGCTTCACATTTCTTAACTAATTTTGCGCTAACTTCTCTGCACTGTTAACACCAATCAGCACCCTGAGACTAGAGCATCTTACACTAATCAACTAGATTCATTACTCTATAGCTCTAACAGTAATAATCCACACTTAACTCTGCACAGGACCATTGCCAAGAGCCACATCATGTGCCCGAGAGTATCATCCAAACTCTTCTTGAACTCTGTCAGGCTTGATGCTGTGACTACTTCCCTGGGATCTTTGTTCTAGTTCCCAAACCCCTTTGGGTAAAGAACCTTTTTCTAATATTCAACCTAAACCTCCCCTGACACAACTTCAGGACATTCCCTCAGGTCCTGTCACTGGTCACCACAGAGAAAAGATCAGAGCCTTCCCCTCCTCTTCCCCTCAAGAGGAAGTTGTCACTGCAATGAGGTCTCCCTGCAGTCTTGTTTTCTCCAGACCGAACAGACCAAGTACACTCAGCCACTCCTCACTCCACGGCTTCCCCTCAAGGCCCTTCACTAAGAGCTTAAAAACTATGTTTGATTGAGATCTAAAAGTTTTGGCCCTCTCTTGTAGTTAGGTACTTATTTTGGCAAGTGTACATGCTAAGAGAAGATAGGGAGGTAAAAATATCAGTGGTTGGAATAGTTACATATGTTGTACTCTCTGACTGAGCACCTTCAACACAGTATAACACAAAAGAAGTTAGAAAGCTGATTGTCTATGGATATTTTTACAATCTCTAAGAAACAGTCAATTCATAAATAAAATACAACTTGATATTGTTATTATAAATAAAGCTTTCTTTACTTTAAATACTTGAATTCTCCAGCTAAGTCACTAGAGACTGCAGAGATTCTGCAGATTTCTGCAGTTTGGTATCTACGGGCCTGTCATCTGATTTCTGCAATGTAAATGTGACTTCAGTTTTTTGCTCATGTTGCATAAATCAGCAAGTTTTGTCTTGCCCATTAACTATGAAGAGGCAACAGGCCACAGATTTGATGAAATGCATTGAGTTGTTTGGTTTTTTTTATACTTACCCTCGAAATATTTCAGGCTACTCAAAGCTGATTAAAATAACAGACACAACCCAGTGTTTTATTTCCCTTTTTTAACTGGCTTTGATTAAGTGTACTTCATACTTAGGATTTTCTGGATTATAGTACTGCACTGAGCCTAGAATGTAGGATTGGATCAAAATATCAGATATTTTTTGAAAAGACAGTGCATTTCTCTGGAGGAAGGGATAACCTGGATGACTAACAGATGTCTTCAGCCCACTTGAAGTGTAATTTCAATATATTGACATTTCTTGTTGTTCATATAAGAGCAAGGGAGTCAATGTCATGGAACTAGAAGAATTAAATTTATTTTTAGTTCTTCACCCATTTGATTTTTCATTTTATACCCATATACACAGTAAAGTGAAAGAGTAAAAGATATGATATACAGCAGAATCCAAAAATTAATTTCCCATTTGGAGAAACTGTGATATCTTCCCTTTTAATAGACATAGTGTTTCTTCATGATAATAGTGTAGCATACTGTAGTCTTTTTATTGACAGATATGGAATTTACATGTCAAATCATCTGCTTGTATCTTTGCTGGCTAAGTGTCTTTCTTGTTCCAGTCTTACAGTCCAGAAACAACTGGTTTTGAATAAATTTAGTCATCAACTCTTCAAGTCAAAGACCTCTTTTCTTATGAGACTTTCAGTGGCAAGTATGAAGAACCTAAATTTAATCTTTTTTTCAGAACTGTCTGGTAGCTAGTTCCATGTAGAGAAAAAGAATCCTGTTTCAAATGAAGTGAACCTTAAAATAAAATAACTTGGGAAAGACCTTATAGATAGATCATTGAGTCCAACTGTAAAAAAAATCCAAACACCCTCCCCTCCAAAAAAACCCACCAAAAAACAAATTCATCATCGTCCCTTGTCATATAGCTGTCCATTTGCTTTTGTTTGTATGGTTTTTTGTTTTTTGGTTTGGTATGGTTTGGTTTTTTTTGTTTGTTTGCATGAGCCGGTAATTTTAAGAACTGAATTGCTAACATACATAAATATAAAATGACACATTGAGTGACTATTTAGAATTCTAAGAAAGATTCTTTTTTAAAGAATAAGTGAAAGAAACCCTGAACATTAATTAATTGAAAGATGTCTTGTTGGAGTAACCTTGAGCAAGCATTACACCAAGTACTGTTTAGCTTTTTGTGTCCACCATATGTATTACGTGTATGTGTGCGTGTAAATTGTCTGCTTTTTTTTTTATTTTTTTTTTTTTTTTTTAATGAATAGAAGCTGTGTTGGAAAGGTGGGAGGTCAAAAGTTCACATCTTCCCGAAGAGTCATCATGAAAAGTGAGTGTACACAGACTGGTATGGTAAAACGCTTTATGAATGGCAAAGCAGTATCGGAAAGTAACCTGCTGAAAATCTTGTACCATTTTCAGAATGTTTCTGTCACAATAAAAATAAACATGGAATATACAATGTGTTATTTTATACACATAATTGAAAATCAGTTCCTCCATTACCCACCTGTTAATCTTGTAGTTACAGAAAAATCTTTGTGTCCTCTCTGGTTGTGATGATAGCTCTGAAGCTGTAATAAAGATGCAAGAAATATATCTCCTAGTATAATTTTAGGTGTTACTAATCAAATGCTGTAGAAGAAACACAAAGCCATGAGCATGAATTCTCACTCTGACATATGCTGTTAACCTTTAAATTAAAAAATCATCTGCACACACTGAAATAGAAATGAATATGTAGTAGCAATAGTTTTCTAGAAATAAAGTTAAGTAAAATACAATATTTCTAACATCTTAAAATCATGTATATGTATCTACGTTAGGAATGGAGAAACTGACATTGTATAAGGATAGGTTTTGTATAGTGTTTTGTATGATCCAACTTTACTTGAAGGTGCCAGCTGAGCTACCATTGTACTAGGCATTTCAAACTGACCACACTGATGTTGACTAGTTTTGCTATTTATTTCAGTTAATTTCACATCTATCCTGACCAAAGCTTTAGGCTGATATATACAGAAGCTGTCGGAAGAGGCTGGCATTTTACTAAGGCATTATGATGTGATAACCTTTGTATTTCAGATATGTACCACTTCTTTTCCTGGCTATACCACGCATCCTGCCACCGCTTCACTGACCAGGTTGTTTTCTAAATGTAAGAGTATATGATGTAGAAAGGCCCATCATAACTGATCATTTTAGTCCCCCTTAATGACAAGAGAACAGGCTAATAGTCTTTAGTGTTATTTTACTATAAAGTTAATTTTAAAATTGAACTGCAGAATTCTGTCCTTAGAGTATCATCTTCTTTCTGTCAGTTGCAAATGGCACACATAGACATCTAAAATATAAGTGAATTGGATCGTTTCTACCTAAGACCTAGGAAATCTATGAAAAGAAAATCCTCATTATGAAGACAGTCTCTATAAGTTCTGCTTCATAGTGAATGTCATACACTTGGAAGAAGTCATCAATCTCTTGTTTCTATGGGCTATCTGGTCCTTTCAATTGCAACATTTTATCTTCTGAGTGTGATGTCTACAATAGCCATGTTTATGTACATATTCAATATACAAAGGATGAAATACTTTAGTCCTCTATTAAAATGTCACCTGTATGTTATTGATGGATGTTTCATTATGCTATGAGAAGTCTGATACAACAACTTTCCTATGGAGTTAAATATTTTAGTGCTTGAATATTTTCATAAATAAAATTCTAGTATAACATTCTAATAATGTACTCCATATTAATAAGATATTATTCTTCTAGCAATTATAATACTATTCTGGCTATCATCTCTTTTGTCTTGTAAAGATACGAAGAAAAAACGAGAGTTTGAGTCAGGCCAACCTCCACCTTCTAACAGTTTGTGAAAGACGTGCAATGGTAATATATTTGTATAACAACAGAACAGGAATTATTGGCCACTTAGAAAAGAATAGACCAAAATGCAAGAGCTGCACATCATGTGAATCCTGATTTTGTGAGTTTAGAAAGTCCACTGATGAACTTTTCTTGAAGCAAAAAGAAAAGAAAATATTAGCTGTGCCTCTTAAACATTATTGTTAAATGTCTACTTATTACATTTTGCATCTCTAAAACAAATATAATAGCCTATCAGGATAAATATTCTATACACTGTGGAGAATATTGAATGCCAAAGAAAAAATGTTGTAGGGGCATGAGAAGGATGCAGGCTGGCTGCAGTCCAGCTCCCCATTTGTAGCTTATTGCTGTAAAATTTCCATACACTTCCCCTGAGTACAATGAAAAACTGTGTAAAGTGATACTTCTGACTTTGAATGAACTTAGAGCACCAGGGAATTCTTACAATAAAATGGAAGAGAGGCAGCTTATACAATTCAATCACTTTTTCCTTGGAAAAATGGATACATAAAAATATTGCTAAAGGTCTGTCTATAGTATTTTTGGTATATTTAAACCTTATTTCCAGACATTAGGCAACTTTGCAAAATGTGGATCTGGGTACTGGCAGGACTGAACATGCTTTAGACATTACTGAAGTTTGTAAAAGGTGTGGTATGCAGACCTGCATTTTAAGCTAAGGATTTATTTAATAATAATAATAATAATAATAGCAATATCTTACTAATATTCATTTCTTCAAACTGAAAATTAGAGAGTGGTGCTCTATTTAAAGGCAGAATCCTCACAAAGTAGACAGAGATAATTAATTGGGTTTAAAAAAAGGGTTTTTTTCAGAGGCAGCATATACATATACTTAAGATCTATATTTATCAGTGAATGGGAAATTTTAAGCTCCTGAAACTCAAAAGAAATCCCCCACTAGTTTATTAAATGTATTGCAAACCTTATGTGCAAGGTCATGTACCCAAATACCTGTAAGGACTGGTCCTGGAAGACATGGACATGTCCTCTGGTATGAGTTACATGAGGTGCAATTCAGAGCACGTTGTTAGGGTGTGAAAGCTTGTGTACAGCCCATCCACAGAGGGCAGCTCAGACATGCCTGGTTGAGTACCTTAGGAAGGTGAGCAATGATTGGATTCCTGCAAAACAACTTAAAAGGCAAAATGATTGATTTAAAAATCTGATCAGTTGAACCACAAATTGAAAAATATTTATTTTACCTTGCAGGCAACATATTTAATTTATTAAAATAAATTTTTAGATAAATAAGGAACTCTTCTTTAGTTTTTTTGCTACCATCTGATGAAGAATTTTTCTTTCTCACACAACAATGCCTATATACTCCGAAATACCTAACTACAACTTAAGATTGTGACTATGAGTCTGTAAGAGAGAGCACAACGAGGCTGCATCCCTGGTCTGTGTCCACAGCCTGCCCTCTACCCAAGAGATCCATGAATATATGTTGTTGTTTCTTGCTGTGGCTGAGCAAAGAGCCATAGGGGCCTCTGCTCATGCAGTTGAAGAGGACATTTTGTTTTTTTTTCTGCTACTTTAGCTCAGCTTGATGTTAAATTTTTTGTACCTCTAATGAAGTTTTTCCTTTTCACACATGACTCTGAAATACATATGATTGAGAAGATTCTTTTAAAGACACTTAGTGTAAGGGAATTAAGATTTCTTAAANTTTTTTTTTTTTTTTTTTTTTGCCAAGTAATAGTAAAGAAAAGAGAATATTTGTTGCAAGAGGAAGAATTATTAGCTGAAAAAGGACATATATTGCTTATCTAAACTCTTCTTGCAAAATTCTCAGATTTGACTGGCTATATTTTTGAAAAAGAATAGAATGTTGTTAGCATTTTTCAAATTGCATAATTTCAATTTATTGAAAAGTTGTGGTTTTTTACAGGTATATATTTGTGTGAAAGGGAAATGTAATATCTAATTCTTATGTTCACTATGGGCATTGATTTTGCGGCCATTTATTTCTGCATTTAAAGTATCAAAAAAGGAGAAAAAATCAAGGCACCTTTGCTTTGATTTTAACCATGATTGTGAAATCAACAGAGTTATGTATGAAAAACCAATGATATTAACAAAAATGTGATATTTTAAAGCATATAATAAAACCCCAATAAAACATCTTAGAGAACAATGAGCAGCAGATACAGGTAAGGTTTGATGTCAAGCAAAACACTTTCAACCTCATGTGAAAAAGGTAGGGTTCCTTGCTGTCTTACAAGGCCCTGGAAATTTGCAAGTGTTATCTGCTTGTGCAGGTGCAGGTCTCAACATCCATGGAGTACAGACAAGGAAGAAAACACACTTCAGAGTCTTACCTTTGTGCAAATCAGTGGCTCTGAAGTTTTGCTGTGCATTTGACTCAGCAGGACCCTGCTGAAAGCTGGGAAGCAGCTGCCTGGGAGAGTCAGAACAGAACTGACTGTGATCAGGAAAGTTTCTGCTGAGATCCCCCAAGGAGTGCTGTGATGCTTTAGTGGGAACTGTAGGCAGCTGCTGGGCACTGTCTGCTCTGAGCATGGCTGGGGATGGGCTGCCTCGTGGGGGTGCGGGTGCTCACCCTTGTTTGATTTGAAAAGCCCTGAGCTGGCACAGACTGAACAACTAAACAGGAGACTGGTGTTGGAGTTGAGTATCTGCATGAGTATTTGAGCTGGACACCCACATGAATACTGCTAAGGCCACTGTCCTACGTAGTGTAGTGGGTGTCTCTGGGGAAGCCAGAGAAGCACTGTTTAGACAAGAGCTGTGTTTGATACCATTGTTTAGGCATGCCTTAAATATAACTTCCTTTTAAAACTTACCGCAGGCACATAAGCTGTTTGGGACATAAGAGGCCTAATAGTTTAAAAATATAAACCATAATACTTTTAACTATATTAATACTATTATTGTTTGCTCTTGGGATAAGTCTTCGTTTTGTTAAGTTTCACTCCAGAGTCAAACTTTACAGCTGAATCGTAGCCCCTGAAAGATGGGGTTTGTTGGTGGAAACTCTGAGACAAGTTTAACTATATTAGTGACTAATGAGGGATGACCAGAGTTAAAGATCTGGCCGCTGTGCAAGCCAATTTTGGAAGAGTTTTTACAGCACTTCATGGGGTTACACAGTATGGAAGCCAGAAGCAATTTTTTTACTCAGCAAACTTTATAGTCTTCTAATTGTGTAATGTGCTGGAAAAGTTCCCTCAATCTTCCTAACCAGAGCTTTGGACAAAATAAAGTGAGTCTCCTTAGAATCCCCCTCAGTTTCATACAAAAATCAGCTGAAGTTTTTGTGATAGAATACACTTAATTAAGACATCCAGCTTTGTGTGGCTAAAAAGGATTAAGATATTTGGAAGTGCATTGTTATTAAGATGCAGTTTCTTAGCAGGCCTTTTTATAAAGAAAATGATGGACTAATGTTTAGGAATCCTTGACTGAAGTTTTGAAATTTTTCCAAAATATGTGCTTTTACTGAGTTTTTTTTTGGTAAATTATGCTAATAAGGTACCAACCCTGTGTACAGATTAAGTCATATCACTGGATCTATTTTAGTGAAGTAATGAGTATGGAAAAGGCTGAGCATAACAGAAAGGCAATTCTAATCTTAATTAGTCTCAGGTAAAATTGTTAATTGCCAATATCTTACGCAGAAACTTCAAGTTTTTGTGCCACAAGTGCAGACCACAAATGAAGCTTTAAAAGAAGGGTTCTGAGTCAGCAAAGACGGTTCTTTAGGAGACATCTAGCATAAGAGAGAAAACTTGTCAATATGTGAAGGCAAACTAATCAGTAAATGCATGACAAGAAATTAGTGGAACTAACCTCAGGCAGTAGCAGCAATGTACAATCTACTTACAGAAAGTCTTATGCCATCCTTACACCTGCTGTTCGAGAAGATATTTTTGATGTATGTGTGACTGTATCTTATTTTCTTTTGAATTCACCAATTATGATTACTATTCTGAATATAAGTGCATTCTGGGCAACATAATAATATTGTTGCTTTATAGGAGGCAATTTTGGTGGTGATTTGTCTGACAGGAACACCTGGCTGCTCCAGGGTCTTGAGCTTATAAGGAATTTTGAAAAGTTTTGCTCTAGGTTTGAATTTACAACTAAATACCAGGCAAAATAGCATTTCCTGCAAATAAGAAACCCTGTTTTTAGACCACATCCAGATAGTAAGGCCCTGAATCACTTTTAGTAGTGATCTTACTGTACCTCTGTAATAATTAGGATGACTACTTGTTACTTCATATCACATACTTGCTCACACACCCCACACCTTTCAAGCAAAAAAAGTCACAAGACTGATGTATTGTTTCTCATTACTGAAATTGCTGTGATTATTCATAATATCTATACTTTATTACTGACAATGATAGTTTCCAAGTATCGCTGGGAATTTAGATTTCCATAGTTAGAAATGCATCATTCTTGCCAGCACTGAATGCCATAAGTAAATAGACAGCAGAAGAGGTTCCAACTTCCAAACAGTCCAGAAGCCAAACAAAATATTACGGGCAGAAAAAACCCCAAATCCAAACATAATTATATAGCTGGAGTTCAGGTTGTTTGGACTTGGAATGAAACTGCTTACCCAATCCTATCAGGCGTTCTTTGCAGTTCCAAACCCACATATGCCTCCCATTTACTATTTCTATTCTATACCAGCCTGCTATTTTCTGCCCAGCTGGTAAGCAAAAGTTACTTTGAAATTTAATCTTTGGTCTGTACTTTTTGTCAACGGTCAGACAACAATAACAGTTGGAAGAGTGTGCTAGTCCTTCTGCCATTCAGGCAATCCCTCCAGGAGAGGCTTTATCTAGATGGATATTTCAGTCTATTTCAGAGACCTACCCAGAAAGTGTGTTCCTCAGTCAGTCATAGAAATAGCAAATATGACAGTTAAAGTATCCTAATGTTTCTAGAAATGTTTACATTCAGTCAGATTAAGATAGCTTAGAAAGAAATGTATAATATGTATAGAAAAAACTATTTTTTATTTTAATTTGAGCACATTAAAAAGAGTGTAGAGGCAAGGAAGTTATAATGTGATTTCAGCTTTACTTAATCTTTTGATACTATTGGTATATGTTTATATTGAGATTGTAAGAGTGTTTTAGATTGAGAGAGGTACAATGGGATTCACAGCATTTCTAAGAACTATTCTAACTGATTAAAGAAGTGGTTTTCCTAAGGGGGAATCATTAGACTTTGTATTTCCTAAGACAGAGATGTCCCTTTTAACAGTAGTCCTGCAAATGGTAAAATTTGGCAGCAACCTTTTTATCCTTCTAGGACATATTTATTTATGTAGATAGAAAATACTATAACACTGTCTCTTGACCATTCCCTGGGTCCCCAGGAGACACTGCATCTGTGTCTGCACTGATTCTTCTGGCCACAAAGAATCAAATCCCAGATGGAAAATGGGGTCAAGAAATGTCTGGGGTTTTTTGGGAGTGAGGGGAGAATTTTTGGGAGAGGAAAAGCCAGTGGGTTTGTAGGGGTTTGAAAGGGGAGGGGGGTGCGGGGGGGTCCTGGCAGGTTCTTGGAGGGAGTGGGGAGGGGGAA